>WHYT01017921.1:0-62643 GCA_009806455.1 Tetrax tetrax
TGTTACTAATGACCGCATGTCTGGAATTCATCTCAGAACTCCTGTTCTGCAGCATCTCACAACTTGAAAACAAAGAAAAGCCAGACAAATAAACACTGATGTGTGCCTTATCAAAGTCCAACGTACACCAATCTTTTCCTACTCACATTCAGACTGCTGCACAGTCTGAAGGATTCTGCCCAGCTTCTGTAGATCAATAAAATATAATCTCTAGATATGATCTACTGAACTCCCAATTTCTTCAGGCTGTACATTCAGATTTCCTAATCATTCTAACTGAATTTGTGTAGTATGTATGTTCAGGAAATATTTATTTGAGGTTTAATTTTTACTTCTGCATTGTTTCAAAAACTTTGTGATATCCTTTTGAACAGAAACACAATTAACATAATTAGCTATATGTTGCTAATTTTACATTGTTTAAAAAAAATATTGCTTCAATTGTTGATTATTTTTTCCCAGTGTTCTAATTAGCAAACCCCTAAACATTATTATAGTTCAAATTACTATTGTCTTATATAGTATTTATCAGAAAAAATATCCAGAAAAGCTAAATCCATTCAATATCAGTGTCTGGGAGGAACAAATCATACCTAATTGCTACTACTGACAAGCAGACAGCATTTATGTATTACAAAATATATTTGCATACAATAAAACTCAGCTTCTCAATTAAAATATGTTCAGAATAACTACATATAATTTTGTTTAATATTGTACAAAACAGAATAAAAGCCAATTCTGTAAGAAACAAATTTCACAATGAATATAAAATTGAGGGACCTAACTCTGATCGCACTTTAACAAAGGACAAACAAAGAAGATGTGTTTAAAGGAAAAGACCAACCACAGCTGGAAGAAGAATTGCCATGTTTCATTTAGATAAGTTGCAAATAAAAAGTCATATTTTCACAAAGACATACTTTAATTGGGGTTTACCAATAGTCTTTTACTGTCTCTGCAGATGATGAGGTGAAAGACAGAGGAAAACTAAGGTAACTTGTACAATTAATATAACATCTAATGAGGAATATCAGTACAAAGTCATCATTGCGGAGGCAAAAATACAAACATCAGCAAGTCAAAAGACTTTTTAAACAAAACAAACCCCAAACCACAAGCTGTTTTGACAAAGTCTCCAAATTAAAAATTATCCAAATTTAGCCTATTAACTAAGAAAAAGGCCACTGCATTCCCAATGCACATCCTTCCCAAGGACACTTAAAAGTTCAGTCAAATTTTGGAGCTACATCTCTCTCCAATGATGCAACAGAGAAATGATGCTCTCAGATGAACACCGTCCTGGCAAAGAGCCGGGGTATAGCTGGGCGAGCCGAGACCTCTGTGCACACACGTACCAAACAGCACCACTGACTCTTGCCTCAGTGTGTAATTCCTCCTATGCTGCAAACTGGCTTTGAAGTCAGCTCCATTTTCTCTCACAAGTAACAAACCCATCCCAGATCATGTTGATCAAAGCCTTCCACTCAAACATGATATAATCTCTACACCAATAATTTTTCCAATAATTTCATATGATGAGAAAGGTTCTTCAACACTGTGATGTTTAACACAACAAAACATTATTAGCTGTGAATGTTCATGTACATAATACAGATATATTTCTATCAGAAAAAAAAGTAAAGAAAAACCTCACTTTGAGTACTTTTTTTTCCCCTGCAGTTGTCTTTTATGCAATTTGTGCCATTACTGGGCACTTGGTAGAAAAGGCCAAATTAATGAACCTGATACATCCACCCGAACAGGCACACATAGTCAGTTGTAGAATCCATGGAGAGATGAGAAATATAAAAACACAGGGTAACGACACTGAACCATATAAACCACTTACCATGGCGTGGGAAAAGACTCATCTCTAAACCCATTTCTCAGCCCAAGTCTAACTTCAACCTTTGTACACACATGCACACACACTCCACATCTAAAAAATACATGTAGGATGTAGGTAGGATACATACACATGGTATGTGTGTGATAACAAAATTGTTGACAAAACCCCCTTGTATTCTTGCTCTGATTTTTACTAACAGGATTTCAAAACACTCGCAAAAGAAACAAAACGCAATCTTTGTGAAACTCAGAACTCCATCTATCAACCAAGGAAAAAAACCCTAAATTTATGAGAGTTCAGGAAGAAAAACCTAAGTCTGCAGTAAAATGTAAGACGCATTCCAAAAGGTGTGTGGTTTCCATTATATTTTTGGGGTTTGGGGGAAAAGATATAACGTGAGATGAGAGGTTGTACTTTATACATGTCTAATTGCCACAAAAAAAAAAAAAAAAGTTGTTTGTGAAAAATCAATAGAGAAAGATAAAACTGAAAATAAACAGAGGTTTAAGCATCCAAGACTGTGAAAGAGAATGACAAAACAATAATTACATCTAAGGCTGACATTCTCTAACAAATGACTTTGTAACTCACACCTGACAATACCAGATCTTATAGGACAGAAAACATTTACAGGGACAATTAGGTACAGATTTAGCACTTGAACTTAATTTCACACTTTTTGTCAGTTTAATTTATGTCTCTCATTTATTTTTATTTTAAAATCCCAACTCATTTTGAAGAATTCTCTCCTTGAAAGCTAAAATGGTATTGTACTTATGGTTACTAAAATACTCACTTGTAACATAGATCAGCAAATACAAGTGCTGATGTAGCTTCTTTCCCAAAGGAAAGCAGAGCTGGCAATGTTCTTTACATTTGACAAGAGAAAAGTGAAAATTTTAATATTGAACCAAGTTTCAAACTAACTGGGGATAGTTTGAGGCTATCAATTTTTCTTTGCTGTGAGGAAAACTGTTAGAATATCTCTTCATCTCTCTCCTCTCCATAAACAGCAGACCTTGCTGGCTGTTGTTTTATGCCCTGAAGCACCTCTACATATTTTCTGAAGCGATACTTTGCAGAGCATACCAGTTAATTTTCTTTGACTATGGAAGGTAATTTTTCTCATTCATGTTATTTAAAGGAGATTTACGTTTGGAAGAGAAACCAATGCTATTTACTTTTGGTACATTAGAATCTTCTAATATCATAAAGAAAATACAACTCAACTGCAAATATCAAATATACACGCTCAGCTCTGCAAGAACTGATGGAATAAGGGAAAACATCCTACATAAGAAGAATTAATAGATAAATGTATATGTTGCAATACAAAAAAAAAAAAAAACCAAAACCCAACACACACACAGAGTCTTCCTTTGGCTCTTCGGAGGATTACCGTTCTACAAGTTCAGATTTCAAAGCAAAGCATTTTCCGTTAGTAATACCATAGTGATCTAACTCTTCTGGTTGTCTTGCTCCTGTCTGCCACTTCCTATAAAGGCAAATCTTTAACAGATAAGATTAGCATTTAGAAATAAGGGCTCTGAGTACCCTGACAACCAGTAAACCTATTACATTATCAAATCTAAGTCAGATTGAATGGGTAAGATTTTCCATTTTGAAGCCCCAATTTTCCTCTTCCGATATGTTAGTCACTGATGTTTTTACCGTTGTACCTCTAATTACCCTTTCTATCTCTTCACAGTCATGAAATAAAGCCTACATCAGTAAATATCACAAAAAAGTCCTTGTCTGACATTTTAAACTGACTTTTTAATTTAATATGCATTTTTTTTCCATTATGTTTATTAATGAGGCTTGAGGTAACTTTCTTGTTGTTAATAAGACCAGCTTTGCCACAGCATAGTACTTGTATCTGAGGTACCTATGCACATATCTAGACACACATGGATCAGAGAAGGTTTTAAGCTTCTGTGCAAGACTGATCTCCATTTAAGAGCTGTCACATTCCGCAGGGAAGGAAAGAGCCAGCGGTGCTCCAAGCACAGTCACACCCGTAAACCCCATGGTGGCTCTCCACACTCCCACACAGGCTTTGGGAAACACAGAGGAAATGGTTCGTACACACCCTCCTCCATCCTCCCTCCAAAACCCCAAACTAAATAGGCACAAGGAAATTAAAGAAAACAGGTCTAAATAATGGAATAGATTATAAGAGGAACAAGACAGCTAACAGTAATTTTGAGGTGATGGTGTAGCCTGGGAGAGGAAAGTGAATGTAAGTGTCAGAAAGCTCACATCAATGCTAGTAATAATGTCTTCAAGACTGTCTTTTATGAGAACCACTACTGTTCAAAGTAGACTGCAGTGCTGAAGTTGCTCATCCCAAGTGTACAAGTTCATGTGGAAGAAAACAAACCAGAATAAAGGCACAGGTTTATGAACACAGATGGAGAGCCAAGGAGATGAATTCTACACTCTGATGTTCTGTGGTACCAAAGGTGTATGAAAAACATTTATCATGTTTCTTGACAGATTTGTTAGATATTTTTATTTAGCAGATCTGTTAGAAAAAATATTAATCCAAGAAGTTCTTAGGAGTCAATTCCATCTCATTATCTGAATCAGTTGCAATGAAAATAAATAAGGTTTCACAATACTGCAACAGAACTGCAAAACCTAATGGGATAGATTTTCCAATATTGTCTATTGTTAAGGATTTAAAGGACCAATGCGCACAAACACACAGAAGAAAATTATGCAAATGTCAATTTGTCAACCTCCAGCTCTGCTGACTTAGCCTAACTGCTAAGTGATATCCAATGGTATCGCCAGCAGCAAGGGGGAGGCCTCGCTCAGCCAGGTATCAGCTGCAGCATTTTGTAAATCTTGAAAGCAAAACAAAGCAGAAAATAGAGATCTGAAAAACAGTTGTAGGGTTGAATTACCAAGAGTACCCTCAATAAGACAACAATGACCTCTGTGTCTCCCCTGAGATCAGAAATATGTTCGCAACAGAATATGGTTATTTTACAATTAAATTATTGCAACAGCTGGATATAGACCAACTCAATCAACAGAGCCATTCTTTGATCACCATTTTAACTGGGAACAAGCTTAAAGGATATTTATATGCATTCTCAGATAAAAGGGGGTATTTTTTTTCCCAACTGACCTTTTAAAATACCTCTGCAGAATAGAGACCTTCTGATATCTAATCCTGAGTATCTCTCATGGCAGTAAAAAGTCACAGAGGCATTTCCCATCTTCCTGAGAATTGTTTACATTACATACCAGCTCTTCCAGTCAGCCATGCTCAGCTGCACGGCTCCTATAGAGGTTTCCATGACTGAAACAATTTTTGTGTGACAAATATTGTACAAACTATAGCCAGGACTCAGGATGTGCACAGCATCCATTGATCTGCCACACATTGAAAGCTACACAAATCACTTCAGAAGAGTAAAGCAAGCTTATTTCACTTGAAAAATAAAGGCCTGAATCTGAAACGAGACATCAGAGAAGCAGTGTTCAGCAAAACATATATATATATTTATATACACACCTACATATATCTAAGTGCCAGTGAGGCAATGCTAGCCAGCTGCTGTGTCTAGAAACCATCTTAATTGTGCAGAGGAAATAGGTACTAACTAGTCAACCTCCAGCAGCTATTTCCAAGCCTTCAGCCATAACGTGAACGTAGGGGAGGAAAAAGGCAGAGACCATCAATGAAAGTAACTTCTAATATAAGATTTAAAAAAAAAAAAAAAGAAGTAGGCAATGAAAAATAAACTCACATGAAAATATGCATGACAAACAAGCCCTGAACTTACAGGGCAAAGCCCAACATACACGAAAAGCCAAAGCATATTAGGGCTAGATCTTGCTTCTCTACACCACTCAAAAACCAAATGAAACCCAGACTAATAAGCTGATCTGAGAAATGGTAAGATAGCAGTGAGAAGAATCTTTTTTCGGGTAAGCTGTAATGAAAAAGAAACTTCCTTGTACGTAGCTTATTAGTAAGGAGCATGTTCAAGCCTGAAGGAACTGCGTGAGCTTCAGACATCCCACCTGAACCACAGTGGATTACCATGAGTAGAACCATCTGTATTGGCAAAGCACAGTCAAGACTGATGTTGCAAAATTGAGCTTGAGGCCTCTTATACTTTGAAAAAAAAAAAAATTAAAAAAAATAAAAATCTATTGAGCCAAACCTTCCTGTGATACAAGTGTTTACAGCTTCATTAGCTGTGCCAGAATACAAACAAATTGAGATATTCATCAAAACAATTAAATGCAAATCAAAACTTGTTTAAAACAAAATCTAGTGGGCTTTGCAAATGCAATTTTATCAGTACGTGTTGCTACAACTATTTTTTTTTAAATCCCTGCCAACTTTTCATCATCCATCAGCAGGTCTTCAACATGAGATCAGCTATCACATGTCAATTAATAAAGCTGCAAACAAGCTGGATGTTGTAAATCAATTTAACGTGAGACAGAGAAGTGGGTGACTATGGAATAAAGGCTGACAGAATTGGAACCATAAAGAACTACTAAGGGAAGCTGTACATTCTTTTTCTTTTCCTCCTGATTCTTCTCTGCTATCAATTCCCTATGCAAATATGTAAGGAAATAGGAGGCCCCATCCTGGAAGTGTTTCCTGCCAGCAGAACGCTGAAGTCCGTTGCAGGTTTGTGTGTGAGCTGGTAAGACAGGGACCCTTGTGCAGAAATGGTTACATTAAAAAATATTTTAAAAGAAGATTTCTCTTTATTTAATCATCTCACTATGTATTCTTGTCCTTCTGGGCAAATAGCCAGGAAGGGAAAAAAAGTCTCCTGCAACAGTAACAGCACCCATGAAATTGGTAATGTTACGATTCAGCCATTTTTTCCACCTTCCCCAAACACAAACCAACACATTGTGTTTCTAGTTCGAAATAGGCTCCATTTTCTGTCAAATGCAGTGAAAGAACTTAAGCCATATCTCTCAAAGAAAGAACAAACGTTGCAGACATCATTCCCATTAATACGCTGTCCACAAACTTCACTGTCACAGATGTCTGAGGAGTCTGCAGCGCTTCGGACGCAGACCGGGCTGGCAGCCCTGGTGCCTGAGCCCCATCTCCACCTGAACAATTCGGGAGGTGCCTCCTCGGCACGTGCAAAGTTAACGATGCTCTCTGCGCTCCGCTCTGGCCAGGCCTGCGCTGACACCGACAACCAGGGCACCCATTACTGCCAACTGTGGTTTTCCAATAGGAAACCCAGATGGCTAATTACGAGCACTCACATGCCAAGATCCCTTATTAACCGATTTCTTTAGAACTGCGTAGCAGCAAAATCGAGGTAATGTACTTTCTAATGCAGCAAGGCATTCTTCTCGTGTCCTGACCTTTCACTCATTTGGAGAGATGCTCTGTGAGAACCAAGTCATTAAGGTATTTCTCTCTTTTTGGCAGCATTTGTAAGTACTCTTGTGAATATTCAGACAGGTGTCAGCTCAGGGAAACGGCTGTCAAGTAAGCTGTTTGGTAGGACTTCATTCACTGGCTGGTGAGTGCTGGGTGGAATAAAAACATTTCCTACATGCTTCAGCAACGGAAAAAAGAGTGGATCACTTTAACAGCTTATCTAGAATTCACAGTGCACAGCCCAAGAGAGCGTGTTGCTTCCTACAACATTTTGAGCATCATCATTACTCTTCTTTAAGGCTGCTTCCATAAGCTCCACGCTCTTCACAGTAGCTCCTCATAGCAACCTCTTTCCAGAATTACAGAGATTGCACGCACACCTTTTTTATTTTTTTTATTTTTTTTTTTTTTTAAAGCTTCCATCTTTATTTTTCCCCTCTTTCTTCTTTCCATCATGGTTTCTTTCTGTGTATTCCCCATCTCTCTCTCTCTTACCCTTTAATGTATATCTCTATTTCATGGTATATTGTCCCCCTTTCCTCTGTCACATTCTCATGACACGTCTCCACAATCCTTCATGCTGCATGCGGCCACATCAATGCTACTGTAAAGTCTATTTCTGATCCAAAGCAGGCACACACACACAACCGTGCTGCTCATGAGTTAACCACAGCCACCCAATGACGAGTTGAAGCCAGTCCTATGTTTCTATGTCAATGGTTTCAAGCTATAATATAGAGAAACTGAGCAATTTGTGGATCATTTAAAAGATTTCAGTGGGACACCACAAAAATTGCCACCAGTTATCCTAAATTCTTATTTTCATGCTCATCGTACAACAATGAAGATTCATAGTCTGCAAGTAAGGAACTGTCAGGAAAAAAATAATGAAAGAAGATTTATTAAAAGTCATTTCAAGTATGAATTAATATTCTGAGTCAGTTCCTAACTATTTACCATTTCACACACATCTAAAAGCATACTCCAGTAATACAACACAATGATTGCTAAGCTTCTTTGCAAAAAAAGAACTCAAGATGCTATCCCTACTTTTTAAAAATGGCTTTAGGTGACAAAGACATTTAAACTACAGCTTAACTAAAGAGTAGTTTGTGCTCGATGAGCACAGAGGGGATAGGAAGACCAAGCTGTTTGTAAAATGTGAATTCAATTTATCTTTCTTTTATCTGTACAAGATTGCATTTCAAAATGGGACTCACTCATGACAGAAACAGTGCTGCAAGTGAAAACAATTAATTACGTGTATCCAGTGACAACAATTTTTGAAATGACAATTTAGTAACAGGAAAACATTCCTCAATAGTATTGCTTTTCAAAGGAGGAAATCTGGTGACGGGTCTCTTACTATCCCACTGGGACCACGGCTGTGTGCCAAGTAACTATGGAACAGTTGAAGTGAACCCTCGCTAAGCCTTTCAGAAGTATGCTAAAATCTGCAGGAGGAAAATCACTTGTTTATTACAGTATCAGTTCATAGCTTTTAGTAACCACACAACACAGAGAATGTGGGATTTTCACTTTCTAAGAGAATAACTCAACCAATAAAACTGAAGATCGAAGATGTTTTCTCCATTTGTCTGGTCACTAAGTGGTAGCACATGCTTGATTTCATAAAAAATTCAAGCTAATGGAAAGTACTAAATATAAAGAAATTATTAGCAAAAATAGTGCCTTCCATAGGAAGCTCAGCTAGCAGTAGAAAAAAATACTTTTGCTCCTGGGAATAATTATATTTATATTCATTAAATGCATATTTTCCAAGGACATCAATGCAGGTAAAAATGGGTTAGTGCACAGCATTTCTTGCAACTTAAGTCTGACGCTGCACGGAAAAATGTAGTTGCCTACATCACCATTTCAGAATGGAACCAGAGTGAGACAACCTGCAACAAAGCTACAGGTAAGTCCAGATGTCTTAGCAACAGAAATTAGAAGTCAATCTGCTGTGTTGTTTTATATGCTATCACTCTTCTCAGTGCCCCTAAATAAAGTTGATTCTACTGGGAATGGACTTTATTTTTTTCACTAAAGGTTAAGACAGGTTCTTTAGAATATTCCATTTCTTAAACCATCAAATACATATCAGAACAAATGACAGCAATCCAAAAGAACAACGCATACTCCCTGGTTGGATTATGTGTGTCATCCACATCCATTAATAAACCAGAACTCTTCAGTAAACTTCGATAACGTTCGATCCAGAAACAAAGAGGTACTAGGCAGGATTTGTCATAACTCTCTTGCGGAGCAGGTGAATTATTTGATATACAAACAAAGTGACTGTTTGGTAAATGTGTTTAGGCTACTGGAATATTGCAAGTATCAGACACTAATGTAGTGCATTGTAACATGACTGTTCACTGGCTATTTTTTAAAATTGAGATTATAGCATGTGATAATCAGCTGAAAAGAGAGGAACAACCATCACATTACCTGTAAATTAAAAACCCCTCAGGCTGTACATTGCATCTTTTACTGAGTCGAGATCTATATGTATACACACCTATTTTTAACACGGTCAATCAATCATTAGGTACCGCATGCAGAAATTAGATTAACCAATGCACGGATTTACAGAGCAAACCCCAAACAGCCTCTGAAAGAAGTACTCTCCAACTGCTATGGCAAGGACTTAACCTCCAGAATTAACAGACCCTGCAAACACAGCCCTTCAAATCCAAACCAGACAAGCGAGGTAAAATGCTGACTAGCAAAACCTGGACTAGTCCCAGAGGGAAAATCTACCTGTACGTCCTAGGAAGGACAACAGCTATCCAGCTGCTCCTGGAGACACTCACCCTGGAGCTGAGCACCTGGGGTCTGCAAACACACAAGCAGTCATAGCTCCTTTGCTGAAGCAAGCAGAATGGGAAAAGAAAGCGATGCTTGCTAGCTTCCCAGAGAAATGCCAAGGTAGTATGGTGATTGCATACATATGGTGATGTAGGAATGACAACGCTATTTTAAGAAAGTCCGAAAAGGTTGCAAAAGAAGTAGATCACAAAGAAGCTTAAATGTTATAATGGGTAGCTCTAAGTACGCACTGAAATACAAGCTAATAGAATTTTAAAAATTACAAAGTTTACATCTGTTAACATAAAGTTTTAAATTTGACATACACTGAAGGTTTATATCTGTACTTCTGTAGGAGGAAAAACCCTTATGGAAAACACTCCAGGGTCTTTCTTCATAACTTCCATCTCACTTCAGTTAGAACATTAACTGACTATCCGTGAACAAATGTTTTTACCAGGGCAAGCTATAAAAGCTTTGTAAAAGTCAATTCTCTATTATCAGGTAGAGATAGATACCTATCCTTTGACTACATGATGAGATATGCCTAAACTCACAAACTGAAACACGCATGCACGTGTACAGGTGGGTACAACTTACAGGACTTGGATCCATCATTTTCATCAAATCAGAAATGTCATTCCAATTAGTTCCATGTAACAGGGCTCATGCTAGAAATTTTTGGGGAAAAGGGCTGCAGAATAAATTACGGGGGGGGGGGGGGGGGGGGGGGGGGGGGGGGTAGGATGCAGATCACAAATTTAATGTTACAGAACTTTAAAAATTAGATTATTTTTGAAAGCATTCTTTTCAGTGAAAGTTGTAGGAAGTTGGTGCATTGTTTAGGCTACTAGTCTAATCTTAAAAAATTCCTAACTGCATATAACATTTGGTTGGTTTTTTTCAGAACTTTTAATCATTTGGAATGAGTCTCTCAAACCATATCTCTACCTCAGGGTGTGCAGGGAAGCAGGGAGCGTTATTCAGATTCACCCAGACATCTCTCAGGATGATGTTAGGGACAATGTGTTTTACGTATGTTGCTGGAGACTTTTCCTCTATAAATGCTTCAGGGCCCATAGCTGTTGCTGGAACAAGAGATTTGCAAATGGTCACAGCATTAGCCTTTATGTCAGTCTCGCATCCCAACTGAATGCACGCAAGTCCTCAGAGGCCTCTGGGTGACCAGAAAGTGCTGGCACCACATTGCAGAGAGGCTGAGGAGACTTCAGCCCAGGGCTACGGTAGTCAGGTCTCTGCTCTCACTGCTACATGTACTCATCCAGCAAGGACAGCGCTAGAGAACGAGTCTGTGAGCCAGGGGTTTCCTCCTTCTGTGCTCCTAAAGACCCCTGCCTAATGGCACTTAAGCACCATGGAGAAAACAGATGGCTGATTTAAACCGCTGCAAAAAAAGAAAGGATCAGATGAAAACAGAAGAAAATAGTAAGAAACAAGGGTGAATCATTAAAAGAGACTCAAATGCAAAAGGAGAGAAGGGGAAAGAAAGCACATGAGAATAATTTGAGCAGGAATGGCGCGATCAGATCTCTTGAAGACTGCTACAGTAAGATGACCAGAATCTGAATGGAAAGCCCAGAAAGAAGAAATTAGAGGAGAAAAGCTCTGGGGCAAAGCTCAGGCTTGGAAAGAAAGCAACTGGGACCAGACCGGGGAAAGAAGTCAACTTCAAGGAAGGGAATGAAAAAAAAGAGCTGTCAGTTAACATTTGTGAAACCCAACAGCAATACATGGATTTCTTTTCCTTTTAGTGTTAGTTTCAAAGAGAAGATGATAGGTTGCTACTGCTATCAAAAGTTCTTCAGCTCAAGTAGTGTAAATCTTTACATGGAACCTAGATGTTAGAAATGGCTCAAAACCAACTGATTCCACATGATAATTTCATTTCTTATTTTTCCTTTTTATAAACCTAGAGAGCTGTAACTTAAGTAAGAGCTGTTCTTAATATTAAATTGCACTAATGTTTGAAATATTCTGAAAAAAATTAGGTTTTGAGCACTTCAAATTAGATGCCCAAGTTTAGCAGGTATTTTTCACTTCATTTGTATTTATGTGAATTCACCACCCATAAAATGGAGATAATACCTCCATCGTGTCCCAGGGTTACTGCAAAGAGAAATACATTAACATATGTGAAGTACTTTTAAACTGTAGCAATGAGCACCAGAGTTGTCAACAGGAAATTAATATCGTTGTAAGAACAAGGTTGGAATAATAGTAATAAATAAAGCTTAAGGCTATACATTGAACAATTAAAATAAACTAAAATATTGAATAGCTTGTCATCATCTCGGCACAGTTTGTGCTGCGCACTCAATATGAGGGGTCCTGAGGGAAAGGGCACAAGCAGAAAATACAAGTAGCGCATGTAACATAATGCCTATGCATACACACCTTTAATTCTGACATTACATTTTTTTTTGACAACTAGATTTGGTATTCTTAGAATACTGATTTTTATCTTAAGAGAAAGAGCATAAGTACAGAAAAGCAGCATTGTTCACATGAAAAAGTAAAAGACACTGAGAACACACCTGCAGGTAGATAGGAATATTCAGTACTGCTGTAAAGATTAAAGTTTAACAAAGCTGGTGACACATGTAAAATTCTTTTTGCTTGAAGCTTTTGATTTACCAGCAAACATTTATTACAACTGATGAATACAGGAACGTGAGTTTCTCTGTTCCAGACCTTTTTCTCTTTACACATGCAACCACAGAAGATCATTTTTGCAATTTCTTTGGGAACATATTTTTAAACATATTTAATTTCATGGCATAATAATTTACACACACATACACACTCTTACTGCATTCACCTGTTCACTTCTCTGTGACCTTTGCCTACATGAAGAATAAAGGTAAAGTAGAGATTTCATATTTGCTTTAACAATGCATAACGAAGCAAATTCTGCTCCCATATATATGCGATTACATAGCAGGGCTGCAACCTTCTCATTCACAAAATGTATGGATTAGTTAGCATGCAAGCGATAGCAATAATTCATTTAATGATGTGTATTTACACATAATGAGTGTCTTTGCCATGATCTATTATTACCAATTATAAGCATATGAGATATCAGAACTAAGCATGATGATGCTAGCAAAGCACTTGCATGTTAGAAGGAACTTCGAGAGGAGATGATGATCATATCTATTCCTGTCTTGGCAACTCAGTCAATTTATGTTAAATCATGCTGCCCCTCCTCCGGCAAAAATCTCAGTTCTAACAAATGTTTTCACCCAAGGAAATAATCAGAAGGCAAGTGAAATTACTGCTACTTTTGTAAACAAACCAAATTTCAACTGGGCTATACATCAGTGCTGAGCTGGATTGAGCTGCTCAGATGCCTACTACTTGCCAACTTAGACAATACATTGCTGGCTGGAGCTCGGTGCAGTCATATTTGCTCGCTGCACTTTTAAAACAAAACCAGACAATAAAATTCTGGACTTCATTTGAAAAAAAAAAAAACTCTAGGCCAAGGGTTATTGTTTCATATGCCTTAATGTTGATAGGGCAGTCAGGAAGTGTAATGATCAATGTAATGATCTACTGTGAGGCAATAAAATGCCTTTAGTACATTCCTCTGCCTCGCCAGATGCAGCAGCCACAAAAGAACAGCAACGCACAAGTGCAAGAGATAATAAAAGAGAAGGTGGCCTGCTACACACTCCAAATGCTTTTGTAAACTTATTTCAAAACACTGGTCTACTGCAATGAAGTTAATATACTGGTTTATGTTCGCATTTAAGTCCAATTTCTCTGGCTCTCAATGAACAATGACAGCACCTGATACACAACATTTGTTTCAAAGCAAATAAGTTTTTTCCACTGGCATCAAACTAGTCACATACCAGTCCATGGATAAGAACATTACTGTTAGCTATCTTCTAAAGAAATAGTTTGTAAGATTTAGACAAGCAGAACTATGTCTTCATATTAATTTCAAGGATAAGCAGAGGACTAATTGCTAAAAGAGAGAATCACCAGTCCCACGTAGTAGCTACAAGACATATCCTGTAGACAGTCTTTGCAGATACATAACTTAGAGAGGAAAGATGCTACTGTGACACCAAGGCTTTGTTAAGAAGTAGATAAGAGCCGAGATGATGTGCTTCACACTTATACTTGAAATAAAGATAGAAGAGGACTCATCTCACGCACAGCAAGTGTTCAGCAGTATGCAGTGGAGAATCACAGATGAGTTAATCAGACTGTATTTAGATCATTACATTCATTAAAACAAAACAAGTTCTACTAATTAGTAGCCACTCTCACTATGTCTTCCTTGTTAAAAAAGGTGTTCTTGGCACAAGGTGACAAAAGTCTAGTGAAAGCATGGCAGACTGTAAATTTCTGAGTCCATAGGTGAAACTACAGAATAGCATTCAACAAGTTCTCAATTTATAATAAAACTATAAAATTTCTTAAGGATTTAATGTTTTTCTTTATGTGAGGTCAATGTTAAAATTCTGAAGCAAAGATAGAAAGTTAACAGAAGATTGTCATTATGTGTATCTAGTGTTTTGCAAGACAAATAGACATAATCAAGAGGTTTAGAAAATCCCCACTTCAAAATTTTCCAAAGTTAGCATTTGGCAAAGTCTGTTTCTGACAGATGAGATGAAAAGTAATCACAGGTGAGACACTGCGCTGACAGAGACTTTGGGGATCAGTCACTCAAAATGAAAAGTGGATTAATTAGCAGTGTGCATCCTTAATCAAGAGTTCTGGGAATGAAAAAATTAAATCTGCCTGGACCCATCAGAAGACTACAAACTCCAACTGAGGTAAAAAAGCCAACGTGCTTGAACAGATGGAAAACTTCTACAATAAACAGACCCTGCCATGCCTGGAACCTGAAGTGCAAACTACACAGGAGAAAAGGAAGCTGAGCTTAACACCTCATCATGGGAAGGCAGCGATGCAGTAGGAGAAGGAAGGGAATATTCTGATTTAATCTTGGCACAGTTTGATTAGATGTGTTTTTCTTTAATTCCTTTGCTTAAACCTTTAATAAACATTTCTCTACTTGGGTTACCACAGATAAATATCTTGACCTGCATTCTACCTGAACTCCCCTTTATTTAATGTCTGATTACTGCACAAGTACTTCTCTGACATGTTGGCATTATTATTTTAGAAATGGGTTTTACTGGCTCATTCCCAGACGTATAGTCTTCAGATTCAATAAGCTTTCGGTATAAACCACAGATTGAATGGCCTTTGTCCTTATTAGCTTATAGAAAATTAATTTCTTAGTGTTAATTTTTGGGCTTGGGCCAGTTGCCAAACATTTAGGGCAGCTGCTAGAACTCTAGACAATATCACGCAAGTTGGAGATGGAAAGATCTATTAGGTTATTTCCTTCGACTACAAACTGATGAAGAACCGCAATCAATGAATCACACGCCTGTCACGTCCTCTATAGCACACACTCAATTGTGTTGGCTGGTTTTAAACAACTGCAGCAACAAAGCCTCTACCACTTCATTTATGGCTTCATACTACTCTAAACCAGACATGTTTGAAAAATGTCACCGTCAGTAAAAACATAATAGCGTTACAGATTATGAAGCAAAGAAAGAGCCAATGCACCCATCCAGGCTGATCACCTTCATAACTGGAACGACAGTGTCAACCAGTGACCCTCACAACCCAAGGCTCAGCTCAAGCATGTTTGGAAAAACATTCAGACCCTAAGGGCTCCAAGTGCTAAGGACTTACTGTCCCTCAGCAAATGATTCCCATGTTGAATGACCACACTGTTTTAGAACTGTATTTGATTTAATATTTAAATTTCTCAGACTGCCAATTACAGCTACTGAACCAACATTGCTGGCTCTATGTCTCCTAACAGATACATTCTGCTGTATATTCTGCACTGAATTCTGAGTGCAGAATTCTTAGTGATACACTGGTGATGATACCTTCAAAGTTCTTTCCTCCCTGTCCCCTGTACTTGTTTCAGAGTATCTGAGTGACAACTCATACATTTTCTATGGATTCAGATGATCTCCAAAAAAGAAAAAACAACCCAAACAAGTCCTGAAGACATAATCGCATTTTGCACTCCTTTGAGAGTCTCTTCAGTTTTATACATCCCTGGTGCTGAAATGCCCGGAACTGACTCGTCAGAGAAGTCTTTGCGACATCTGCTATATTTCACAGATCCTTGACAAGATCCATGTACACAGGCAGCCCAAAGTAGCATTTGACTTGTTGGCTCCATTTATCTCATTTACTGGCCCTTAAGGTCCCTTCCAGCATTACTGCTTTCTGAAGCAGCTCCTATTAAATATTTTATATTTGGTTACTATCCCCCGCACTGAATCTCATTCCGTTTCCTGTGTATCCCTGTGGATCTTTGCAGTGTTCCGTATTGACTAATGTGTCAGCAATGATGTTTTTAATGTCTGCAGCTTAAATATCAGATAAGCAGCACATATCTGACATCTTTCACTACAATTTCACATAAAGATCTTCATGTCCCTAACACAGATACTGTGGCACGCTACGCTCCCCTCGCTCACCACGTTTCAGCTATAAAAAGGCAACCAGCTAAACTTTAATAATGTAATAAACATCTATTTTATGTACTATTTAAAAATTAAAAAATACTATATTTAACTATGTTTGGTAATTAATGTTTCTAAACATAGACAACAGCAATAAAGGGAGCAAGTACCACTTTTAACGGTCTGCTCTCCTTCCCTATTTCAATGTTATAACTTCTATCCTACTAAATACTATGTGGGAAACAATTTTAATGAATTAAAAATTTAAAAAGCAATTATCCTTGAGATAATAAAAGTTTTCTTATGTAAACTGAACATTTGTCCAAATTCTGACCTGACACCATCTAATAACAGATAAGGACAATAACAGTTCTTTACAGTTACTATCAAAATCCTGTATCGAAGAGCTTTATGCATATTATATGAGGCTCAAAAGGAACCTGTGAAAGATAACAGAGATAAAGAAATCAACATACGTATATCATTTAGGCTCTGCAGAGGATGGGCTCATCTTTTAGCCATATCTGTGTAATGTGAAGTAAAATAAGCCTTGATTTTGATGAGTATCTATTAGCATTCTTGTAATACAAATAATAAATATCACTGCCTGGCAGCGCTGTTTAGGAGATTTGAAAACTGTCAAGTGATAAGGTTAACACAGTTAACTAAAACCGTGGCTTGTGACCTGTCTCTGTGACAGTGTCTTATTTTGACTGGGGTTATTTTTTGTATTTTTTCCTACTATTCCATTAACTGATAAACTTCATTGTGTATAATGAACATAGGCAAGCATTTCCAAGTAATACTATACAACCTATCAAGAAGAGGCAATCCGGTGTTATGAGCATAACCAGAGCATTTCCAAACGTTTTAAATTGCTTTCTACCTCTTTTACATCTCTTCTAGAACGACCACAAATTTCAGTCACCACTATCAGCTTATCACACAACTGAGGTGACCCACACACGTGTCTGTCTAATCCCGTGTGCTCTAATATTAGTAGAAATAAACTACATTAAAGAGAAAAGGCAAGAAATGAATTAAAATATGTGGCATTATGTAATCCCATTGAATTTGGTAGGCATTTAAAAATCAATCGTGTTAGATTAGTACAAGGTTGTTCCTTGTTCTGCTATTCTTAGGGAAATAAAACAATCGATCAGAAAAACAGACACATTAAACTGTGTCATCTGTTCTCAGATCACTATCTCTAAAACAAACATGAAGAAAATATTTTTAGAAGTAATTAAATCAGCCAAACTCAGTGAGCCTGTAAGAAAGAACTACTAGAAGTGGAGAATTTCTAGGCAACTGTCCCTACTTGTCTTCTTCCTGTTCTGGTGGCTCTCTGGAAGCATCTCTTCAGAGGGTCCAACTCTGAAATTACCAACACAAGCTTCTTGACATAAGCCAGTTGAAGAACTCCTCCAAAAACACTTCTTCATATGAACAGGAGCAAATGCTTGACTGCCCAGTTGGCTGCTTTTTGGGATGTTTGCTTTTCTTGTATTTGCGCATGGATCAACACACGAAAACAAGAGGAGGAATCCTCTAATCTGAGGAATTCTGAAACATTTTTTTCAAATTAATTGAAATTTTGATGTATCGGTTGTGCAAGTCAAGCTAAAAAACACCAGCAAATTTAACAACTGAGACAAATAAATTCCACACTTCACCAACTTAACTTTTTAATTTGAGTAGTGATTGATTTCAGAGCAACCACTCACATTTATGAGGTACACAAATGCTGCCAGGCCTCAAACTGTTTAAGCGGCGACAAGTAGCAGCTCTCTTGAGAGGGCAGGTGCGTATTTGGCATTTACCAGAATATGCAAGGCAGCCAACACCAAACCTGCATCCTAGAAGGCTATGCATGAAAAGGTAGACATACAGTTCAAAAGACCTCTCTCTGCATCACAGGAGTATCAGCAGGTCCTCTAGTTCTCCACCAATAATTGTTTTGGAAAACTAAACGGACATTTTAAAACAAATCTAACACCTCATGTTTCCACTTCTTGACTTGAGTTAGCTTGGTTTGTCAGCTTTATCAACACTCTGATACTTATTTAGCTTCAGAATATTACCAAAGACTTTATCAACATCACCACAGAAATATGTTGATGTCCTCAGAGGACATAAGGAGACCTCAAGAGAGGCAAGCAACCAGAGCACATTATGGCAGGAAGGAGGGAAAGCAGCAGGATGGGAAGATCCTGCCACGTGTTTTTGGCAGCTATGCTGCACACCTGAACGAGACAACTACACTTCAAAGTACTTCCCTACTGTTGTTTTTTTTTTTTCCCATGGGCATACAGAACTGCAAATTACACCATTATATACTGAAAGGGCAGCAACGACAGGGATAGTGCAGGAGACTGTGGTGTTTTGGTGATATAGGGAACTGCTGTCAAAGATAATAATCAAAACATGATCTGAGCTGGCAAAGCCAAGAGCCAAACATCTCCACTTCGCGGACCATCCTTGCTGCTTCCGAGATGGGCTGCAGGTTATTTCTGTTTCCGCATTCTGACTCCTAATGCAAATTTCCCCAGCGGGAACCTATAACCTGGGCTCTGCCAGCTGTCTGGAGCCCGGATCAATTTACATGAGTTCACGGCAAGGAATTATATTTGGTTTCACGACCGCATAAACCGAAAGCTTTGGAAGAAACTAATCTGAAACCATTTGAAAATGACATCTCACTGCCATTTCTCTTAACAGAGGCTTCCTGACATAAATTTGACCATGATTCGGGATCTTAAGACTTCTTACTGAGCCTGAGAGAGAAACCTAACTGGAACTGCAGGCTTAGACATAGCTTTCTGCAATGTGAAGAGATGCGTTTTGATTTTTTTTTTTCTTTTTTTCCTTCTTCCCAAGCAGAAGATAAATAATAATTCTTTCTAATCTATTACAGAAGCAACAAGTGAACAAAGATTTACGCAAAGACCCAATTGACTTAGACTGTTTACTTATTATGGTTCATTAATAAGAACTGTTTAAATTCTAAAGTAATTGCATATAAACATGTTATTTTAATGTCTGTACATCTGTAGTATTGTTTTAAAATGCATTTAGTACAAAACAGTCTTTCCACTTCTCTTTCCCTTATATTTTCCACATCTTTATGATTTAGGGCTTTTGCCATTATTAGCCACCAACTGATGTATAAGATACCTAAAAGAAAGCTCAAAAAAATTTTGCTATAGTTGGCTGGTACAGAAAAAAGTACAGAAAATGCTTTCTATTTGATTTTGTATTAAAAGGAAATTGGATATCACAAGACCAAAATGGTGATGCCAGCTAGAAAGATATTTTGAGACAGAACGCAGAAGACTGTCTTCAGGGAAAAGATGTAAACAAAAATGAGTGACTGAAATAATGTAAACCCCTTCAGATGTGGACAAGAGGTACTAGGGATCAGAAATGAATTATTATGCTCTAAAATGGTCCAATAAAAATCGAATTGCAGTGCAGTAATCAGAAAATGTATTGGAAAAAAAGGTAGGTTATAAAAGGAGAAAGGAAGTTTCATTTACTGCAGGTTATTAGCTGCTATGGAGAATCTGTATTCAGGAGATTATATTTCTAACAAAATACGCATGCAACCAAACACAGCTGAATTTGCTGTTCAAAAGGAAGTGAACTATAAAAATTAAAAAGCTAGAATGGAGACAGAATCACAGGCTAGAATAAAAATAATCAATGCAACCATCAATAGGAATGTCGAGATGCACATTGTACTGACTGAACACACAGCCATGCGGGCTCGAGGAAGAATGACTCAATTGTATTTTTCCCCACAGGCAAAGACATGAAAGATAGTTGTAGACACATTGAGCACATCACAAAAAAGCATTCGGGCAGTGCCCCTTATTAGAAAGGAAGAACTGCAATTCTAAACGCTCAATAATTACAGATGCTCTGAAAAAAAACATTCGGGCTCTATTGCCTTTGGCAGCGAAGCCCTGGCAGACTGCAGCCACTATGCCCACCTTCACAATGCTCACCAGCCCACAAACTCACACCAAATGGGAGGGAAGACTTTCCTTCAAGGAATGAAGAAGTACTGGAACAGCCGTGTTCTTACCAATTTCTGAGCCAGGAGAAGAAAGAGCTAAGGATTTTTGAAAAAGGCATAAAACACTTAAGTTTGCCCCACTAAACTCGGACAAAGGAGAGGTGGGATGCAACGGCTTCCTCATGCACCTGCACCACAGATCATCTCTCCTACTCTCTTCCTATCAAAGGAGGCAGATTTCTTGGGACCGCAGCATCCCTTACACCACTGGCACTGAGAAGACACCAAAAGACAGCAGGGACTTCGCAGAACACCGACAGCTAACCACAAACACACCGACTACATATGAGCAAACATACACTGCTAACAACTGAGGGTGGCACCTTCCTCAGAACAGCAGCTTCTGGCTCCTCTCTCACTATGCCACAAAAGGATGGCTTTCAGTGACATTAAGCTACTGGGACAAAAATGTATCTTGAGAGTCAAGAGAGGACACTAAGACCTGAATAAGTTGACTATATTGCTGCACCATTCCCTAAAAGGGAAATCTACGTTGCAAAGTCATGCATAAACATGGCTTTTCATTTATACTGAACCAATTTAAATTATCTACTACAAAGAAAATGTACATCATCTTACTCATCAAGATGCAACCAAGACTTTCACACCTATACCAGGACAGGAACCACCATCACAACCTAGGTGCATGTTCACTACCTCTATCTCAACCTTTCAAAAGCAGTTTCTGTGAATAGAAAAAGAGACTTCATCACTATCATCTTCCTTATAAAAAGATATTGTGTGATATTCTGGGAGGTCTTTTAGTCTCTTGAGAAAAATTATCAAGTACATAAAAATAAATTTGGAGAATTTCCCTTCACCAGAAGCTTAAACCCTTTACAGCAAGAGTTCAACCCCTACCTATGATCATCATCAGCATAACCATCTCAACAGATGAGAGAATGCAATGCATTGCCACTCCTAAAATGCAGCCATATTGCAATCATTAAGATCTGGTTCATGCACACCACCGGCTAGAAGAAATCCCAAAATCCCTATTTTATGCAGGAGTTTGAGTACCTGCAACAGCAGCTATTATTCAGGTACATTCTGCTTCTAAAATTTTTGTGGTAATCAAAGGGTGCCAGCATCCATAAATTGTTTTGTCATAAAAAACCAAATGAAAAGTCTCTAGTGCTGAGCTGTAAATACTGCATCATTCATCAGGTCCCATGGACAAGGCACAACTAGCAAGCAGCTCTTATGTTATCTCAACATCAACAGTTCAAGCAGATTCAAATCAAGCAAGATTAAATTCAAGTAAACTACATCACATATCTTCTGATTGTGCAACTGGAGGTATGTTTACACCAAGTGACTCAGAAAAACATTAATTCAAAGCCTGCACTATTATTCCACCACTGCAACAAACAGTAAAATACTTGGTCTAAAAGAGCTTAGCAGGACTGGACAATAACAGAAAGTTTGCTGTCTCAAAAGCACTGTTTGGGGAAAAGTTAACCTAACATGATGTTCTCAAACCAAAAAGTGCCACTTGAAATTGCCAGTGGACAAAGCAATGGGAAGAGCACTTAAGTCTAAATAACACTTACTGTGGCTTTGGTACATGCAAATATATTAATTCATACTTTACATTTACTCAAAAATGCAGGCAGATAGAGAAAATCATATTACATTTACAGTTTAAAAGCTACATTGAAAGACGTGAGTAGTACCTTTTTGATTAAATGTGTTTTACTCCACTGACTAATTATGGAAAACCCAGAGTGTGTTTGTGGCACAAAGACCCTTTTTCGCTTGTTGTCTTTCCAGAAGACAACAGCATTGCTAGAGAGCGTCAGAAAGGGTCACTTCATACTGTTACAAATGCTAAACAACCCACCAGTGAGTTACAGCTAAGTGGAGTGACAATATGGTGAAAAGCCTACAGGCAAACACACCACACCACAAAAAAAAACCATTCTCTTCAAAATTGGGTTCATTAAAGAAATGGCTTCACTCCTTCCTACAGGAAATAAACCTTCCGACTCTTCCTTGGGCATTGTACTCCACTGATAGGAAGTGTAACAATATTTTGGAGAAGACAAGAATAAATCACTACGAAATATTCCAAGCTCATTTACAAATGTGAATTCATTTCAGCTTCAAAGCAAGTGACATGCTCACTACGTTGATGTAAACAAGCCCAAAGCAACATTTGGTAATGCTCATTACGACTAGATTCAAAAGCCAAAAGAAAATTAACAGTTCATCAACATCATTGTACAAACATACCCCTAAGACAGGACAACATTGGCTCCATCAAACTGGAATCATACTCTGCAGTATTTATTTACATAACCAATGCTAAAATGATATGAAATCTTCAGAGAAGGAAAAACAGGGAGAAAGTGTAGTAGCTGGGGTCAGAGAAATTCGAGATTATTGATATTTGTGTGTTCACACTTGTTTAACATGCATACTATTTGGGGACAGGAGGACATTTAACAGCTATAAAATACTGATGCTTTCTCTTCGTTGCCGTGCACTATGCTGTCTTGATTACATTTTTAATGATGTCAGAGAAGATATAAAATCCTTCTAATATACAAAACTGATGAGGTAGGGAAGGAGGAGTGCTATGAACCATCATGAATACTACAGACAGTTTAGAAGTATCCTTAACTCGGTCCCTTGGGTTTCTAACATGCTTTTGGTAGCTTTTAGCAAGGTTTCTAGCAGCAGAGCTGAACAACCCTGACCTGATGTCCTAAGCAATCCTCTCTTCCAGGCGTTTCCTCCCACATGCAAGTCTTTTAGGAAGTGTGGTTTCATAGAATAAAGGGACCTCCAGATTACTGGCTTTCCCCAGCTTCTTTTCTGGATAACACCCAAGGCAAAGGAACATATTTACTTCACAACATTTGTTTTTTGTTGCCCAAAGGGCTGCTCCTCTCTACTGCAAATGCATCTCATGGCGAACAAGTTGACGATCAGATGCTGACACATGCTGCTCAATTGAAAGTCAGCGTCGTGAAGCACTGTATAATATCTACATTGCAAATCATCTGGAGTAGAAACTTAAGATAAAGAAACAAATCTGGCAATATAATTAGTCACCAGAATATGTGAATCTAATTAAAATATTACTCAAAAACATGTTAGGGAGAGGAAGCAGCCTGCAGGAGTTATTCAGTGCTCCTAGACCCATATTCTAGGAGAGCTAATTATACACAATTCCTCTTATGCTCGTGTTACAAAATACAAAGTCAGGGTAGCTAGGCATGATTAAAGAAAACAAAATAAATATCTAAAATAGTGAATTTCATTTCGTTAGACCGGTATATGAAAGCAAGTTGAAACAAGCAGTATGCACATCTGCATTCTTCCGTACAAACTAACTATAATTTCATATACAACTTCCCATTCTTATCCTATTTTCTATTGCAGAATAAGGAATGGTCTAATATGGTTGGTTTAGCTTTCACAAGACCATGCAGGTGGCAGCCATGGGAAGCAGCCACTTTATTTTCTCTGCTTCTTCTAAACGGTCTGACCAAAGCTATTCGCTACTATCGATACTTCCCATTTGTAAGATGAGGATATGCTAATATTTGTAACTCTGAATAATACAGATTTATGCTGATCTTCATCTTACTCCTAAGCCCAAGAGGAAATGAAATACTAACAAATTTGAAAATGGAAGATAACAGTTTCTCATGTAATTTAATACACAATTAATCAAATGCATAAAAATGAAAAAAAAAAAAATGCTGAAGAGGAAGAATGAACAATCTTTTGTCACCCATGGTAGGATGACAATAAATTCTTAAAAGATTTCATACTGTCAAGAAGAAATGATATTTACATTAAGCCTTGCTAGACCTTAAAAGGATAACTTTTCAGTTCTTCCACTTTTCTAAGAAACCTGTACTCATTTGTCAGATCTCATTTTTAACTCACTCACAGTATTACTGTTTGGAACAGCTGAAAAGCATTTTGCTAGGGGGTAGAAAAAAGCTCTACATATCTTTGTATTTAAAACCACACTGGCTGAGAGTATAGGGAACCAAATAAGAGTAATTTGTTCTTGTTTATTTAGTAGCCTTAACTAAAATTGTCTATGATCAGAGTTCACACGTTTTCCTGTTAGTCTTACTTTGTGCTAATGATGTTCCACTGGCAGGTTTCAGCAGAACATCCCAAACTTTGACAAAAAATAAGTTCCAACTATCAGGAACACTTACATTTTAAGGCATGTAAGTGAGAATTGCTTCTATTTCTAAAGAAGTATTAAAACAAAATCAGCATTAAAGGAAAATAAATAATTTATTCCAAAGGATAAACATATAAAATATGACCACAGGTTGTTTCTGTAAGGCAGACTTCTGATCTTCTAATACATTTTAAATTTTAACCAAACGTGATGAGAAATAAAACATATTACAAACTTAATAATAAAACAACATGAATAAAACATGAGGATAGATATGTTGATTGTTCAGAATGGAACTGTTCCCAGCAACACACCAGTTCAGAGATGTCCTCATGCAGAATTCATGGTAAATATTTAACAACAGAAAAAGTATTTTGTTTGGCACCCCCCTCATCTCAAAAAGATTGCTGACATGAAGGGTCAGATAATCTCACACTTTTGCACTTTGATGGAAGGCGGGTGCTTCGCTGCCTGTCCCACCTCATCTTTTACCCTGTGGCAGCTGAAACAGAACTGAGTTCCCAAGCACTGCTGCAGCACTGCAACATCCTTTCTCACTGCAAAATCATTTGTGAAAATACTTTTCCTGCACTCTCATTTCCATCTGAGAAAGTCAAAAGGATTTAAAAGAAAGAAGCAGCAATAATTTATATCGCTACAGGCTCCTTAAGCTACATCCTCTCTCCTTTCTGCATAACACAGGGGAGGAAAGCCAAGTGATTTTTTTTTTTTTTTTTTGAGCTGTAATGCCAAGTTACTTGTTCCTAGGATAAAAATTAGACATGACTGTTCTCCTCAAGCTTCCTTCCCTCCCTTCTTTTAGCTACCCATGAAAGAAAACAAAACTGCAGTGCTAAAAACATTACGCAACCTTGTGCAAACGCACAGATACTGTTTACAATGCTGTGGACAAAGGTCATTTGGATTATGGAAAATAAAAATATTTCTGCTATGTTTAAAACAGTGTTTTATTATCTTTAATGTAAATTATTAGATATCGTTTGATATTTGTCTTAGTGTTCATTGTGCTTAAGGGAGTGTTTTGACATTGTGTGCCAACTTTAACATACCACCTGAAAACTGTAAAGATTAACATAACAGATACGCAGATGTAATGCCCCTGTCAGTCAGAAAAGGAATGAAGATAGTCATTTTAAAAGGCAGAATTTTCTCCACAATATTGACAAACAACTCATCATTAGCTGAATTTCATAAATGAGCAATGTCATAAACGGCTTAAATACGAGGGGCACAAATGCAAGACTTTCACGTTGCAACTGAGGTGATGTGACAGTGCTTGGAGAAGCATCTCACACTTACCCAAAGAAATTCAGATGACTTACATGCTTCCTTTGAGACAGTAACAGTTCCAAAGAAACCACTCTGTGGTCCACAAAAGCATCTTACACTCTTAACAACTCCAGCAGAGCAATTACAATGTCATTGTATACGGCAACGCAACGGCCCCCAAAAGCCTTGCTGTGCTACTGCGGAGATTCACGCACTTCCTTTGATGCCAGGGAGGCTTTGAAACAACAGCAGAAGCAACCAACATAAATACTAACTAAACGCTAAAAAGGAAAAAACACAACAGAAGCAAAACAAGGTTTTTTTTTTTATTAAGGGAAGATTAGTGGCCCTTTCTGTCAAATATCCGAGAGTATCATCTATCAAATATCTGACAAGCTACGGTAAACTCCAGAAGTTGAAGGAATTTCACCACGTGGGCTCTGCATTTTAAGTGATGAGGTTGCCTGAATCTATTAGGTGACTAAAATAATCCAACAGACAGGAGTGTACAAACATGAATGCAATCCGTGCCACAATAAAAAGGCACAGTATGCTAGGAATGAAGAGAAAAATATTAAATGGCACAGATGGAATAAGATTACAACTGATGTTTACCTTTATATTTTCAAGGTTACTTGCACATATTTGACCTAATTGCTCTACTTGCAAATTAGTAACTTGATTTCTTAATTGCACCATTGTAAATAGAGAGTGACAGGATAGGAGCTAATGGAAATACTTCGGATACAGCCATTATTATTACAAACACGATCCTGCATAGAGAGTCAGGCACGTGCATACCTCTTCTCAGTGCAGGTATTGTTATTATAATGTTGCTGTTAGTAATAATTTCCTGGAGAAATGAGAAAGCCAGAGATCAGCTTAATGCCTGGCTTGTTTACAAAATAAGAGTAAATAACAGTACCATTAAT
Source organism: Tetrax tetrax (assembly GCA_009806455.1). Lineage (NCBI taxonomy): Eukaryota > Metazoa > Chordata > Aves > Otidiformes > Otididae > Tetrax > Tetrax tetrax. Next base: position 27,057 of record WHYT01017921.1, read on the forward strand.
CCCAATGCTCTCACTTTCTTTCATTAAACACAGGACATTTATGAAGAGCCAAATTCAAGTCTAATTTAAACAGGTGTGAATTCACAGTAGATCTATTGACACACATCATAAATTAAAGCAGAACCTTGTCCTAAGCTAAATCCACCCACATTTAAACAACTACAGCATTCACAAAGCTGAGTCTCTCATACAGCAATTTCAGTATTTCTTTCACTAATTAAGCATCTTTAAACATTTAACAGATACTGAATCTGAAGAGGAAAGAGATGAGATGACTTGCCCAGAATTCACTCATCTGCCCAGCAAAGTGGAAAAACTCCAGAGATTTAGGTAGAGTCAAAAGCTCTGTTTAAGGGACCACCACTCCCAGGGTATAAAACAAATACTTAGGTGAATTACAGAAGATTTATCTTACATGTTTCTATGGCATTAAACTTAGCTTTGATCTGCACTACTTATTAATGTATGGCTAATATTACTATTCTATCTTTGCAGTCTGGTGTTTAAAATTGTTGATATTATTAAAATTATTATGCCAAATAGAATCTGATCCTGTACACTGATGTTAAGAAAAAAGGTTCCCAATAATTTTTGTGGGGAAAAAGGAAACAGCTACATTTTTTCACAGCTGTTGTTTTTTTTTTTTTTTTTTTTTTCATCCCTCTTGCTTTGTTTTTAAAAAGACAAATATATTATTAAAAAAAAAAAAATCCCCTGGCCAGATCTCAAGCACTCAAAAGCTATATTCCATGACCAGTCCAGTGGTATTTCAGCCTAAACTAACACCCTAATTTCTTGCTTCCAAATCTCAAAGAAGCTGTTGTGAACTATAGCCAATGCCTAGTTGTCATAAAATAATGCAACCAAAGGAACTGAACATGAATCCAGCTCCAAGACAGAGTGTGGACTTCACGGTACACTCATCAGTACTGGAAATTCAATACTCTGCCATTGATTCTCACTACTTAGTAGAGAAAGAGTAACTAATTGCATAAAAACATCTAAGTACATGTCAGGAGTAAGCCAAACAATCTGACAACCTAAAACAGGTTAAAAATTGTGTTATTGTAGAAATGACTCAAGTTCTGTATTAGCTCTCAGCTGAGATGTAGTAGCTAAAGGAGCTGATGGGTGTGCAAACAAGTCAAATGTGGCTCAAAAATGGATTATGGTACGAATGCATTTGAGGTGAAGTTCATTGCTTCACAGCCACACAGACATTCTGTAAAGCAAAACATAAGGAGTGCATGAACAATTTAATGAGGAAGAGTACATGGATGCAAAATGGACTACAGTCTTGTAGTCTCCTTTTTAGTACCCTAGCTAGTGTGGGATGCAGATCCATGCCACATTATGTAGTTTTAGATACACATCTGAAGACTGCTCTTTTTGTAGATTAAGGTTGTATCCTTTCTCCTGGACCACATCTTTACTCCAGAAAAAACAAACAAACAAACAAAAAAATTACCAGCTCAGTAATCTGGTAGATTAACCACTGAACTCAATATCCTGAGATGCTGCAATGACAGATACCATTGTTTAAGGGCACAGAGGGTAAACACAGCCTTCCTCAATGGAATAAAGTAACTATTTTTGACATTGTTATTCTGTAGCATTTCTGTCTGAAATTTGCATTCATATATTGTAGAGTAACACTGTTCATGTTTACATAGAGCTATTTATACTGTACCAGAGAAAAGCAATGATCCCCAAGAAATTGGTCATTCATTACTTGCAGCTAATATATATTTTGCTTAGCCTCAGGCAAAGCTGAAGGCAGTTTGTGCACTAATAAGCTATTATTAGTTGCCATTAACATTGACAACACTAATTTAAATGGGAATGTTGGTGTTTCACACAATCTGTTAAGTGCTGCCAAAACAACAGGAATATGTTTAAACAGTGATTATGACAGAGTTGGTGCATCTATGAAGGAAAATAATCCTCAAATAAATTCTCAAATTGGGCTACTTGAAATACGTAATGAAGTATATATCCTGTGTCAGGGAAGCTCCTGCTAGGACTTTGAATGAATATGAAAAATTCAAGGAATATCTAAACAGAGTAAAATTCGCAAAAGTATATTTTGCTTCAGTAAAGCAAAAAAAATGTCCTGAAAGCAGATCTGTCAGAGTCCACACACTTAGCTGTCCTAATGTCACCAAAAAAAAAAAAAAAAAAAAAAAAAAAAAAAAGCTATTCTGCATTTGTAGCAGAATTGTGGTCAAAGAGGAAAAAAAAAAACCAAAACCAAAACCACAACAAAACCAACCCAACAACAAAAACCAACTGACCTTTTCAAAATACAGACAATGATAGCAATTAGTTTTCTCAAACAATGCAACAACTGTATCTTCCTCATTAATTTTACTCCAGTTACAAAATAGCTCTGTTCACACACCATTTGGTCAGTCCTTTGAAAGCTAGAATTTCTAAATGTCTATTTTTGCAGCAATTAGACAGTATAATGGAAACTAGCATTTCATGAACTTCCAGCAACTGATCTTACTTGCTCACCCATTTTCACACCACAGAAGTTACCGCCTGGCACAAAGAAATTTTATTTCCATGGCAGGAACTGACAGGGATAAATGCAACACTTGTGGCTCTCTGATAAAGCCCCTGGCACAAACGGCGGCACAGAAACAGAAAGATGTGCCATCTATTACTTTACTTAAGTAGAGATTTATGAACTGCGGGCCAACCCAGATGGCAAACACGCTGCTCTCTGGATCAGGAATCTTGACTAAGAATTTAACTGGGAAGTACTAGATAATATAAATTAATATAGCTTGAGTTATCATTGTCTTCAAATTTATCCATATTAACTTTCAAGACTGTAATTACTGTAATGACTCAAAGCCACAGAAAATACTGATACCTACTCTGTCGACATTGCCTGGAAACAACTAAAGAGTTCAAACGAACTTGTGCACTCAGTTTCTCTCTCTTCCAACTTACTCTTGCCCTTACTTTCCTCTGCCAGCTATTTAGTTAAAATTTGTGTTCAACACCTAAAACACGAATCTGTGATTAAAATTTGTTATAAAGCTTACAAACAACCAAATATTAAGGCCACATGCAAAAAGACTACTCTGTTCTATTCTAGATCACGCAGGAAATGAGTTTAAATTGATTAAAATATTTCTCCAAGACAAACATTTAGAAGAAACCATTCCATTCTCTGTTGATGAAGCACAATGATTATGTGTCCCTATCTTAACGACACTTGAAGGTAACAAAAACATTTCCTTTCCTAACTACGTCGTCCTATAGCAAGACGACTTATGTGGTGCAACTCATACAGCTGCTAACACATCACGAATACCCAGCTGCACCATTGCATTCCAGACTAAAATACATTACTTGGTTATATGCATAATCTGCTTTGAACACATCACCTTCCCAGCACCTTAAAACATAAACGACCGTGTGTACTGGTCTGAATGGTACAACTATGCACACTCCTTTCCCAGGTGACAGTCCCTTTAAACCATTTTCATAGCTAAGGGCCAACCAGTTCCAGGCAGGCCAGATTCAGTTCCTTCAGCCACCATCTAAAACCAAATATCTTCGGAAAACATCCCAAAAAACTCCAAACCCAAACAAAAAAAAAAACTATGCAACAACACTTTACAGAGGATGGATCCCACACAGAATGGGGCAGAAGCAGGAAGCTAGAAGGCAGGCATCCATTGATAGACATGCAAATGGAGTGGCATCTGAAAATTAACTGATTCTAGCAACACGATACAATACGATAGCACGGAACGCTTAATCTTCAAAGGAGTATTTAATTAAAAGTGAGCTGCGCGCTATTTGGTTTTTTTTTTTTTTTAAATTCAAGCAGATAATTTAATGTCTTTGAACCTACGTTGGACACTATCATTGGTATTGACAAACACGCAAATGAAATTATAATTAGATTACCAGCTTCATATTTGACAAATTCAAAACACACAACTATAGAAATGACATTCATGACTGATTCTCTTTCATCTTATGACTATAGATCTACTAAAATGTAGCACTGTCAACACTGAAGTGTCAATCTGCCACTTTCACTGGTTCCCCTAACTCTTACTCAGTTAAAAATACATATTTACTTACATTTAGAACTGCCATAACATGCAGCTATTAAACACAGAAATTAAAATATTAAGTAAGCTTGTTCCTTTTAGTCATGATAAATTTGTTTACTTACTACACTCTACTATACTCTTTAAGGAAACATTTAGAGCAGATTTTCATCAATGCTGATGCAGAGATAAAGACATATTAATTCCCTCCATGTTACTTAATTAAACACACATTTTTGCCTTCTGTGACACACTAAGCCATAAGAAAAGCAAATAAGTAAAAAGATCCTGAAAAAGAATGAGCTTTTTAAAAAGCCTAAACAAACCCCACAACCACCTCCCCAAACCTAATCCAGAAACCCACCTTCCATATGCAGAGAAATACAGACCTGAGATACGACAAAGACCTGCTAAATCCACCCTACTGATAAAGGGATGTCTTTCAGGGGTAGCGTGAAATTACAGGTAAATAGAGCATTTAGGATTCCAGGTTGTCCTTCTGATGTCACCTGGCTGTAGAATCTCAAAGTTACACCCAGATGCCAGCATGTGCAGAATCTATTCTAACCAAATCTATGTTCAAATACATTTGTACATATATAGATTTATTTTAGACTCTAATTCATAGGCCAGTAAACTCAAATGGTAATAGTCACATGGCATAAAAATGGAGAATGTGGGAAAGTAATTGGTCTCTAGAAGATTGCTGTTTTAACAAAAAAAAATTGTTTCATTTTTTTTGTCTTATCTTCCATCAACACTATAATACAACACACATACCAAACAACCTTTTTACCTTTCATATAACACAGAGACCTAAGAAGGAAGGGAGGGAAAAGAAAGAAAACAAACAAACAAAAAAAAAAACAAAAAGAAAAAAAGGAAAATAAAAGGGAAGTAGAAGAAGAAAGTTTCAAATAAATTGCTACTTCTATTCAGTACGTTAGATGCATTTCTTTATTACCATTCTCCCCATCAGACTTCCTTTCATGGTCAGTGTCAGTGAGGGACAACGCTGAGTTTGCCCGGCTTGACAAACAGGAGCTGTGTTCTGACTTCATACCCCTCATCCACATCTGCAGGGCGTGGTCCGGGGACGCACCACCTTCTGTCTCTGTATCCACATCCGAGCCCACCTCCAGTGGGTAGCTGTGCTCAGCTACCCCATGTAAATCTGTTTGATAGCCAGAGCACAGAACATGGGGAGTCTCACAGAATTCCATGTCTGGAAAAAAAACAAAAGTTCAGAAAAAAGTTTAGAAGTGAAAAGCAATATACCTTTCATTTCCTTTTGGACAATCTGTTTTGAGAATTAACAAAGACTTTTTTTGGCCAGTGACTCACTCTGCTAGGTAGTCTACAGTAAGTATAATACAACTAGAGAGTGCAACTCTAAAATATATAACAGTGCACTGTAATTGTGCCTTTTTGCAGATAGAAACATCTATTATAGCTCAAATACATGTACACACCCACACGCTGATAGTAGTACATCAATTTACAACTGAAGTGAGTACTTATAAATACATATACTTTCTCTCTCTTTTTTTTTTTTTTTTGCCAGAAAGGCAACAGCTCTAAAATTAACCTCAATATGTTTTTATCATAGGGAAAGCATACCAAATTTGCAAACAGGGAATTTACAAAATAATGTTTGAAGTATTTGGTTAATCACAGAAGACAAAGAAAGGGTACTTACCATTGGCTTGCTCTTTGAGAGTGCTGTCCTTGCATATTCACACCAGTGGGTTTTGGTTCTCCAGTGCTGGTGACCTACAGGAACTTCCTAGAAGAGCAGTGACTACTTGGACTGTACAAGTGCCATCTCATGACACCAAGCGATCAGAGATTTTAAAGAGTTGTACAGTGCTCAATACTTCAGTAATTCTTACTAAACACCACAACTGTAGGGCAGCAGAAATCCGAGGACAAATAGAAGGTGGACAGGACCCGTCATGTGAATATGCAGAGGAAACATTCTCGAAGAACTACAGGTAAGTAACACACATCATCAAATTACAACTTCCCTTTGAGGCAGCCTCTGCATATTCTCACTTGTGAGAATCCAATTACAAATGCAACTCCCAGGGAGCAAGACAAGGAGCTCTAATTAAATAAGGATTACAGAACTGCACTCCCTAATTGAACATCAGACCTGGGATGCCATCTTGAGAGACTAAATACAATATCAAACATGCATACAGTATTCTTTCAATTTCTAGAAAAGAAACATTAGAGACGAGGGTCATTGATAGAGACTGAGGACAAATACTCTCTTCTACTGTCATCCTAACTTAAGCTTTAATTTGCCAAACTAATCCACTTAGCAGCCAGTGAGAGGAATGGTTCTTATTTTAAGCACACTCTCTGAAATAACAAAAAGCCCTGGTATTTTCTTGAAGGCATCGACTAAAATCTACAAACCAAATCCTAAGCTAGGATATGCTAAGGTAGCTCAATTTTTAAGTCATCTATCTCTGCGCATCTTTCTTTTGCCATCAAAACATTCCTGAAGGTCTCAGCTGTGGTCACAGGCTGGCTTTCAGCTCAGGGAACAGCAACCTGTTTTCTAGAGGGCAGGAGAAGGTGGGCAGCAAACAGAAAGAAGTGGCCGTGGCCTCGCTTTCCTACGTGGGAGGCCTGGAAGGTCACCAGTGACACCACCAGGCCCTGTCTCCGTGGTGGTGTCACTGCATCTGCTGGTTTGTCCTGTTTCTCTGAGATTTTTTCAAAGCTCACAGGGCATGGGAGACACAGAAGCAATCTCACAGAAAGTTACGGGATAGAACCAAGTACAGTGTTGCTCATATAATGCCCTATTTCTAAGTATCATTTTAATTATGCACTATATACACAACAAACAAGCTCCACTTGGTTTAATTAGACAGCACAGACCAAATCTTTGTATGACGTGAAGAGTGCTGATAATGAAGTTGAACACTGAACCATCACAGCTGCCTTACACTCCTAAGTTTTACTTTCTTTTTAACAACACTAAATGAATAAAATCAACTTCCAATGGTTCCAAGCGGTGCACATCAATTCTTATTTTTCCTTTACCAAATTCAAAAAGGGCTTGTGCATAAACCAAGAATTAAAAAGCCAGCAACAATCCCAGATTAATCCAGAGCCCAATCTCAATGAAGTACGGATGGAATCATATAAGCAGGCTGATTCTACTCCACCCTGAAAGGACTACATTGTTCGTTTACACTGAGGTTGTGGATGCCTCTATTTCACCAAACATTTCCCAGTAACAAAGAGGTGAGTCAATGCTTTCTTTAAATCTGGTGATTCAAAGTTGTTCTTAATTGAGCTGAGCTACTATAAAACAGTGACAGAGCTTCACTCCACGTACTGCACCCGTGCTCTGAAAGGAAGGTGAAAGCCAAATCTTGCTGGCAAGTAGCTTGCAACTAGCAACGAGGTAGCTTGTCACATGCAAGGGTACAGTCCTGCTTGCCGACTCCATCAAAAATTTATGATAGTTCACACAGGCAGATGACATAAAAAAAAGAAAAAAGAGCAAATGTATACTGCCATTTAAAGAAGTGTAGTATCAAAGAATATTGAGATTTAGCCACTAAAACCATATAAAATTCAAGGCAAAGCGAATTTGGCTCATACATTTGGACAATTGCGTTTAAAGATGCTAGCAGGACTTTAGTGCTTCTCATAAGCTTAATAAGAAGGGTAAACCACAGTTCTTTCTTTCCTCAGGAAATAAGAGAGCCAACAGGACTAATTGTCACCCTTAATATCAGTCTCAGTTTTGACTGAGGCCCATACTGCAGAAATAACCTCCAGTTAAACTGCCCCATAACTTTTTTTTTTAAATTCTGTCAAAAATCAGTACTATTCTTACTTTTTAGCTTAGATTTCTGTAAAGTACTACAGCAACACAGAGTTCTTGGATTATGTCCCTGTCAACTAAATTATACCTTGTGATCTCAAGAAGCACCTTCTGAACCTCCGTCCCCTTCAAAGCAGATTTCTATTTATTTTCACCAGCTGAAGAACTTCCCCATAATTACAAACCCTCTCGTAACTTCATGAACCATGTCAGCTGATGCGAGATCCTCGGGGAGCAAGGATGCAGTCACTCTTCTACATGGATGTCCACTCCAGGCAGATGTCTGCCCCTAGCAGCCTGCAGACCGTGTTCTCCCTGCTTGCAATTGCTTAGGCCAAGGGGAAAATTCATCCCAGTAAATCTCACAAATGCTAATTAGATTACACATGTTTAATAAGTACAGGATTTAACCTTCAGTCTATGCATTCATTCAAAATCTAGCAGCTAACATATCCAATACTTTTGTTATTCTTTTTCAGTGGAGAAAAATAAAGTTACTTTTTTTTTTTTAAACTACAAAATTCAGCTGAAGTCTAACAGCATATATTGCCTTAATAGTCGATTTCTTAAGTATACAAACCTTTGTAGTATTTTAACTCCCATGAGATGCATTTTCTGAAAAGCACTTAGAATGCCAAGTGGCTGCTTTTAGTCTGCATATCTAACCTTGTTACCTAAAATACTACATATTTCCACAAGGAGATAAAGTTCAAGTGTGGATTTATGATAGATTTAGTCTTACCAAAAAGTTACAGTCACAAGAGAGATGAGGGAACATTAATATGAAATCCACATTTTTGCATGAACCGCATGAACAGAGACACAGTTATGAATGTAAAGAGAAGATCATGACAGGATTTTCACCTCTGGAGCCTTGTGGAGTCTATTGTAACACAACTGTTTAAAATACAAGTATTTTATCCCTCATTAATTTATTTTTACAAAAATTAATGTATAAAGAAATATAAAGTATCTAATAATCAAGAAAAGAAAAGAAGGCTGGGTACATTAAAAAAAAAAAAAAAATCAGCATTTCAATTAACAGATAATTTACTTTCTACCTTTAAGTAACTCAGTTTTCCTGGGGGGGGAATCTTCAGAGATGGGCAGAGAAGTCTGACCCCACTGGCCAAGGATGCCTTTGCTATTTAAGGTGCTCATGTTGGTAGGAGAACCGGGCAGCTGAGCAGGCAGTCAGCTCTAACGTTGCTCCAACTTGGTTCACCAAGAGAGAGCTCCTGAGAACTCCAGCCACCCTCACCAGGTATTTACTTATTACAGCATCAATGTGGCCACTAATACAGTTAACAACTCACAGTACAGGATTTTCAGGCATATATAAGGCATCTATCCCAGTGCATCTTCAGGACTATTTCATTGTCCTTTGCATGGCCAGGAATAACTCTGTGCCAGCTACATTTTCTGTAACTTCAGTAATTCTGACACAGACAAAAAAAAAAAATTACGCAAGTGAAAGACCATGGAGGTCTTGCTCTTCAATTTCGTATTTCTGCAAACTTAGTGAACTTACACGACTTGTGGAATTTCCACCGTGCTGCCATTTGCCAAGAATTTTGTTAGTTTCAAACAACTAACTGGGAGAGTAAATAAATATTTATTTCAGGAAATAAATATTTAAAATAAAGAGAAAACCGTTCAAACAAAGTAATAAAAGAGAATCACAAAACTAGTAAATAAACAGAGATGAGCATAAAGAACCTTCCTTTCAAATTTTTCTATTCCCTTATCTAAAAATGTTATCTTGTATCAATAACAGAATGACAAGTAGTACTTAAATTACTTAATTGATCTATCTGTTCAGCTAGAGAAAGGCTTACAGAAAAATGTATATTATTTACAAACTGGAATAGTTTGACAAGTTACTATGACATGCCTTCTATGAACCTATCTATGAATCTATCATATAATTAAGCTATTCTGACTTATTTTAAAAGTTCATTTAAATATCATAGATTCACAAATTTATTTTATCCTTTATTTATTTTATACTTGGTATGAGGTGGTTCTTATTGCGAGGATGCTCCCCACCCAAACACACACAAAATCGATTCTCTGGATGAAAAGGTACAGATTGCTCTATCTCTGCAGATATAAAACTATAAAGAAACCTAACTATCTGAAAGGTGTGGAGAAAAATATCAATGTCTTGGAAGTTTAAATCCATGGTACTTATTCTGAGCTGGTCTCCTTCCTCTTTCAAACTGGAGATTATTTGAGAATTCTGGGAGTCCTGGGAGAATTTTGAGAATTACGAGTCTTGGGAGTGGATCCGATGGAAAGATCCCGAACAATAACAGACGGAATTCCAGAAAGGCAAATAATATCCATTAACCTGAATAGTGTCATGCTTAAGTTAGTTACCAAGCTGGTGTCTGAAGGAGTGATAATGGGAATGAAGGGGAAAAACCACCCCAAACATGCGGTTTTGAAGTTGCTACAGGGTTTGGGATTTTCTGGTCTTACACTGCGCATCTGTGTACGTTGTTTCACACTCTGAGCTCCCGCCAACGGTTTAATCAGTGAGAGTGTTGTAATGTGTTTCAAAAGGAGAAAAAAAGGCAGATTGGCTACTAATGGCATAAGAGACTTGGAGAGAGAGAGGAGAAAGGAGGGAAGAAGGGAGGAAGAAATGTAAATCAAACACTGAAAGTGAAGTTCACATTAATTTTTGGAACCAATACAAATGCACTCTCCTAAACGAGAAATTGAGGGCTACTGAGCACTCTGCTAGATTCAGTGTGCTCAACAGCCCTTAAAATTTCTCAGCTGAGGACCATGGTTTACTGGCTGTACACTGGACTTGAGAATTAAATGGCCAGAGATCTTCAGCGACTTCATAAAGTCATTCGTGTAACACAAGCTGCTAGATAACTTTGTGAGTGTCTTTGAGTGTTCACATTGCATTTAGTCAAAGATCTTACTTGTTTCCATGTCGAGAACGTCACATCTTTCCTAGGACAATATAATTCAAATACATTAAACTTAAGTAACTATTCATATGAAAATCATTGAGGAAGAAGCCAAAACTCAATTAATTTGCAAAAGCACATTACACTGACTATTAATTTGCTTTGGAAGTCTCATGTTTATCACCAATTACACTATTATCACAGCCCAAAACAGATTCACGGTTGATTTAAAAAAAAAAAAAACAAAAACAAAATCCTGATATATCTATTACATGTAAATACTTATATATCAAATGCATGGTATTGTATATGTTTTCTTTTACTGTATTTCATTTTTTTCCTTGCACTCCCTTATCTTTGTAGTTTATTTTCTCACAATAATCTCCAGTTAGCACTAGAGATGCTAGAAAGTTAAAAATAACAGTAATAGCAAATAAAGGAGGAATAAAAGAGGAATGAGTCTGCTGTAACGCTAAGGAGTTTCATGAAATTTGCAGATTATGCAGCTAAGGGATTAGCAAAGGAGGTTACATTCAGGAAACTCTTCAGTTTGTGAAATTTATGAGAAAGAGAAACTCTCTGTTCCTCGGGTCTTTGCCCAGAGGAACCAGAGGATGAGGTTCCAACCCGTGCCTCATGGCAAATATCTTTCTAGTCCCCTCTTCAAACTAATTCATCAAATTTAAAGAAAGAGAGCTGGAGCAGAATGAATCTATTTTTAAAAATGCTCCTGGAGTCTCAGATATTAATTTTTATTTTTATTACTATTAAAAGCAACATGAATAAGGAAATGTACTGCTCAAATTCTGCATGGAAATCATTCTGACCCTGTGGGGACACAGACAAATTTTCCCTCTCCCCAGAAGTGGAATATTCTTTTTGTAGATCACTGGAAACTTTTAACAGAAGAGATTTTTTGTTTTTCAAGAGTAACTAGCAAGATGCCACAGAGAAGACTTTTGAAGTTACAATGTGAATGCAGTGGGTCTCAGTTTAATTTAGGAAGAAACATTGTCATTATCAGATTGGCTAGGAATTTAATCCTTCAAAGTTCAAATACATCTTAAGTATTGCTGGTACAGTCTTTCCTATTCCTAAAGTGTGGCTTTATGAGGTAAAGGACTTTATTCACAAGATCCCATTAAAAAGTAATTTCTATTGTAGGTACTCATAAATATCTCTCCTTTAATGAATTTTAGAGCGATAAAACCATAGCAAATGCCAGGAGTTAGCATTTAACCTAAAATTTCTGATAGAGGAAACCGACTTAATATCAAGTAATGACCAGACTAGCTCTACTGTATTAGAGACAAGAGGCAAAAAAAAAAAAAAAAAAATCTAATTATCACAGATAAGAAAGAACCTCACTGGCATTTGTGAGGATAAACGAAGTTCTCCTAATGCTACAGTTGAAATAGTTTGGAAAAGCTTATCTTACAATACATTCAATTACAATTTTATTGTCCATATGCAAAAATCTATTAGGAAATGAAGAACTGTAAAGAAAAAAAATATTTTCTGTTTCCAAAAACTCTATTCTAAAAGAAAAGCATTACAATTTTCTTTCAAGAATTTTAAAGGTTCCTTGGTTTTGAAATATTTTTTTCAGTTACAAGTTTTGGCAACTGTAGAAGCAACAGATAATGGATCCTTCCTTCTTGCAATCAAATTTTCAAAAGTAAAGCCAGCCACAACCTTAGCTGTAGATTTTCTTACATTTTTTTTAATTTTTTTTATTTTTTAAATAAAGATAAGACTTTTATGAAGGATAGCAAAACTATGAATTAACTATGAATTCAAAGTATCTAGACCAGATTTACTAACTTTTCCTTTGAAAGAGAGAACAAATATTTTTCCTCAGGATTAACCAGAGCATGAAGCAGCAGAGCGCTGCTAGCTTTAGCCCAGGATGTTTACAATTCTTAACAGGCAAAATTAGGTTGTGGTTCTAACTTGTTTCAAAGTCTGAATGGCATTTAAGAGAAGAAAGATTGACAGAATTCTTAAACAGCATGTAAGCTGTATACTAACATTCGTCAAAGTAAAATTACCCTCAAATTGTTGCTATATCCCTACAAACTTGAATTCAACTCAGAGATGCTTTTCTGGCAGTAATTTCTGAACAGTTACATTTCAAGCAGAATCACTTTCATTCACACATCAATTTTAAGAGGTAGCATGACAGGTATCACTTTCTGATAGAACTTAAGATGGAAATATCAAATTAATTTCTACCAACAGTTTTGATCCTGGTTTATAAAATATTTTTTAAATATACTTTTTGTTTCTAAAAATATTGAAATTGTTTCTCTTTTAAAATTCCAGCCAAACCATTGAATTAAGATACATGAGCATCAAAGCCTTTTTCAAATAAAAGATGTGCAAAGCAGGCATCTTTATAAGTTTAAGTACCCTAGTGTGCAACACATTTAAACATCCAGAAGTCTAAAATCTGATTTACTTTACAGTGCTCTAAGTCTAGATGCACTGAAGCCAGTGGGCCAGGTAAAGAAGGTAGCACTCAAGCTTCAGGTCAGTGTGATTGTCTCAGAGCAAGCATCTGGCAATTATTTATCTTTTTGATAATGGAAATACTTTTAAAAAGCTACTATCAGAGATTTACCAGAAACGTTCTCCTTTATTGATGGGATATTGAACAGACCTGAGGTACTCAGCTCACTGATGCTGTTCAGAAAGAATGATTGCAGAGTAACTCAGCTCCTCACCTTAACTTTCACCACAAACTACGAAGCTCTAATATAGTTGTAAAATTGCTTAAGAGTATACTACTACTCATTTTCCTTGGAAGCAACATGAATGGAGGGCAGACAGCAAATGGAGGCAGGTTGGAGTGGAGGATGGCAGTTTGTATCACCTTGTGCCAGCTTCAGTGAATGAGGTGTTTCAGATATGAGCAGAGAGCAGCAGCAAGAGTGAAATCCTTTGTAAATCCTGAGAGACGTTCTTGGCTTTGAAGGGTGCACTATTTGCTGTGATTTTTGATAAGTCAGGAAGGATAATAGACCAGAACAAGTATTATATATTACTTTGGAAACATAAATGCTTCACCCTTTCTGATTACTCAGGTAAAAGCTTGACAAATGCCAATCTGCAAGCTTCTGGTGTCACCAAGTCAGCTGGTCCCTGGAAGCAGATACACATCCTGCCAGCCAGCCTCTTCAGACCTTGGGGATCAACACCACAGAAGCCGGCAATCCCGAAAGTACACCTGATACCTCTCCCAAGCATCCGCAGCTAAACAGACTATCTAATGAAGCCAAAATTTGAAATTTTCATCCATTGTTTTATTGGTGGGATGCCTAATATCTGCAGAATACTACATCTAGTTTTATACTTTTTTCTCTTGCTTTTCTATGTATACATGTATATACACACATATGTGTGTGGAATATTAGATATACATAAACAAAGAAACAGAGGTATATAAATATATAATTTGTAGGATCTTAAAATAACTGAAATTGGAAGGAGTTCAGGCAGTCAATAGCACATCCTCTTACTCAAAGAGGGCCAAGTTAGATCAGGTTGCCCAGGGCTCTTAATGAAGAGTATCAGAATTCTTCTGCAGAGCAAAGACTGCTGGCAAGACCGCTATAAGGAACCCAGAGTGCTATGAAGCATCTTAAAACCATCTCTTAAGTGAGGTTTTCAAGAGACATTGGGTTACGTCCCAACAATAAAACTGGAAATCTAACTTGGTTTCCATGATTTCTCCCTGTTAAAAAATTCAAGTTTCCCCATAAATTCACTAACTGCTTTTTAGTGTGTAATTACCTTTTCCACTGAAAAAAAAAAAAAACAAACAACAAACAAACAAACAAAAATGAAACGAAAAAAACCCCACCTCAATTCAAACTGCTAGACACCCACTATTAGAGCTTAGGACTGCTAAACAGGTACCCCCTATTTCAGATCAGTGCACATATTTGCACTTTTTTTCAGATCTTTCAAAAATGTACATGTAGTGGACATGATCTTACATGATCTAAATAAATTAAGTTCTACTATGGAAGCAGAATTTTCTTCAACGTAGATTAAACAGCTAAGTAACACTTAGAACAACAAATATACCCTTCAGATTATTCTTGGAACAAGGAAGAGAGAGAGCATGCACACGTGCCCAAGCTCTTCGGCACCTCCATTCACATCCAATTACATCCAGCTGCCAATCTGACATCAATGAGAACATATGAAAGACAACTTGGCACATCTGTTCCTTTTGATTAGCCAACTGGGGATACAGCTTGTCAGTCAAATAACCCCTCTTCCCCCCAAAAAAGTCTTGAGGGGTTTGTCATCAAATGTTCCATCTAATCAAGAAACGGGAAATTAAATTGCCTTCAAAACATTCTGACCACTTCTACTCCCTTCTTTCTTCAAGTGTTCAGTTTACCAAAGGTATTTCAATAACAGCAGCTCAAACTTCAAGGTCAGGTCTCCTGCAGTTTCAGTAATATTAAAACAATTTAATGGAAATAATTGGTTTTGTATAACTTATTTTCGATACATAAAACCTCAGTAACTATTTTTCTACCGTTTAACTATTCCTTCCAAGATCTTTATTAAATTTTCTAATATTTCCAGATATTATTTCTTGCATGCTATATTTATATAAGTAACTATATAAATTATAAAGACTATTACATTCTGTTTCAGCAGCTACAAAATCGGGTCATTTTTTGGTTTCATACCATCAGGATGCATCAAATTAACTCAGCTGAAAAAGGTGGAGTCATTCCAGGTGTGTACCCCTAGAAAACACACTGTGGTAGTCTTACATCAGTATTGCACAGCATCATTATTCTCTAAGTTAAGAAGTTCTTGAAACATGTGTTACCCTAAAATGTATATCATGGTTACCAAGGAAAGAAGAAAATCTGAAACATTTGTGTAAGCACAATAAAATTCTTAACCGTATAATATAGTATCTACAAAATTTTTCATCTCAAGATTTGGTGTAGAGCTCCAAAAAAAGGAAACTACCACCATCGTTCCTGTGCTGCACCAAAGGGAACTAAGTATGAGAAGCATTCCAAAACATACCAAATCAAAAGACCTCTCTACATTTTCATGAAGCTTAAATAAGTGCTGCGAGTCCCCATGATCTGCCATCAACATTTATCCAAGCTTTGGGAACACAGCCACTACACGAAGAAATAACTCCAGTGTTCTTATGTGGGTAGGAGCACTTGGCTACATTTTTTGCAGCTCTAGACCTCTTGTGACTTCCTTGCCCTTTCTTAATGTGAGTTCTAATTGTTTTAACATATTAAGTGGCTTATTTAAGTACATAATACTAATTTCAGCAGCTGTTCTAGTCACTCATTTTGAAAACTCCAGCCTATGATTTAACCACATAGCATTTTTATCTTTCACACAGACACAGCCATATAATTGATACCTGGGAAATAACAAGTCACTGACTGGTAAGCATTAAAATGTGACTGCTTGCCTTTGAAAATTAGCAGGCAGGCACCTGCTCTTTCTAATGCAAATCACAGGTAATGTTGACTATCCACAACTAAAGCCAATTCCCCTTCATCATCAAATAAATGGATATATTTGTATTGCTAATGTGTATAAAGATGGTTGAGAGGCTGAATACCTAACACGACATAGCTAGAAGTTGTTAACTCAATGACCTTGTTAGACAACTCCTGAAAAAGGAAATTAGAAAATGAAATTATTTGTTTGGATCTTAACAGACTGAAAAAACACAGGAGGAATTAGCCACAGTATTACCATTCCCCACGTACAGTTTTCTAGCATCTGCCTCGAGACATTTTATTTCTGGAATGGAAGATGTACACTAGTAGCCGCCTTCACAGCTAACGTACCTTGTATTCTGCAGCAGTAGGCAACTGAAAGCCTGTGAGAGCTCACCATAACTCTTGGTTCTGTGAAGCTGTGTGATCAATGATGCTTGGGAAGAGTCAAAGTTATGAGCCTCCACAGCATCCGAGAGTACTCGAAGAAAATAAATCAAGGCAAAAGGGCAAGCTATCTCATTAACAGATTAGCCTACTGTGACCCTGTAAACTCTTCTGTGCCCTGAAGAAAAGCTTGCCATAGGCAGATAAGCAAAGCTCACGTTCTGTATTGCTGGAAATACTTTGTGCCTCCTTATTAAAAAATTCACACAGTTGGAGGTGAACTAATTGAGGTGGTGGAAACAGTAACACAGAAGGCACTTAAAATGTAATTAAGCCACGATCAGAAAAGGGACACATAAGGGAGAAAGCACTCAAAACAGAGACTCCAGGGAAATACCAGATTAAAGCAAAAATGAGAGCAATTGTCTATTAAACCATGTTCAAAGACATTTATATATACCACTAAAAGAATCTGTGCTTTAATGCCCATCACAGAGACTGGTGTTTTCACAGGAAGGCCCTATCCTGCATCTCAGTGATTCTGAATCATGCTGGTGATCTAAGAACAAGAACGCTACAGGAGTGTTAAGTGTCTCATTTCTTTGGGTTTTATTCTATAAAAACACACTTTAGCTCTACTGTCAGCTGTTCTGGAAGGACTGTAGCAGCAACTATTTCATATACCAAAAAGCACGGTTCATATGCCCATTGCATATATCAAAGGAGGGGGAAAATGAACAAAACAAAAAGAGCAAAAACATAGAACTACAAACTTCACAATCCTGACTTACCACTGGTTTACAGGGAAAAGAAATCTATCAGAAAAAAAATACAAGCTAACTTCCAGCTATGTAAGGAATTGTTTTCAGATAAATAAAGAAATGCTTAAATATCCTTTTGTACAAAGGTTTCTTCTAAAAGTTTTATGTTTTAAACAGACCCTAAAGCTCTTTTCCATTGTTTTTTTTTCTTATTAAATTTGTTTAATGCAAACCTACTGTGTTCAGAGTCGTCACAAGAAACAGTTCCCCCACAGGGTACAAGTCATGCGTGCATTTTGCCTTTTTTTTTTTCACATCATCCACCATTCGGTCCTGTCTCATTTCCCCGCCAGCTGCTTCGCCATTTCCCAAGCTGCACAATCTCGTACTGTGTCTGGTATCAGACACAGCAGTGACAGAGCAAACAGAAACTAAACAGCACAGCTGATCAGGACATGCGGCAAAGGATGCAAGCAGCATATCCAGAAGTGGTTATGAGCTAAAAAATCCCACGTTTGTTTGTAGGACAAACATTTCTCTCTAAACTCTTGACTTGACTCTAATCAGACAGAACTCAAACCAGCTCAATTCCTATTTCAGTAAAAACATGAAGAACTGAGCACTGAATGAGGAGCAGACATTTTTTAGTGACAGATCTGCCAGTGGAGGGGACAGGAGGGAAGGAAGCGCTTGGACTCGGTGGGCTCATCAGGATGAGGATGACATGAGGATGACTCAAAACCGAGAAGGATGAACAGTGAGCTGCCGTGTAGCAATGAAGAAAGTGACCATAGGACAAAGAACCATTTTTCCCAGGCTAATAAAAAGTACTTATTGGAACCATCTTGTTAACAGCGCACACATTCAGAAGAGTATGTACATCCCTCATCCCTTTCCCCTTCCCACATCTCCCTGGTTTATTTCAATTCAAAATCACGAATGTATAAAGAGGAAGGAATGAATGGACAAACACCAGGACAGAAAACCAAACACTGCATGAGAAGCAGCCTGTTGATGCACTGTTACTAAAAAATGTAAGAGATACTGGCCAGAAAATTCACAAGTCAATATTTTCCTGCTTAATATAGTTGTCTTCTTGCTTAGACTAGTTTGCTGAAATTGTAACAGGCAGATTTGTTAAGTACATTTTGAGGCTAATTTTTACAGAATAATGATATGAACATTGCAAAATTGTGTTGAATGTTGCCAAAGACACCAATTCAGTAAATACCTCACTTGCAGAGAATCTGCCACTGGACTCTAACCACTTCAGACACTGACTGATCTCTTACTGCTGCTACTGCAGCTTTTTATTTAACACTTTAATTCATTTTAATAATAACATTTACACCAAAGAAATAAAATAGCCTTTATGTTCCTTTTTCCTCCTTTAGTAGGACTTATTAGCTATTAAAATAGGTCTTATGCATATAATTCTTCTAAAAAGATCATAAAATTAAACTGAAATATAGGTACTTGCTAGCAACATTATTCCACACAATTGACAGTCTAGATAAATCCATTACCATAGCCAATTTAAGGACTGAGATTTCTTTTAGTAACTACAATCCTTGAGAAAAACTTGAAAATACTGTAATGTCCAAACACTCAGTTGATCACAACAGATATCTAAGTCGAAGCACCAAGTTACAGCAAAGCAGCACCTTGTTTAGATCCACGGAGGGACTTAAGGCAGCACATGGAAAGATAAGCGGCAGGTGCCTCTCTCTTCTTTTCCCTAAAACATCAAGTATTGTATAAAGGAAGAGTTTTCTAACCCTCATCGTGGTCGTTTGATCCAAACCTGACACCACAGATGATGGAACACTCTTAAAGCATGAGGAACCACAAGTTTCATGCTGCCAAAACAGTGACAGAAATGACTGGTGGTGTGAGAAGTTCGGTTTATTTGAGTGAAGCTCTTCAGGGATGACGATAATTATCTGTGAAATGAATATTCATCACATGGGAGAATTCAAGGCTGAACAATACCACACTGGAGAGCGGGAATAACGTCAGGGAGAAGCTGGCCAGAGCAGACATGGCTCACTTTGTACTGAGGTCTAGTGCAGCTGTATGACACACGGATGGGTGCCAGGAATTCATGAACAAGAGAATCAGTCTGCAGTAGGCAGATCTACCCCCTACGTTAGTTTCTGAATACAAAGCTGAAAATGAGCTAAATGAGCTTTTATATCCCTGAAGGTATGCTTAGCCCTACTCCTACAGATACACTACTGCTATTATTCTGCAAGAAGTAAATACCACTGAGGTATCCAACACCCTCCCTTCCTCTTCTCCACAACTCCAAAATCTTTGCCCATCAGAGAACATTTTGCTTACTCGGAGTAACAAAAAGTTTCGGAGGCAGCCATTTAAAAAGGTTCAGTCTGTCTCTGCCGATTTCTTTGCTAGTGGCACAAGCCTCTGGCTAGTGGAAGCTGGCAACCGACCCAAAAGCACAATGGCCACCACAGCGGGATTGAAGTAGGAGAGTTAAACTTCATTTATGAGCTTTTTTATTTAAAAAAAAAAACTAAAAGAAAATATTTGTGTGCCAGAAGTCCTCAAATATTGGTAAAAAAAAGCAATGTAAAAAGCAAACTGAACTATTTTGAAAGACCTTTCCTTTCATGACCAAAAATGAGTTGATCAGCTATATAGGGTAACAAAGACTTGAGAAGACAGAGAGGAGTCCATCAGGACAATGAAGGAAAAAGGCAACACTACGTGTATCTTCCCACTCCAAAACAGATGGAGTGAAGCCATGACAACCCCTAACTGCAAACCAGCAGTATTTAAGTAACAGTAACTAAACCACCCGGCGGTGAAGGCAGTGCTAGAGGTACACACAACACATCACCATCTGCATCACTGCTTGACAGTCACAGGGAAGGCAGGGGCGATCCACCCTGCCGACCAGAGCTACCACTGCTCTCCTGTCCCTGTGCCATCCCTGGGAAGCAAGCCAAACTTTAATACTGGATAGTACCATTAAAGTAGTAAAAGTGTGGGGAAGAGCCAAGAGATACTTTAAAAACATGCATCACTTTGATCTTCAGAAGCCTGATCCAGTAGCTAGGACAAAGATGGACAAATAATTCAGTAAGTAGGTTGGCTTGTTTTTTTTTTTTAATTGTCTGGAAGCAGATTCATTCTCTAAGCACAGACTAAAAGCAAACTATTAGCATCCTTCTCCCCAAACACCTAAACTCTACAGATCAATAGCCAAGAATTAATTGCAAACATTAAGTAATCACTACTACATTATCAGCTTAAACTCATGTCACATCTATAAGCATAACTCTCACCGATATCATGAAGAACTGTATCCCTAAAATCAACAGTTCAATTAATCCTTTGAGAATTTGTATGAAACCAAACCAACCAAATAAATCCTACAAATACTCCCTTTCCAAAACCACTAATTATACACTTCTGACAAAATACTACTTAAGGTTATGTATTGACACATGCTGCAACATGTAATTTGTAATGTACTTTTTTGTTCTTAAAGACAGAAAGATTATTTTCTGATTTACAGTAGTATGATTAGTGAAGTCAAAAGACTAACTTCATACTTAATTAGTATTAAAAGCAGACCTGTGTTTTTCATACTTCTATCCATAAGGAGAAATTAATACAATTAATTTTCTCCTGTATCTTCACAGAAATATTCTACAGAAAAAGAACAGTCTTAATCCAAAGACCAAAGCAAAATACAAACCTGCATGTCAGAGTTTCTCTTAAGACTAAAAAACCTAAACACATAAAAATCAATTTATTAAGGAATTAAATAATTAGGAAATTAATTTTTAAGAAGATCAATTAAAAAAACTCCAAATATCTCAGAAAATTCCCCAAGTTAAGTTGAAATGTTCAGGAAGCAACCAAAACCATCAAGCAGCATATCAAAATACCATCTTGGCATGACGCATTCCTGAACAGAGATGCTGAGGTTTGTGTATTCAGAGTTAGTTTTACCCATAGTAGTATAACGCTGAAAGTTGTGCCTGTGCTAACTGGCCAGGTGAAGAGTCTGCTTTGCCCTTTGCCACAGACACAAGTTGAGCCCGATTCTAAATTGTGTTGTGCTCAATAAGATCATGCAAACAGGTACTCCAGTAAATTTATTACACTTTTGCCCATTTTACTTTTTTCACTAGAGCCCACTAAATGTTACTGAATACAGAAGTGACTCAGAACAGTTGGATACACAAGAAGAGAAAGGAAATAGATTTAAAGAAACAAAGATGGGCTTTATGCGATGGCAGTCACAATGGGAGGAGGAGTGCTGTCACTGCAGGCAGGTACTGTGTTCATTGTTATTTTTACAATAGTTAACAAGATGGTCATCCAAGATATGCTTATATGAATGAAGATTTAGCCAGTAAGAACAGGCAAATAATTTCCCTTTTTCCTTTCTCATTTGAAATACAAGCATTTTTTCATATCATGTCCTTCTCTTCATGAATTCTGTATTTCCTTTCAGAAAACCAAAGATAAGCCAATTTTGTAATCCGTCCCCAAGTCCACAATGAGAAAAGGAACCACAGCAAGAGGAAACTACTAACGTTTGCTGAGCAGCTGAGGTGGAATACCTCTGGGGACATCTATTAGACACCACTTCTAATTTTTATCTATTTAAACTCTTAGTAACTGACTCCAACCGCAAAGAAAAAATCCCAAATTGATACAAAGTTAGCATGCACACGCACACATCTCTGATTTCTGCATTTCCTTTAACATTCTGCATCCCCATATGCACAACAAAATCTCAGAAAAAAAAATCTGGCTATTTTTCTGGATTAAGCAGGGCAGGGTGCAAGATTCCACTTTAAAGTAATGCAGGTAGAACTTGTACTGTACTACATCAAGACTACACACATACCCTTCTGTATTTATACACACATCTGTAGTAATGAACATTAAAAATCCCAGAGAAATAACAAAAGGAAAACATTAGAGAGAAATTGTGAAATTCATTCCTGCCTCCAGCTGAACAGAGTAACTAATTTTATGTAGGCCAATATATGACACTTTGATTTCCACTAAAAATTATTAAGTATTTAATTTCATTACTAGGAATGATTAAAAGTATGTCCCAAAATTATATTAGAGAAGACCACATAATCTATGTCCTGATATGATTTTTACAATAACATTTAGAAAGTTCTATTATCTTGGTTATAGCCGCATAAGAAGTTAAAGAATTGTTTTTCTTCAATAGATGGTGAAATAAAGAGATCAAGCTAGCAGACATCAGTAATTTCATGCAAGAGTTTGAAAAGAAGGAAAAAGTGTGGTACGCTCAAATTGAATTGAGTGCCAATGTTTTAACAGTACGTGGAGTTGCTCTTTCATTTAAAAACTTTCATCCCTAAGAAAAGCGCGTGTATATTTCAAAGGCCACAAAAAGACATCTGTAAAAAGAAACCTACATCTTTTCTGCACTAGTATTGTTAATTATATTCCTGGTTATCATGAATGCTTACTTTTATTATTTACTTCTCTCTTGAACAACATTGAAGCAAATCATGCAAGCTTCTTCCACGATGCTAGAAATACAAAATTCTACTTAATCAGCGAAAGCACAAATGACCCTCCATTTTTAAGACTTAGAAAAAAAAATACGATTAATAAATAAAATTAATGAAAAAATTAACATCCCCATAAATGATCACTCACTATATTACCTGCACTTCCATTTCTAACTTTTACACATAACAAAATTTGCTTCTAGGATACATTGCCCCATCCCTGGAAACGTTCAAGGCCAGGTTGGATGAGGCTCTGAGCAACCTGATCTGGTTGGCGATGTCCCTGCTCCTTGCAGGGGGGTTGGACTGGATGGCCTTTAAAGGTCTCTTCCAACCCAAACCATTCTATGATTCTATTCTATGATTTTATTACACTATGCTGTTAAGAAAATCTTATGTGAATAGTCTTTGCTCTATAATTTAGAATGAAGAGGAACCCAAGATTTTATGTACGTCTTAAAAACAACCACTTTCATCCTATTAAGATATTTAGAAGGAACCTTAAGAATTTCTGGCAAATATTTTGCTGTATACATGGTTGTCCAGAGGAATTGTACACCTGTACGAGGTAGTCAAAACCATCAATATTGGAGAACTGTTAGAAAGCTTAAATAAAGCCCTCTGATAAATCAAGTAGTTTAATCACATTTGGCCATTTATTCCCTCACTTAGGTTACTGTTAGACCAACACATCTTCATTTGTTTCAATGGAAATAATCTTAAATTATGTATGAATTAGTGAGAAAGAGTGTGGCAAATCCAGTAAATAAAGAATTCTCCTTAAAGCAGGATAATTAAAATCCAAGTAAATTTAAAAAGTAGAAAAAAATTAAAAATAGATTAACCTCAGTCAGCTTAATGGAAATCAATTTTATCAACAGAAGTTTTGTAGAACAGTTCATGAATCAGCAATCAATTTTTCTCAATGTTTAAGATTACACTATTTTTTCCTTTTACAGCAGCCTCCTAACAGCAAATACTACCTATTCTTGTAAGTGCAAAGATTGATTACATTTCACTCATTCTAGCAGGCCACTTCTATTGCCACACTGCTTGTCCAAAAGGCAGCAGGAGCCAAGTTCACGTCATCCAATTTTGCATGCTTTGTGATGTTTAGAAATGCCATCAACAGAAAAGTGGAATAACCTTGAGCATCTCTACGTTTTGAAAGTTGATTCATTCTTCTTTGTTATTTTAGTTCCAGAAAAAGTGCCTTAGCAGTAAAGTGATGCAAACAATGGCTGAACCATGAAATACAGCACTTTCCATTTAGTTTCTTTGCAAGGAGAGCTCTACGCGGTTCACACTGCACCTCTGCGTTAAGAAAGTGCTAATGGCAGGGAGGTCCAGATCCTTCTCCACTCCCAGGTACGTAGGAAGGGTGGGTTTAGCACTTCACTCTCAAAGAAAAACTTGTCCCACTTCCAGGGGCTGAGAGTATTATAACCTGATTCTGCTTCTCTTTAGTTAATAACAGCTTCCTCTACAGCCCTCCATTGTCTGTAAAGCATGGTATCAGTTCTTGCCTACACGATTGGGTTTTTCTTGGTAGTTCAGAAATCCTGTGTGAAGCTAAGCATCTTACAGATACGTCAATTAAGTCAGTGGCAACACTGAATCCAGCTTTTCAGATACTACTGGTTTCAGCTCTCAGGAAAAAAAACAACACACACACACTAGGACTTCTGTAATAGCCTATTTCTAAGGACAATATTTACGACAGTCCAGCTGTTAACATTCTTTCTTACAGATGCAACTTCTGTAGCTGTTATGAATTCCAGTACATTAATACGGAACAAAACAGTTAATTTTCCAAAAATTTTACAAAATTTAACATTTACATCTCATTAGTCACAACGCTAATATTATCATTCGAATTTGCAATAGCTTGCTGTTTTGCACAGCAACTGTTTATATTTTGATACATGACTTTTCTAGGTCCTAAAACCGTTTTTCCTGAAGTGACTGTATCAACCTTACTCAGTATTCACTGTTTTGTTATATAAAGGGGGGGGAGGGGGGGGAAGGTGGTGAAAGAATCAGTCTGGTGGCGTTACACACTACTTCATTCCTTCCATGCTGTTTTTTCCATCTGAGCTAAAGATACTTCATCTGCTTCCAAAGCATTCCTAATGAGTGACAGTCAGCAGGAAACTGATGTTTGAGCAGCTTCCAATGAAACAGAAACTTTGAAAGGAAAACCTTAGATTTTAAATCACATTCACAATTTATTTCACATAAATATCTACAGAACTAAGTTAAGAAGTATTTGAGTCTGATTCTCAAAAGCAAAACTAATTCAAGCTCTAAACGAGTTCGGATACACCCACCCTGCTGTTTATCCAGATACGCGGCAATGTCATCTGAGCTACTTCTTGACAGTTCCTGATTTCGGGAGGTACAACATCTTCTGACAGATACATAATTGAGAAACCCTGGGAAGAAACATTATTTTGTTTCAGCATCTGCTCTATAAATGAAGATAAGCAAACCAGATTTCTAGTGTCAGAAAATAAGACAGTTGTTCTTTGTTGTAAAAAGAGTGACATAAAAGACACAGCAAGAGGACGCATGGCTTCCAGGACAATTGCAGAGCCCTTCACTTGTTCCCACGTTTCCATGGAGCATTTGCTTCACCACTCTGTCTTGATGTTTGTTCACATCTTGGTTTTAACTTAAGACGGATTTTCAGTGTTATAGGAGGAGGCTCTATTAATACAGCAAGAACATTTTACAGATACAATGTCAGCCTCTGCAAACAGAATACCAAAACATATTAATTCCAAAGTTTAAGCCTCTGCTGTAACTATTCCATTAATATTGGGCACAGGTTACTGAAAGGATTGCTGTATCTCGATTTGAATTACCCTCTTCCCTTCTGATCTTTACTTCCATGATTTCTGGTATTTTACGCCACAGAAAGCCAGTGATTCAGAGAAGAGACTGGGAATCAGGATTGTCGTTTGTATCTGTATACTAACAAATGGATTGTTAAGGTTGTGTAACATTTGGAGAGGTTTTTTTTTTTATTTCTTAGCTGAGATTTGTTAGCAGTGGATTGGAAATGCACTGTGATCCTTCCCTAATTTTTTTCCTCAGTAGTTTTTTTTTTTTCCTCACTTTTCCCCTCTTGGATATTCACTTTTTAAATCAAAGGAATTATTTATGAGA
The DNA here is from genome assembly GCA_009806455.1 of Tetrax tetrax. Lineage (NCBI taxonomy): Eukaryota > Metazoa > Chordata > Aves > Otidiformes > Otididae > Tetrax > Tetrax tetrax. The sequence continues at coordinate 53,285 of WHYT01017921.1, forward strand.
ATGAAACTATTTTTGATCATACAAGGCATTTTTTTTTCACTGAGATGATGGCAGATATTGTAAGATTGGAAGCAGCATTACAGGAACGGTGACAGCAGGGACGAAGCTTTTGTAACACAGTTGTGATCTGGGCAAGGAGCACCCACTTCAGCCCAGTGGGAAAAGAGTCCCTGCACATTCAGCTTGCTCGTATCCTTTGATTTGATGAGGAGAAAAAAAAAGTATTCCCTTTGCGAGATTTTAAACAAAGCCACAAACATACAGTTTCCTCAACCCAGTTATTCCAAGGAGAGAAATTTCCAATTACATGGCAAATCAAGAAAGAATATCCAGAGGGGTCTGAATCTAAGTGCAGCTTTTCCTTTCCTCAGAGTTTGCACATACTCCCCATGCAGAGGAGAAGGCTGCAGTCCAGGAAGCCACAGGGACCTGCTCAACGCACTGTTTTTCTCTGGGAAACAGTAACATCACCGTGGTTAGAACACAACTAGTCAAACAAAGCACAGCACACCACACCAGCAATCCCTATTTCTGCAAGGGAATACAGGAGGAGACAAAGCACTAAGGATTTAGGAGCGTGGAGTGTTTTACTCTGCCTCATATGTGATTTTTTTTTTTTTTTTTGGACAACGTGAAGCTCATAAACACTCAGACCAGATGGTGTAAAATACAGCAGCAGGAGATGGAGGTTATTAGCTATCGCTTCCTTCCGCTAGCACACAGTCCAGAAATCTGAAGGACCTTTGAATCACCCTCTACTGAAAGCCGAGTCCCTTTCATGAGACAGTACGAGGGACAGATCGGGTGCCCTTATGGAAACATCACTTCATCGTGCTGCAAGTCCTTGCTCTGAAGGATGCAGGTACAAAACGTGCTTAAATTAAGTTCTCAGAAGATTTTCTAAAATTAACAAAATAGTGTTGTATATAATATTAAAAGTCTAAAATTCAAATGTCTGGCATTTGCAAACAAGCAAAAAAAATATTCTAGTAATACAGAATGCCTCAACAGTTTTGATACAAACACTATCTAGTAATAGTATGCTACCAGAAGTATATTATTTTTGCATTTTCTTTGTTAAATTACAGAATTCCAAGAAAAGTGCTTGCAAAAATTATGTTTCCTTTTTTAATCAGCCTGTTCCTACCTTCCTCTTCCACAACTCAGGAATGCTTCATTCCACTGTGCTACAATCACATTCCACAGCAACTCAATATACACAGCTCTAAACAAATTATGCAGCTTAAAGGTTAAAAAAAATCCCATCCTTCATTAACTCAGAAATCTCATCATAAAGAAAACACTGGGAACAAGAGAAGTAAATAACTACCCAGCTAAAGAGTTCAAAACCACACACTTCTAAAAGCCTGCATAGCAGTAGTTCTTTTAAGAAAGACTCTCCCTTTTCATTTTACATTTTTTCCTTGTCTTTTTCAAAACTAATAATCTTCCCTCCAGCTGCAAACAGAAAAAAATGCATTTTACCATACCCTGTTTACAGTTCAATAAACAGCCATTATAATATTCTTTACTTTGATAGTCTTTATGATAGGAATACTAATGGCAACGGCTCCAAAATATGCAACTGGCAGGTAAGAGCTCTATTGAACTTTCCTACCCTATTCCATTGACCACCAGGTCACACTGAGAGTACTTGAGCTCCACAGTCTTAATATCAGCTAAAGTTTGGGGATGCCCCCACTGCTCTTTGTGGAAGTTTAAAAGCACAGAGCTCTACATTCACCCAGATAAGTGCTCCTATTCTTTATCAAAACGATGAAAATCACAGCCACTCTGCGGGGCGTCAATTTCTCCCAGGAGGGTTCACAAGACCACAAACTTGTGGTATTTTAGAGCATTATTCTCATGTTATATATAACATTAAGGGGATAGGCTAATAAAGATTGGCTTATTTACCTTCAGCTGTTTTTAAAAAATAATGTAATTGAAACAAAGAGCACATATTATATGCTGCCCAAATTCAGCTCTCCATGGCGCTGGTACAGACACAAAGCAGATCTGCTGCCCTGAATGGATTTACATAATTCTGAAATCAGAGGAGAATATGGCTATTATGTAAAAAGCTTTTGCTGCTTCACAGATGACTAAAAAACACCATGACATTTTCCTGACAGGACAATTTCCTACCCATGCTTGTCAGCACGCCTTATATTTATGCCTCTGATGAGAAATAAAACTGGTTTTGACTGGTCATACGATCTTACGAGTTGCATGTGTTTAATTCTTTCTTCCTGGTCAGCTTAAATTTGTTGAACCTTAAAGCATGGCAAAACAGACTGCCAATTTCTGCACCCTACATGTAGTTTTTCCTTTCTAAGAGGAGAAAAGTGCTTTTCAGCACTGGAACTTTTCTATTGCCTATGTATTCTCACCAGAGCCAGAATGCAATGAAGGGCAGAAATGAGAACTGGAAGTGAACAGCAGTAATCTAAAAAAAAAAAAAAAAAAAAAAAAAAACACCAAACAAAACAAAGCCAACCAAACAAACAAAAAACCCCACAACTTTGACACAAAAAATGTTTCGCAAAGTACTAACAGTGCTATTCAACTCAGTAGGATATATTCGAGAACTCTGAAAACGTTTTCTTTGAGTTCACACCTTGTAGAGTTATGATTTATACAGATAATCTATATATGTAAACACATAAATACTCGCACACGATGATTTTACATAATCTCAGCTTTCAATTGAAATTTCCACAGAAATAAATCCTCAATATTGATAGTAACAATACTCAAACCGCTCACAACAAAAAAACTCACAGAAATTGCTGAGATATAGCAGCATTTTGAGCAACAAATTACATTTTACTCTGAAGCTATTTATGCAATTCAGATGACTGCCCACTCTAGTTTATATAACCTACCATGTTTAAGTAGCCAATAAGAATTCTTCTAGTTTCTATAAACATCTAAATTGGTGATTCTTTTAACAAAATTAACTAGATCAGTACAGATACCCCTACACTTGTTCCTGTTATAAGCTTCCATCAACTTTTTTATTCTGAAACAATTTTCTTCTCACATGCCATCATCAGAGCTCCTTTGATTGCTATCTCACCCTTCATCATTATCTCTTTATTCATGACTGTTACCATGTGTCAGTTTTCTCATCTATTCTCACACCTTTCATGGATGAAGTTCATGGATTTTATCCTCATTGCGCAATCCATTCATTCATCACATTAAGTACAGCGTACTATTCAGTTGTAGCTAGTAGCTAGTGCAGAATATTATGTCACTACCTGGGGATACAACTATGGATGCTGCTTTAGCTTTAATATGTAGTATTTTTTTTTTTTATGCAACAGTCTTAAGCAATGGCATGGTACAGTGCTCTTCTTACAGAAAAATCTTCTTTGAAATGGGGCGCTGTGGGGTTTGGGTTTTTTTTTTACATTCTAAAGATGTGTCAAACATGAGAAACTTCGTTAAGGATTCTGATGAGGAAATTTAAAGAAGAATTTCATCTACAGTTTTATGGATTCATACCAGGGTCAGAGTCCAAAATTGAACCTGTTTTTTTTTTTTCTGGTACTGACTAAGCAACTACCAAGAATCACCAAGAACTCTCCAACTCCTAGGCACCGTACTGTAAAACCTCATGTCCTTTTGGAAAAAGCACAACAGAAATGTAATCAAAATCAAATTCCAGCTGAAGCCTGAAATTTTACACTCAGCTTTACAAACATTTTTGCTCTTGTTTGACTATTGAGCTCAATCAGTTCTGTATTTCAAATCTGTTTCTTGCCAGGCCATACATTTAGGTTCAATGTGCAGCAGAGGAAAATGTATGTATGAAAATGTATGATTTAAATCCCTAGAAATATACAGGGATGAATTCCTAGGAAGTTAAACAGGTATACTTAACACTGCAATTAAAAACTCAGTTACACCAAACTGAATTTGTCACAGGAGAAAACTATAATTTCTAGTGCAACATGCAAAGCTCAACTCTATCCTCACAAACCAGTACACCAGTATATGTTTTTAAAAACACGTTTATGCTCAATTACACAATAAAGCAAGCAGTATATACTAAATAATAATAATATAGTAACCTAGACAATCCAGGAAAGAAGGTGCCTAGAGGTAAGCAAATACTTAAATGCAGCCCTATATAGGGACAAACTAGTGTATAGGTCTAAGTTAATTTCTACTAACATGGACACCAAACCTCATACTGCAGTTTGGACCAGTACAAGACCGTATTGCTTCTAAGAAGAAAGATACCAATGCTTGTAAAATAGAGGACCTGCAAATTCATACAGTATTTCATAAAAATTAATTTGAATGTAAAAATCTTGGGGCATGTATTTCCAATAAAATTGTCTTACAACATGACTGTAAAGTACTTGTTGGTCTGCAAAAGCATAAATCTGATTCCTAACAGGCCAGTCATGAATAAGAGAGGTAAGTTCATGCCTGACAACTTCTTCCAGAAACGCACACTAATTTGGCCATTTCTCCAAAATTATTAACACGATTGCTTTCAGAGGTACTGTTCTGGAAGAATAAATTCAACATATGACACACAGGCTGGTTTCTTATGCCTACAACATAGTGATCACACGCTTCTATATGTGTCCAAGCTAGTGATGCTACAGCTAACACAAATACCGATAGCAGCAAAGCTTTGCAAACAGGGAGCTCTTCAGAGGCCAGGTCAATGTAGAATTTATGCTTTCATAGCCATATTTATCAGCCTTGAGATAGTTGCTTTAGTAGATCTACAAGTCCATTTACATCATCTCTGGTTACAACAATGTAGCCATATCTTAGTTAACCAAACTCTCATAACGTGTTCAAGAACAAGGTATTGATAAAGAATCAAACAAGTAAGTTGAGTTTTCTATACAATACTGTGTTGAAATCTGTGTTCATTACATTTTCTTTCCCAATATTGCAGTTTTGCAACTCTTTAGAGGGAATACATGTACGTGGACTGAGGCTATCTCTGGCAGCTAGGTATTATAGGTATTATTTCTCCCATGAATTATAGGTACTTTCAGACAACACCAGTATTATGAAAGTAACTTGATTCAGAACATCTGCAGCAAAAACAAAAAGGCTGTAAGAGCTATGTAGCACAGCTATTCTAATTTTTGCGTTAATTTACATATCACAGAGAAGACAAGTTTTCCAGCTTCAAAAAGCCTAATTTTTATTTTCTTGTTAAAAAAAAAAAAAAAAAAGTTAAATTATTTTAATAGAAAAAATTGGGCTTTTCTGGGTGACTGGTGATGGATTGGGTTGCTTGGCGGGGGAGACTGTTGGGGTTTTTAATGGGTTTAGGATTATTTTTTTTAAATAAATACCAAAATTTATAGCTGAAAAGTACTGGCCACACTAAAACGGATCAATTTAACCACTTCCTTGAAGAGCAAGGAGTGACTGTACCTGGAACCCTGTTGCTATTACCTTCAAGGGGACAGGACTCTTGCTCTTTCTGACACACACTAAAAATATTCTCCCTGCCCCATCACCCTGCCCAAATTTGTAACAGCCTAAGAAGGCTAAAGGCAACAGATAAGCCACTTGTCTGTACAAAGTGTGTTAAAAGTAGCATGTGGGTTTCCACGAGCAGCAGTCTGTCAGGGAATGTTGCAGTAAATTCTGCTCATTTCCTTCTGTTTCTTTAGTCTTAGTCTTTAGCTTTTATCTCTAACCAAACAGTAGCTTTTCCTAACCCCAGCTTAATCATCATAAGCTCTCAAATATTTGTCCGAGACTTCTGTCCATATCATGCAAAAGGTTAAAAAATAAACTCAACTTTTGGCTTTTTTCTTACAGTACATCAATTATCTTCAGTTTTTAAATGGCTTGGTTATTTACATGATTAGAATTTTTTTCTTAAGAGGATTGTTGTATTTGAATTCATTCATAGGCTTTGTAAGCACATGCAGAGGCAGTGTACAACCTCAGTGTTGATTTTATACCAAAATGTGCACAACATATGCAAAGGTAGTAAATAATTAACCAGTCAACGTTACTAAAAAGATTAGCTACTACTAAAGAAACATTTATCTATAGCTATCATGTGATGGTCTCCGGAATACCAGTCCGCGCATCCCACTAGAAAAGAAATTTTACTTCAAAAAAATATTTGCTAAAAGTTTGAAATTATGGTTAGGTTAAAAGAAGGTAAGAAGTGAGTCATCACTACAAGCCTTTGAAAACAAAATGTTTGCTTGTCTGCTGACTTCATGATATTGTTTCATAGTAAGGAATCGGAAAGTAATAACCATAAATAGTAGATAAAATAAACAATTTACCTTGTGTGGACTGGTCAATGTTTTTTCTTTTTCTGCTATGACTGTTGTAATTAAGTCTTAGCTCTTGGCTATACTCATTCAGAGTTTCTCTTGAGTCGTAAGATTGTCTTTGCTTTCCCCCATCTTCACTTTCATCTGAAGAACTTGTGTAAGTTAGATCCACTTCATGCTTAACTTTTGAGAGTGGCTGGTAGGGTTTGCAGTCCATCTGCTCCATCTCTGATTAAATAAGCTCAAAGTCATGAAAACAAGTAACTGGAACTCCTGAAGGAAATATTCCTGGAAAAAAAAAAAAAAACCACAATAATCCATTTCAGATATCATATATAAATTTAGCTCACAAAGGCCTAATTTTATTTTTAGTTGCTATAAACCACTGAAATTGTATTAATATCACTATAATCCAGGAAAGAACTTGAATAGGTCTTATTTTACTGTTTTACTTTTTAAAAATACAATTAAAATAAACAACTCGAAAAGAAAAAACCCAAAACCTACAAATCTGCACGAGACCAGGAAGACTTCACATGAAGTTTTACACCCTTTATGGTGCAAGGATGCAGATAGAGGTGCAATACAGACAGAACCCAAGTTGCCTACTCATTCACTACCCAAAGGAAGAAAATCTTCCGCTCATCTGGCTAACTCTTCCCTTCCCACCCTATCCCAATTTTAGCAAAGCCATCGAAACCACAGTGGCCCTAATGGCTCACGTAAGGGCTGGAGAAACAGCACCAGGGCCTCAAATGTCACTGTAAACTTTGACTGCTTTCCACAGATGGACTAAACTTGTGCTTCCTTTATTTTCCCTTGGGGTTTTAATGTCTCATAAAACCACAGCTACCTGGCCTGATAGGAAAGCAGGTGATAAATCATCTGAACTGGAAAAATACTTCATAAAATTTTTCAACAAAAAATGCTTTTATGAATCAGAAACACACGATAAAAACCAGATCAAATCTTTAAGCTTTTCCAGAGCAAAAGATTCACTCAAATTTAATGAATGAGGGTATGTCATGACAACTTGAATTTAAACACTGGCAATCAAATACTTTAACCTTATTTCATCTTTTGTTTGGAAAAAGACAACACAATAAACAATCCAAAATGCTGGAATAGCACAGGAGTATAAAAAATATTGCTTAGCTGTTTACAGAGGTTTCTTCAAATAACTGGCCTTCAAGTAACTAAACAAAATACCCAGCTGATCAATAGCAAGTTGACCGTGTCAGCAGAATGATAAAGTCTAATAAAAGCTTATAGTTCCTGTAAGTGACCTTTGTATAAGTGTCTTAATGCTCTCCTCCTGAGAAAGGATAGCACTTTTTTGACCTTTCCATCACTGTTCTGTCACTGAAAGGGTTCACAAAATATTTAACTATAACAATATGATAAAATACATAACTATATGTTTATCATATGTACAAACACAGAAATATATGAAATATCTATTTAGGCACTGAATAGCAAGTAATTCTCAACCTTACTTTAAAACAGATACCATATATAGTTAGATTTGTAGAAGAATATACAACTAATTTAAATTCACAATGAAACACTCACAAATTAAAAAAAAGGTCAAAAAGCTCTATTAGATGGGAAAATACTACCTTTTAGGTAATGGAACTAATATAGATATATATACAGATTTATATTTTTAATGTATGATTTACGCAGTTTTCTAAATGTGTGTTGTATGTGTTATTAGAAACTATTTTTACATCTCTCTTCACATCAACCACCTGACTTTCATGTTCTGCTTAGATCAGAATACTACTTGTTCCAAAGCACAATAAAGTCACAAAAACTTATCAGAAAGCCTGTAATGAGGCTGTTTGCAGTGCGTGCACTAATCAATAAGTATTTCATAAGAAAATTCACTACATGCATGTATACTGCATAGAGGCTCTGTACTCAAACACAGCGATGCCACAGAGAGCACGTTACTTCAATAGTGCTTTGTATAAATCCTTACCAAGCTGCTCTGGTAAGGGAGCAAATTTCCATAACGCTTACCCACCATCAACCCCATCGAATCACCACTGGCATACCCAGTGGTTACCAGTAAGCCCAGACTTGTTTAGAGAGGTCAGGGTACAGAGGATAATGAGTAACACGTTAGCTGCGCAGGGTCTTCCGGAAGCACACAAGAGTAAAAAACATGAAGAACTGTAATCTTTTTTTGGCCTCAACTAAGCATTATTTCCAATACTCGGATAGTCCAAACTACACAGAATCAAAATGCAATTGCAGTTATGATGCTAAAAACATAACTAGGAAACAGTCCTTGTCTGCACATATTCAGACGCTAATTTCAGAAGGCAGCCTCCTGTAATTTCATTTTTCATTCTCAGAGGCTCGTTCAATGAACTACAAACCCCAGCTCCACATTTGCTCAATTCTCTCTTATATTTCTTTTCTTTCAATATATACCCTTATCTGAAAGATACCATTTGCTTATTACCTTTTCAGACCAGTGGTTTCTGAAAATGAACTACTAAGCAGGTATTTCAGCTCTGGATTGCTGAAGGCAAAAAGAATAGTAGCTTTATTCTCCCAGTCTATTCTCAAATACAAAACTGCAAAATATGAAAGACAAAACAAAGCAAACTCTCTTGATTTAAACCTTTGAGAAATGCAATACCAAGGGGAGAAAAAAAAAAACAAACAACCAAACAAACCAAAACCACCAGAAAACATATTCTGACCTTGTACATACCTTCAAAACTCTATCCCTCAAATATTTGTTTAGATATTACAAACAAAGGAAGTCCTTATGTCATCCTGAAGTCCTCTGCTTTACAGAACAGTTATATGCAGCAAGAAAGAGAGCAGCTAAAGCAGTCAAGTAGCAGCAGAGCAGAAATAAATTGTGTTTTTAGATAATGCACGGAATTAGCAATATGAAGAAATATGGAAAGTCTGCAGGATGAAGCAGATAAAACTTTCCACTGGAAGGGAAAAAGTCATACTAAAATCAACAAGGAGTAATTGTAAGCAATTCCTAGAAGACTGACTGAAAAAAAATGGGTTTCTTTTTTTTTTTTTTTTTTTTTTTTTTTT
>WHYT01017921.1:62673-101499 GCA_009806455.1 Tetrax tetrax
ACAGCACAATGAAGGATCACTAGGTATGACATGTTCAATATTTCTCTGTATATGAGTGAGATTGTGAAATACTGAGACACTGTGCTATTCCTGCAAGTGGACTAGATCCTACCTCTTAAGAAGAACACATGCACAGATAAAAGAAAATAATGTGAGAATATGGGTTTTTACATATCTTTCTAAATCGGGTACGGAAATGCAAAACGCAGTTTTCAGGGCCATACCATGGATTTAACACACTCCCTAGAGGATGTGCTGTTTTAATTTACGGATGGATTACACTTGCCCATACATTTCTATCTGTCATTGTGATAGATGCAAGTGGAATAAGGTTCATTTTCACATTTAACGACCTTCATTCAAAAGTAGTCAAAGTCTAATTTATTTCTAGTTAACAAAGAATTCAAGGTGTTTCTCATTTTATTTCAGAGAGAAAAAACACTGCAGAACAAAATTGTGAAGAAAGTCAGGTTGTTGCAGTATTTTGTGGCATATGGCAAGACTGAAAGTGAACTGAAAAACATACGTTATGTCAGCTACTCAACTGTGATACAGAATTCTTGGCCAACACGTGCCCTTCACTTTACTTGGAGAATTGCCACTGACTGCAAAAATCACACAACTCCCTAATGTTTTATTTTGGAAACCCACCATTTGATGTTAGTGAGCATAAGTAATGCATGCTCAAGGGCAAAAGATCAAGCTCTGCTGCTATGGGACAAAGTATGTCCATGATTTGGGGTGATACAACCTGGACAGGTTCAGAATATGTCCTGAACTCTAAGTCTTTCTGAAGAACCGTAATTTAGAAAATACAATTCCTGATTATATTGCAGAATAACTCCTGTTATTCTGTCACAAACGTTTGATTTTAAATTAGAAAAATTATGTCAAAAGCATAATTTTGTATTGTAAAAATCTAATATTTGGAGACTCTACTTAATAACCAAGTTCTATGAAAATAGAGTTTAATATTGGAGCTCTTTTGAACTAATAAGTTAAACAATATAAACCCTTTTTTTTATATACACACACTATATAAGTGCTATCATTTATCTAACAGTATAATAAAACAGTGAGGCATACACATACTTATGTATACGCTCGTAGGAAAAATGGGATCTTAATTTCATCTAGGAGTAAGCAGGTATTGGCCTTTGGAAGGTTTGCTGTTTTAAAATACATCGACACGTAGCAAGTATTGCATTCATTTATATTTGACAAGAAAACTGAACCATGCTTTGGCTATTTGTTGATAATGCAAATTGTACAGCCATCAAATTGAGATAATTATTGCTATGTCTCTTTTCCAACTGTGTGCTTAATTAAGAAGACCCAGTAAGACCTAATTAGCAACAATGTAATTTTTAAAATCCAATTTAGTAGCTCAGAGATTACAGAAATTGAAAATAACATGTTCCATTTTCGATATTATGAATTTTTTGAGATACCAATTTAAATCTTGTAGCACAATAAGGTTAGCACATGAGAATAATTTACAACACATCAATACCACAGAACAGCTAAAAAGCAGCTCAAGTATTAGACTGTCACTGATACTAGGATGCCTTGGCAATAGCATTTAAAAACATTCGCCTGACATTCTTGTCTACATTTTCACTTTTCCTGTTTCTAATTATAATAAAGGACAAAGTCTTCATTGAACAAACTCAACTTACTCACCAGAGTAATTATGGACTGTCAAAGCATAAGGAAAGTCCAAGTACCATCACACTTGAGACAAAAGATTCAATCAGCTGACATCACAGTGAACAAAGTCACAAGAAGGGAATTTTCCTGGTAGATTATTCCCCCCACCCCCCTTATTCTTAAGTTTGCATTCTTCATTTCTAAGAAAGATCCCACAAGATTTTGTGGTAGATCCCAGGAGGCCTCAGCATTTTTCTTTTCCACTTGGAAAACCAAAAAAACCCCCAACTAACAAAAATATCTGAAATAAAATGCTAACACCCCCCACCATCTCCAGTTGAATATTGCTAATGGGACGTGTTATCTTAAATATTATCAAAATATCTCTACTATTTGTCTACTCCTCAGCTTTGCTGTGCCTTATTCATATTTAGACTGATAACCTTTTTGGCGTCATTTATTTTTGCTACGTTAGAGCTTCTAGGATTTTTAGAAGCAGCATTGATCCAGCAACATATTTATTTGTAGTACAGGCTCAAAGCATTGGTGCACTTACAGTAGATGTATGATCTATAGTTTAATGTCTTGCAAGTATACAGATATACCAACAAGTTATCACAACAGCACGTAAGAACTTTTATGAAGCCGTTATTATTCACTACAGTTAACTGAAGTTAACTTTTCAATCTTTTCCTAAATACTTCATTTTCTTAACTTTTGCTCTTCTAACTTTAGGAAGAAATACCATCAATTATTATGCAGTTCTGACATCACCTACTAAGTTAAAACTTTAAAAGTTTTTCAGGCATTTGAAGTACTTTGTGCAAGAAGATCTGACTACTGCCTGACCACACGCCCAACATCTGCATCACCTTCATTTGAAGTATCACTTAGGTTGCTATTTGCGTGCCTGACACCATCGTGCCTGAGAACTGATCTTACTGTTCCTTTTCTTCTTGCTTTGATGTCTGTCAAAGTATTCCGTGTCTTCAAGTGCCATTGTTCTGACAAGCAGACCCTCCCAATGGACTCGTACTATATACTGTGACTCCCAGAACTGCTATTATTTGAGCTGGTGTCAGATTGATTTTCTTTCTGTTCATGATAGTGCTATGATCTTGCCGGGTTGAAATTACTGCTGATTTATGCCTTGATGGAACCCCTTGAGAACTGCCTTGTATCAGCATGTCACCTATGAAAAGGTACGTCTGAATCCTCAGAGATCTTTCTAGCGGAACCTTTGTTCTCATTTCAATAGAGAATCCTTTGTAATGGATGTTTGCTAGAAATTTCTCCTGCAAGTACCAAGAGTCTTCTGTAGTGCAAACTGGAAGTAATATTATGCATCTGTCCATTTTTATCAGCCTGTGGGAGCCTTCATGGCAAAGATTAACTTAACATAAGATCTCCATCCACAACCTTATAGTTTTCACAAATTGATTGTACCATTTTCTTCAGCATGCCACAAAGACAGTGCAGGTTGTGCTGGCACTGGAGAATGAGAACATTCCCTAGCTTTATGTCTAAAGGCTTACCTACTGTCGTGGTTTAGCCCCTTTCGGCAGCTAAAACACTGCTCAGTCCCTCGCGCACCTCCTCACCCCCCAACATATCTATACTGGCTGCATTTAAAAAAAAATCAGAATCATTATCCCTGCCTTAATATTAGGATGTGCTGCTGTCTTGGTGAATCATTTTTCCTCAGGGACGTTGTGTAGATAACAATTCTGCTCATGTTAATTCTATTTACATTTGGAGCACTGTAGTATACATTTAATGTGAAGCTGTGTTTCTTTCATGGGCAAGAAGAATGTCACTTTCCTTTCCCAAAGCACCAAAAGGCTCCTTTTACTGTCACAGAACACAATTATACGTTAGGGCTCTGCCGTCTCTTTCCAGCCAACACGGCAAGCAAATGACCTTTCTTTAACCTATGGCTGAATTGCATTCTAGTCGGTTCAGTGAATATCCTTTTTTATATTCTCCCAGATCAAGTGTCTTCTTACTGAGGGTATGAGATGGGCACCTGCCTTTTACATCTGCCAGTAATTTCATTTTTTTCTAAAAAACTTTCATTTGAGGAGGGATGTTAACTCTCATCCTGCATTTTGTACCCTGGTTTGTTACATTTGTAAATACCTAAAATAATTCAAAGCTGCAAGGAGACTCTGCCAGAGAATTTGGTTACTGGCTGCTGCACTTGGCCCCACCACACAATCACGTAAAAGGTCAGGAAGAAATACGCCATGCACGCTCACTTACTCCATGTCACACTGTGGTCTGGTGCAGAATAACAACGCTCTCAAACAGCCCCCGTATTCCTCCTCCATTCCATGGAGCACTCTTCATGTCTGGCCTGTCTTGCTTTGTGGGTAGCTTGGTAATGAAAGGAAAGAGACATTCCCCACAGCACAGGTATCTCAACTGCGCTTTGGTTTATAGGAACAGGATGCTTGGGGAAGCAGAAAAAAGTAGTTGTGACATTAATAAAGTAAGCCACTGCTGATCTGCACGAGAGAGCGAGTCAGCAGTGGAGGATTTACGAACATGATGCTGAATGACAAATATCACTGCTGAAGAAAATTGCACCACACGGCTAAAACAGTATTATGTTTTAAAATTAAGAAAGTTCAAAGACAAAAGAACACTATGCAAATCATTGCTTACACATATAGCTCACCTCACAAGAAGCCACATAAATAAGCTCCCCTTGAAAAAAAATGGTGTCACTGTTGAACTGGAGAGAATTATAAATATTTATTTTAGTGCTCTTAGATGTACAGGAGTTCTAAGGTTTGGCAATTCGCTATGTGACAAGAAGGTTTCTGTCAACTGTTATTAAAAATGACTCATACTAATATCTTCGCTGTTGAAGAAGAAAAGTTGTGCAGCTTAAGGATACTTCCCTAAAAGCTACCATTTTACCAGCACGTTGTTTGGCACTGAAGGCGTTACTAACATGGAGGTGAAATGGGACTGTAGGCACCAAAGGAGATGGGCTAGTAACACACATGATATGAATCTTGTGAAGAACACCATTCTCTTAAAAGCTTAACTTTGAGTTACTGCTATTACATTACACCGAAAATAAACAGAAAGTACCAAACATTCAGAATAAAATGAAACAGTCACTTCTTGTTCTGTAGCAAAAGAAACCTTTTTATGCAGTTAAAGACCAATTGAAGATCTTTTTATACATCCAGAAGCACTTCATGCCCGAGTGACTGTTCGGCTGTGAAATGTCTGGGACTACATACAGTTCTGGCATTTTCAAAATCCACTGAATCTGGAGATCATTCTCCATGACAGGCTTGCAATACAAGGTATATTTACGTTATGAGGTATACTTGCATATGAGATACAGGTGTCGTATAGTTTGGAAAGGACAAAATTACTTTTTTAGTGAAAATACTGTGCAAAATTGTCTAAACAATTTTTACACATATTGATTGCCCCTACATCAACATGGTAATCTGTCACGGTGAATTTGTTTGAAAGTTGATACTGGTTTTGGAGTTCACTGTGAACTAAGGATAAGATCTCTATTGCCAGTAATGGAAATAACCTGAGATATATCTGCACTTGTTCCTGTGAAGATCAAATAAAATCCAGGCTTCACATCCACCTACAATAGTCTGTATAATTATGGAATAAGAGTGCTTTGTCCAGGATAAAATAAACAAAAAAAAACCCACGCGAAAACAAACCAAATAAGCCACCCAATCCCTTTCAAAACCACTGTAAATGCAAAGTGTGATTCTTTTCCTAAAAGCACAAGTCTGCATATACTACTAGAGTGCAGGTTCTAACATGTGTTCAGTTACCAAGCATCTAGATCTCAAATAGTGGTAATTGTTTATAGGTTTTACAAACATATATATAAAAGCTTCAAAAATACTGCAAGTAGAAAGGTTTTTAATGTATGCAGTTTAACTTCTGCGAAAAAAAACACAGAAATTCCTCCCACACACGGAATCTACTTGTATTTTTATATCTTACCCTTATAAAATTACAAGGAACACAAATCTGCAGTCTAATCTATAAACATTAATATGAAATTTGCTACTAAAATGGTCATGAGAGGGCCCATTCCTCATTTCAGCCCCGATAATTCCCAAACCCTTTATTAAGAGACTTCCAGCTAAGCTTTAATGAGGATTGGAGACCTAATCACAGGTAAAATAGATATAAATCAAACTCTTATTCCTACACAGAATTCTTAAAACAGTTGACTTTGAATTACACACAGCGAAGATGGTGCCAGAGAAACAAGACATAGAAGTGAAGTGGCTTTGGTCGTGCATTGACTGTTCTACAGGTGCTTTCCTCAGAACAGTAGAATCTGGTCCCCGAGTGACATCCCAGTTGGAGCACTTGGAAAGGGAAACAATTATTTTTCCAGTGGCTTCAGTTGATCTATATATCTAGGGAATGGAGCATTGAATGAGCGTGACAGAGTACCATTTTAACAGAAAGAAGGAAGCGGTCAACTTGTTACTGGAAATAGCTGAACAGTTGGAGGAAGGAAAAAATTACCAGTAGTAGGCTAAGAGAAAAGAGATTGTTTCAATTTTTCTTCTGCAGTTAATGGAATATTAAAAAAAGAAAAAGAAAAAAAAAAAGGTTAAACTATAGCTACACCAAGCTTTATCTAATAGATACTGTTTCCTAGTAATACAACTACACCAGTCAACTAATCTAAATAAATTTAAGGATTTAACACATACAGAATTGGACCAAGGATTCCGGGGCTCACCAGCACTGTTTCCAGATATCACTGTCTACAAGACAGTGATGGCCAGTGTGCTACCTGTGTCAGAAGAACACATGGGTATTTCTATTTAGATTTTTTCCCGTCCTTAATTAAGACTTTTAGTAAGTTGTTTTGCCTTTAATTCCTAAAACATTTATTACTCTTAGCACTTTCATTTCAATTGATCTTCAAGGTCAGCTCAGCAGTTTAGGCTCTTTCTTCTTACTGAAATGAGAAGCTAATTCTACATTTCAAAAGTCATGTCTCACCAACACATCCATCTGTGTGACTCTGTGAAACCTTCTTGTTCAATACCTGCAACTGCTGAGAACAAAGCATGATTTCCCTCTAGCTCTTGTTAATTTTTTTTTTTGTTAAGTCAAATGCCAGAAATCTTGTAAAGTACAAAGGTCTTTTGTTTTTTAAAGTGACAATCCCACTTAAATCTTTCTTGCTCACATACAGTGTCTAGGAAGTTAGTAGGCAAAACAAACAAATAAATGATCCTCCACTTTAGATGGGGGATGAGGGGAATTTTTGTATGTTAAAGAAAAGAAAAAACACAATGAAAATGTGGCTGCATTAACCAGATACCAAGAAACACAACTGTTAGAATGTGAATACTTTCTTACTTGATAGATTTATAATTTACAATTGGAAAAATGAGCTCATGAAAATTACAAGCTTACAAGTTACACAATTAAGGTCATCCTCAATATCATCCTCTTAAATAATATTGCAACATTTCTGAGTAAATACAGTGAAGCTGCAATACTCACCACTTTATTGCTTTTGAAATTTAGTAATAATTTTTTTTTTCCCCCCCTGGAGTGATACCTGCATTTCTTCTAAAAATCTGCATACGTTACCCTAAAACTCGATGGGCACTGCAATGACGTACAGTGGTATAAATGAGTTCAGACTCAAACTTCATGCATTTAGCAATGTGCTAAATACTGTGATTTCTTCTTTGAAGTTCAAATGAGAGAACTAAGGTAGCCGTTACAAAGGCACAGGGAAAAACACTGGAAAAACATGTCTTATTAGCAGCTTGAGAGGGTCCATTTTATAACCACAGATGTTTGGAGGCTGAACTACTTCAATAACTTGGGTTTAAACAATCTTAAGCCATATTACTGTCCAAAAGTAATTCAGTTAACAAACTGCATTAGGTGAATTTGAAATTATAAATCCTTCTTCATCTATTTGGTAGAAGGAAAGTAAAAGACAATTCACATTTCAGTGAAAGTGTGTAGCACACCAAATGTTAAAAAGTGAGTTAAGACATCATTACTTTTTCTGGATAACATCCAAATGGTGGTGCACTCAGATCCCAAATTAATCAGTTGACCAAAACAGTGAGTAAATTTATCTCCCTGATGAGTTTAAATGTAAAAGAACACACGAGAAACTGAATTCTTACAGCATAAATATCTTGGCTGAAATCTGGAATATAATCAACATTATCATATTTACTGAAAGCTAAAGTTTTAAATTAATGAGTACCATGTGTTTATCTAACAAATTTCAGCTTGCTAATCTAGTCTGATCATAGCTTTCCAAGTCAAATGATTATGAGAAATGCTCAGTACACATTTAATAACGATCAAATGTCTTTTTACATCGAAAAACCCAACCCAAACTTAACACAGAATACGTTGTCATTAACACATAAAAAATGAAAAGTGGATCTGCTAGGGATACTGGTGCTCATAATAAAAATTAATCCTTCAGCATCAATGTATGTATTGCCTGCATCGACGGATAAGAAAGCACCACAATTAGTGATCCGTGTGACTGACTTTAAAAGTACCAGTTCAGATTTTAGCTAATGGATACTAATTCTCACATCACAAATTTACTCTTTAAACTGCAATAAATAAATACATTTGTGAAAAGTTATTTGGAACATGTAAAAATCCTGTAAAAACTGAAGCATCTGCCCACGAGAAAGCATCCTGATCAGAAAACATCAATTGAGATAAATTGAGAAAAAGTGTAAGGATGGATGATAAAATATGCAAAAAGCTATCATTGCTGATTCCCACTGCCAGGAACATTAACACTGGGATATTGGTACTGCACAACCAGTATTATGTGGTCCTTTTCATCAGGTGCATATTATTCAAAAAACATAACTAAAGAAATAAGGAACAGTACTCCCAACTGTCAGGTTTTTCATTTCAGTATCCAGTTCTCTATACTCCTAACGAATGAAAGATTATTTCCGACTGAGTCACATTAAGCAGTGAACTCCACAGTTACAGATTTTGTAATTCAGAGTTCTTTTAGCAGGATTAGGTTGATCTAAGCAGAGATGCAGAGATTCCTAAGAAGTTAAGGTCTCCCAGATTTAAAATAAATAAATAACTAAGTCCAAGTTAATAATCAGAAACAGCCTAATCAGATTAAGGTTGTGAACTCTGGACTATCACAGTGTTTTCCAGCAGCTCAGCAAGCTTAATCCACAAATAGATAATACGATACAAAGCATTTTTATCAAATATTCCCTTGCAAGACACTAAATCTATCATTTTGGTAAAGGAAACAAATAACTTGGCTAAATCTAATACGAGATTTAACCAAGCTCTTTAAGCAAGCTATCAAGGGCTACAGTTGTGGCCGTGTTAACCCTTTTGCTCACAAATATATATATTCGGGTAATCAAATTCATTCACTGTCATTCGAAGTAAGATAGTTAAACATTTCAATAGGAATATATTTAGGTCTTTTCTTCTTACAGCAGCTTCTTGTACTAGCAATTAATTTAAACCTCAAAATTTCAGAACCACTCCTCTTCTACAGGCAGTCTGTTTCTCCAATATTTTATGCTCCTTTCTGCATGTCTCCTTTCATCCTGAAGATATCACAACCCCTTTCCTCCCACTTCACAGAAGGGTTCTCTGGCTGTGAGACTGCCAATACTTCACTGAGGATTAACAACAATGCAATTTTGTTTTAAAAAAGCCTGTCCGTGAAGTACCACCTCTCATATGTTACCATGTATACTAAATTTTTCCACTGCGTCAGAGCACTTAAAAGGAGGAATTTTGAAACCACTATTATTTCTAGAGGCTTATTTTTATAGATAATGGTATATTATAATACTGGACATTCCTAATAAACAACAATCGCCAAACAAGATGCTTTAGAAGTCTTAACAACTTCTAAGGCAGACAAACAGCAAGGTTTCCCCACTCTTCCTTCCATAAACCAAAAGAAAGACTACATTTAAGTATAACATTAGTACCCAGCAACAACAAAAAAATTCTTCCCATATCACCTGTTCCTTGAATTACTTTCTGTGAAATGCAAGATTACTTTAAAGAAAATATGCCGCTTCACTTTTATCTACAGTGGTAGTAATGGGACTAAATAATACAGAGCCATTTCAAAATACCATTTCATTAGTAGTGGCTTAGCGTACACCACGTGCAATATAACTTTGCCTTATTAGCAAAGGTCATCCCCACAGTCTGGTATCATTGGGTACATTTTATTTGTCAGTTAAGCTTGGATGAACACATACAGTTAACAGATTGAACAAGCCATGTAGATGTTTCCTATCAACTCTTGACAAATGAGAAAGATAAGGCCATACTGTTCTCATGACTTGCTGATTTTGACATGCTGATATCTGTATAACAAACTGTTCACAACTACACAAAAGTTAAAACTCTGCTGTAGAATTAAACTTCGCTTGCAGCTAAGAAGCTGTACTTTCCTATCACAAACTCTACTCCATTCTAATATATGACATTTGCTACAGAAATAAAGTTTTAGGGCCACATAAGTAGTCCAAATCGATACATCTGTTTTACAACGAATACACAAAATTGCACTTCTCTGAATTTATGAGCAAGAATCTTTTTCACCGATAAATTTCTTTTTTGAGTTCTTTATCCAAAATCCTAGAAACGTTTTTCTTCCCAGTGCTGTCCTCATGTTCCCTCTTTGACTTTCTACATCTCAATCATCTTCTCTGATCTTTCTGTTGCTTCTCTTCAAGTACTTGAAGTGCTTTCTTGTTTACACTCGGCCAAACTGAAGGTATAATGCCCATAGAGAGCTCAGATGGCTGCATGCCGCTAACACAAGGCATTTGGAACATGTAATAATGTTCCTCATTTCAGCTCTCAGAGTCTATCACAGAGGTTAATTTCTGCTTATGCTCCACCTGAAAGAGTGACAGGAACTCTTATCTCCCAGCCCTGAGATTTACCTCAGCCCCTTCCAGAAAAGCATTAAAATTTCATGGCACCGAGAAAAGCTAATCAGACTATTCATGCATAATCCTGCTCAATTTACAATGAAATAAACTATGTCTTAAAACTAGGCAATTTTGGAATATAAACAGACAATCTTTGAAGGCTTCAGTATATGCATTTTAGCATTTGGATATTGGAAAATACCTGACTGTCACTGTTTCTGAAATGCTCTTATAACCTATGCAATCCTCACACCGCTAAGCTCAGAGTAAGGAAGAAGACTCAAGTGTGGCTGATATTTTCCCTGTGTGTTTGGGGACAGGATCCAGCCTTAAACAGAGAGCCCAAGGGGACACACCCAAAAAAAAAAAAAAAAAAAAAAAAAAAAAAAAAAAAAAGCCAGGGCTACTAACACATGGGTCTGGTGGTCATTATTTGTTCAGATGCAGCAGGCCTGGCTTGTATGCACAAATCACCTGTGTGCTACACGCACTGTAGGTTTGCACAAGAAGTCTCTAGGATTCTCCAAGAAAACAAAATTTTGCCCCCAAAAATTTCTGCAAAGAAACAGGAATGTGTCAGGAAAATATCCCTGGCTGTAGCTTGTATCCCAAAGTGGGCAAATCCACTTTGTGGTTTGCAGGCTGACCCATGCCAGGAACTCAGAGAAGACACTCACTCTGACCCAAGACATCACAGGCTGGATTAATTTGCAGCAAAGCAATATTCAGAAAAATATACTGTGTTTGTCAGGGAAGACAAAACATGATCATACATTTTACTGCACACTTCCAACATCTGAGGGCTTATCCAAGAGATAATACTGATAAATACTGAAAAAAAGTCCTAATTCAGAATAAATGTTGATTGCCTAAAAAATGACACAGAATTGCACATGTGTATATGTATCTTAATGTCTATGCATTGGACAATTTTTTTTTTCCACAAGTATAAATCAGCACTTACATCTTCCCATTCATTTTTCATGGAAATGCTCTGAATATGTACTGGACAGCTTCTGATTAATTTTCATTTGTTTTCTAAAAAAGAAAACATTTTTCTTTGGAACAAAACAATTCTCTCAAACAGAAATGTAAATTAATCAGCTTTTTATTCTCCAAGCAATACTCATTTTTCACCATAAGTATCAGATTTAATGTCAATAGGTATTTGTTTATTTCCTAATAAAACTGTATCATCTCTTCAGTACAATTAATAGAGAACTTGACTCTAAACACATTTTTGAAGTACAGCTTAAGCAGTCATACATTTCTAAATACTGCCTCAATCTACTTAGCCTGTTAGGCCATTGTTCAGTTTATCCCTAGCAAAATTACAGAGATAAGCTTGAAATGTTCAGACCAGACACACTCAGTACTTCGTTCATCATATATCTAAGTTATGTAAAATTACCAGCATCTTCAGATGTCTTTGAGAACATTTTTCCTTTCTTGGGTTCTGAACAGCACCCACTACTATATAACCCTGTGGTTTTATCACAGCCTGTAAGAGCTATTCTTCCACAAACAATACACATTTCCTTTGCCAGTCTCATCAGAAGGAGGAGACCTTAGCTACACTGGAAAAAAAAAAAAAAATTCTAAACATCTACGTGAAATTTAAATTTCTATCAATAGGTGGCAACACTGTTATGTGTCAGATACAAGGTGTATGTGTTAATGTACATGCACATGCCCAGAACACATGTATGAATTATTGTGATATTTAAAATTATTTTAGTAATATTCCCTGACAGACTGCAAACCGTACCACTTGAGTCAGGAGGCAAATACGTGCATTTGGTGTATGGTCAACTGGATTACACATACCACGGCTGCTACACGGCAACCAAAAGATTTTTCAGGAAGACTGAAGAGTTGCTCTTTTCCCTTGTGAAGCCCACATGGCTGCTTATGGGATCTCAGGGGTGTCAAACCTTTTGCTCATTTGTCATCACAAACAAGTTTGATATTGCATTGTGACGCAAAGAAAGTCACATTTCTGAACAGAAAACTTGAAACATGGTCATCTGTTTTGTATGTCTTATGTTGAGTCTCAAATCCAAAACTGGTATGTGTGAGGGGAAAAAAGTACCAGTTGGGGATGTAAAATAACTACTCTACAGATAAAGCTCCGGAGCAGCTCACAGGTATGCAATTCGCTCCAGGTCAGAGAAGAAGCCACTGGTAATCAGAAGCAGAATCTGTCTCTCCTGCCTCAACCGTGAGCTTTAGCCACGAGGCAGGTGCCAACTTGCAGATTCCATTGTATTCACCACAGTCAGTAAACCCAGAGCCCCGTTAAAGCTCAAATATCTTTGTAACAGCTCACCATCACAAAGCATGATGGACTAATTAATTCACTCTCCAAATATGTTTTTTTTTTTTAAACTTCTATCACAGCAAACAAGAATAGCACTAGAAAGCCTACTGCTACTAAAGCTACATTTATATATATGCTGTTGGTCTATAGAAAAAAGGTAAACCTTCAAAGAGAGAGGATTATACCATGAGATAGCAGTTCAACACACACAGATAGTCTTTTGTTATTTGCTGAACTACATTCATCTCCCTTTTCAGCAAGGGCTTTTTTTTTTTTTCTTTTTTTAAAGTAAAGATAAGTCCAACTGTGTATTCTCAACTGATAAGAAATGAATTTGGGCGTCAGTGCATCAGGAAAGCTGTAGAAATTTTGATAAAAGCTCTTTTGGAGGGGGAAAAAAAAAAAAGGCAAGGCATCACAAAGAGGTTATGTTGGACAATGTTTTGGATACCATGGTTACAGCTGACCAGAGGAGCAGGCTTCCTGTATTACTTCTCTGTGGATAGCCCATTAATTTTCAGTTTAACGGCCATGTCGCATACTGTCTAGGGTTCAAACATGATAAAAAGGCATATAAATGAAAGAGATTTACAGGTTACTTGAATAACATTAAAAGTTATATCATAATTTAAACTACTTCAAGTGTTATGAGGATTGTTAAAATCCATCAGGACTAACATCTAAAATCTGTACAAACTTTCATAAATTTACATACATAAATACTGATCTATCTCAATACACACACATTTGTAGACCCACAGCCCAGTTTTTCTTTGCACTATAGGAATAGCACTGTTATTCTAAGAGAACTCAGTAACAAAGTGAATACATATTTTAATTGCTAGCATAACGCAACCATCTCCAGGTTAAACAACTGAAACTCAAAACATGCATAATGTACGCATAGTAGCAATATTGTTGGTCAGATTTAAAATAGAGAGGCATAACAATCAAATATCTTCTCAACTACATTTCCACCTAGTGGGAAATATTTGGTTTATTTTAAAAAATACTTCCAGATTTAAGTCTTTCGTCCTTCTCTCTCCTTTCTCCTTTTTTACTTGTTTTTTAAACATGGCTATATATGATGCACATCCTGAGATGGCAGCATTTCAGGAACAGTAAATCAGGCTGCCGTGCTTACTGAAGTTATTTTCATGTTTGCAGATGATGAAAAATGATGTCTCTAGGACTGCAATCCACACTACTTTGTGAAGGCAAACACATAGCCTTGGTACTGCAGTAAGCTTTGGTAAAATACATTCGTCACAAGGAAACCATAGGATTTTTTTCAGTCAGAAAGACTGCAAAATTCCTCCTATTCCTTGTGGAATCCATTCAGATTTATATCGTTTTAGGCTGCCCCTTTGTTTGTTTATTTACTGCCTCCTAGGCAAAATATTGTGCCAGAAAACAGTACGTAGAATAAAAGACTCATCTACATTTTCCTCACATAGACATATTTGTGTTCTACTCATGTATCTCACCCTCACAGTATAGGCAGATCAATCTATCTAGTTACACCTTACCAAAAAGCTATTAGTGGTAATTTGCAGAAAATATATAGTAACTAATTATTAAGGTAACCATAACAGGTTTATCATTCATGAAGGCCTAGTAAATTGACCATACGCTTAGAAATATTTGCCCCATCCTCTCTATCTTGCTTCTTGACTGCAGAGTGAGAATTATGCATAGTACCCATGCGGAAATTCAAAAAGAACTACTTGTAATTCAGCAGCCAGTGTCACAGATGAAATAAAAATATTCCTATAGATAAAACCTTCGCAGAGGAAGAACCACATACATGTGGTGACTGCGATCTAGTCATTAGTTTACAGAAGAATCCGAAGTTTTCTAAGTGCACTATAAATCTACACAATGTCTCAAATGCAAGCTGTTGCTTTTTATCTTTCATTTACCTGCAAATGTATAAAACACCATATCACCAGACAGCTCTTTATGGGTTATCCACCTGAAGATGCTCAGGAGAGATATTCTAACAAAAAAGATGGCAGTAATTTACACTTTAAAAAAAGGCTCAATAAATTGATCTAATTTTTTTTTTTTTTCCAGAGTGATTCAGGAACTAATGAGATCTGCTAAATCTCCATTTCTGCAGGTTGCTAACACACATTTTGGGGTGGGGAGAAGATGTGCAAAACACTTTCTGCAGAAAGTCTGCTGTTACCTTTACAGACAGAAGACTTGTTACCTAGTTCAGAAATAAATAACTTCCCAACTGAATTTGGCTTAGAAAATATTCTTGGATGGGAGAATC
Source organism: Tetrax tetrax (assembly GCA_009806455.1). Lineage (NCBI taxonomy): Eukaryota > Metazoa > Chordata > Aves > Otidiformes > Otididae > Tetrax > Tetrax tetrax. The sequence continues at coordinate 77,888 of WHYT01017921.1, forward strand.
TTGATTTGCACGGCCATTTTTAATCTGAATTTATTTTTATAAAGAAAAAAAAATTGAAAACATTCTTCAAATCTACCATGTTATCAAGTGTAGAAGAGAAACTCCCCAAAGGGAAGCACTGGCAAAACAACACTAGTAAATATATCTTGGCTACACTGAAAAATGTAAAATCTTTCTTCCTCCAAAAGCATTACCAGACACTTTAGAAATGCTGCATGGTGTGCTGATTCACTTCATCCTTCACTGATGCACGGTCACCTCTAATCAGAAAGGCGGCGGTACTTAACAGTGTGTAAAAACACCTCCTCCGAGTTAAAAGTAAGGAGGAAGGACAACTCACCCAAGAAGTTAACTTAGTTTATGCTAAATGTATTAATCTTGTACAGACCGTAAAGTGTGTTTTCTGGATACTTCTAACAAAGACTCTGATGTAGACGAGGCTCGTGTAAAATACACTGAAGCCCTACAAACAGCCGTGTAACACTCACATGCACAGGTGCAAAGGCAGGCACAGAAACAGCTCTGGAAATAAAACATTAAGTAAAATATCTTGAACATAAATAGAAGTGTGAGGTATAATCATCCTAAAATAACACATCCTTGGGGGAGGGGGCGGAATTACTCTAGCAAAATGAAGTCTGAAGTTCTTGCAGCAGCACACAGTATTTCCAGTGCTAACTCCAGTATAATTTCTTACCAAAATGCCATCAACAATTCTGCTATTGCAACTCCCTGGAGATATAGGATGTGCCAGCTCAGATTTTGCAAACACAGACAAATCTCTTGGGGGGGGGAAGACAGGATTTCTGTGCAGATTCTAATATGCTGAAGTGATTTTATCCTGACATAACTAAGCTGCCCTCTTGTTCCTTTTCAATTTGATTAGTATGGTAAGATCTGCTTTTATACAGTGTTTAAAAATAATCACAGCTAGAGTTCATTTGATGCACCTTGCATGCCAGATTGTCAGAGCACTAAAAGTTTAATTGATAATAAAGATAATATCATTGCCTTACATTTATATGGCACCTTTCATAGTGAAAGGTCCCAGAGGCACTGTTGACTTACATGTACCACCGCAGTGGAAATGTGATTGCTATTTGCTACCATATAGCAAAAGAGATACAAGATGGCACACAAAATGAAATCACCATCTTTTCAAAAGCATGGATTCTCTCCACATACAAAGAAACCACGTGCACACGATCAATGCATTTTCTAGCTGATGGAAGAATAATGATCAGCTTGTTTCTCATGACTGAAATGATCACTGCCTCAAGCGGGATGGGCGAAGGCGCAAAACTTCTCTCCCTTGTTTTCCGGGCATCCCTTAGTCCAGCCAGCACTGAAGACAGAATCGGTGTATTCTGGGTGTTTCTAATTAGTATCTGAAAGCAACCTGCTATTTAGAAAGCAGAAGTGCTAGCCAAAGCCTGATGACCAGCTACTCTCCTAGACCCCAGCAAGGTCAAGATTCTGCTCAAGGCATGAAGAAAGAAATCAGTGTCAAAAACACTGACGCACAGTTCTCTGCAGTGATGAATGGTAAGCAGACATCTGTTCCCATATTCCTAGACTTCCCTACAGCATTTAGCATTGTGGATCAGAGAGATGGCAAGGATCCAAAGAACTGTACTGAAGCCATTCAAGTCCTTTTTTGAAGGCATACACAGGAAGTTAAGGATGCAAAAAGCAACCTCAGCAGTGCAAACCTCTCCTCAAAGGACTAACAAAGATACAGTCTCTCCATTTGTATTTGCAACAATATAGACTCAAGCAACAACAGACAAATGGCATTGCAGCCAAAGTTGTATTTATCTCCTGTAAGCAATAAAGACATCCCAAACCCCACAATTTTGTGATGTTTAGCTGAAATCAGAACTAGAAACTGAATCTGAACGCAGACTTATGCAAACACGAAACACTGAAGAATATGCAACCATCAGATGGCGAATTCCAACCACAGGCATCGATGCATGGCCAATACAGTTCACAGCTTCTGCATTCCTCATGATTTCTCATTCTCAGATAGAACTACTTAGGAGTGATGTTTCTAGTTCTCTTCATTTCATCACTTAGCAATATACTGTACTGGGTATAAATCTCTTAAAGCCAGTCTAATTTCAGATAGGGTAGGAAACCTTCTAGGAAGAGCACCACTATCAGAAAAGTCAGCACCAATTGAATTAGGCATCAAATAATTTAATTTTACCTCTCAGCTTCCTGAGTATGAAGTAGTACTTACTTTTCTAAGGCCATGATCTTGACCTTTGTTCTCTGGACCACAAGGAGGGCAAAAGGCAGACTCCTTCCCCCCCATCCTACCCCAGTTTGGAGTATAATATAGCAGAATACGTGACAATATTCTTATACTTTTAAATGAATAATAATCAATTATTAAATTAATAATTGACTAATAATATAATTAATATTTATGAGGCAACTTTTAATACATTTAATCTCATATCTCTAGCTGCCAAGTCAGCTTATTTTGCCAAAAGAAAGAACAAGGAGAAAACCTAGTCTTTCACCTGCGCTTAAAATACTAAAATGTGTATTTCAAAGGAATGAAAAAGTGCTGAATCTATTGTTCTTACTTTAAGACTCTTTCAGGTCTTTAATGTAGGAAGGCTACAGCAGAAACTCAAGTAAGTTACTTTTTTTTTTTTTTTTTTTGGAAAGAAGTAGTATCGTGCAAACTAGATCCACTTTATTCACAGCATTAGATTCCACCCGTATTAAAAGTTTTCTATGGATATGATAATGCTTGTCTTCACTTCCTACGTTTATACAATCTCTTTCAATTGAGTTATTGTGTATGCTAAACATAAGCAAAGAAATGGATCCATGTTTTCAGTGGACAGACACAATCATTTTAGCTTTACATCTTTGTTGCTGATGTTAGAAAATGTCTACATCTTGCATTTTCTGTTTGGATATTTCTCAAAGTATTTGTTTCCTCCATGTATTTCAGAAAAAAAAAAAAACCAAAAACAAACAACCCAAACAAACAAAAAGAAAAACCCCACAACAACAAAAACCCACAACTTCATTATTAAGATAAAAGGTACATACAGATGTATTTTTTGGTTTGCGCTTTTAATAGCAGATGTTTCTGGCAACAGAAAGACTTTTATGGATGAGTTACATATTAAAGTTGGAGGAGAGAGAAGCTATTAGTAGATTCAGATTAATTTCATTGTTGACAAATGCCAGGCAATGCATTCATACACACAACCGAGCTCTAAATAAAATGCGTTTACTCAAGACAAAGACCTTACTATTACCACTGACAATTTAATGCATGTTGCTCCTCTCATATCCTGACAATGGAAAATAAAATAAAATGAAATAGCAAGGTGCATCAAAAAATGAAAGTACAAAACAAATCATTAAGTATTCTGAGTGATATGACATACAATCAATGCTAAGCTTTCTCCTCTAACACTATACTTACACTGTTTATAGTAACAGTAATACAGATTTAGAAATGAGCAATGAAAATTATTATTAAAATAAATACCCTTCAAGTTTCGAACCCTACGTGTATGTCTTATCTGCTGCTATCAAGTGAGGATTCTGGATTACTGATCTGTTGGACTGTTCACTATTAAACATAACAAGCTGGCTGTTGAGCCATAAACTAAGTGAGACCCCAACAAAGCAAATAAGAAGTGAAACAGAAGTCTAGACTATGGACTATGACAAAATTTCATTCAGGTCAGAGTTTCATAGTTCAGAACAGTCTCTTTTGCAAACCAAGATCTAGAATGCGTATCACATACTCTCATTCAGAACATCTACAAAGAACAAAGTAAATGAAGTATCCCTTGGGATCTTGAGGAAAAAAAATATTGAAAGGCTCACCTTCAGCTTAGATGTCTGTTATCACATATGCTACATTATATATAAACAATGAATGCTTTGGCAAATTCATATTTCTACAATGAATTATGTATGAACCGCTTTAACCCCACCCCCCCCCCTTCTCTATTAAGGGCAGTCAGCACTATGCTCTTACACTGAGAAGTCAGCCAGTTCGCTCGCTGTCTGAAGTCATACATCCAGCTGTATCGGTCACATCACCGTTTACGATCACCTCTACAGGTTGTTTCATTTTCAGTGAGCAAAATGCCCGATAGTAAACTTTTCGGCAACAATGACAAATATTGCCCGTTCTGCTGTTAATCCTTTTCTTGAAATGTCTCTGATCTATTACAAATGTAAACCCTCATTAAGATTCATATCTTTTTTTTTTTTCTTTCTGTATATATTACCACAAGGGAAACTCTAAGTCATTTCTCTGTCACTGATCCTTTAAGAGCCTGTGGCTACTGCTGATCTGTATTAACTGCTACCGAGAATTCAAAATCTGCATCTTCAAAACAGGCCAGAACATCTCCCTTCATCGTTATGTCAACTGCAGTAATATTTTACCATAAAAACCTGACGCATGATGAAACTGGAGTCTTCTGTGTTTCCAGAGTAAGAAATAATTTCTGGTGAATTAGATCTACAAAACAATTTGGTGCTTTTTCCTTACAACAGTAATTTCACTAAGCACTTCACCCTTTCCAAATTCTTTTAAGTTTGTCTGAACAGTGTGCCAATCTAGAAAACAAAAAGTTTTCTTTGTATATTTAAGTCATTAGGCTTACAATTTCCTCTTCTCTGAAACAGCCTTTCCAGTAGAGTAAACGTCATCTAAATTTGGCCCAAACCTGCATATTCAAAAATAGATATGCAACATGCACACTCAAGTATTGGGGACAGGTTCACTGGGATTAAACAGAACGAGCACAAACATTCATGAATAAAAGAAATAAAAGGATCTCTGAACTCCTTTATTTCTGAAAACTCACTACCTTCAGGAAAGTACAGGCACATCGGAAAACATTAAAAAAAAAAAAAAAAAAAAAAAAAAAAAAAAAAAAAAAAAAAAAGCTTGTTGGAAAACATTTCTTTCTGTGTGACTATACACAGGGAAAACATGTAGAAAGATGAAAGTTTTCATCCTAGACCAGAGATATCTGAAATGCAATTTCAAATTGTCCCTAGCTCTACTATCTACCTCAGAGGATTTCAGTATATGTGCATTTACTGACAGACTAATCAGAAAAAAAAAGAGTTTGCTTTAAAATTCTCTCGTCAGCGTGTCACTGCTGTATCAAATCCAGTGGTGCTGCCTTTCCTGTCAAAGTCTGCTTTATTAGCTCAAGAGCACTAACATCAGTCTTGACATATAAATAAGTTAACTGCTTAAACAATAACTTGAGGTATCATATGTACAAATACGAAAGACAGGCTTCCCTAGCCGTTGGTATTTCCAGGGAGAGAAACCATTGCTTCTCCACAACAGGTGCCAAGAAGTGAGGGATTAATTGCATCATTTAAATATGAAGTAAGGATCCAGAAGCCAGCGATATCTGAACAAACAGTTAAAAGGCATTGGCAGGGAAGCAGAAAGTTTGCAGAAATTGTAAACAGCTACAGAAACAAAACTCACTGATGTGACCAGTAAGAGCTCACAGAAACATTTACTTAAAAACTTTAAGATGATATTTTCACTGACTCTGATAAAATGCTGATGACACTTTAGCTCCAGAAGACCAGTATCTGTATTCACTAAAGGAAACAGCTTACTATGGATAGTACTTGTTTGACTTCAGACATTGATTGAAATATCCTTAAAACAGTAATGAAGCATTATTTGGATTTTTATATGAATTATTTACAGATTAAAAATGCTTAAATATAAAGCCTTGAAGAACTGTAAGCTAATAAAATTGGGGGATTTCCCCACCCAGAAACTGGAAGGCATTTTAATATCCCACAGCATGTGATTATTTTTGTGAAACACGGATTTACCAAACACTTAGGCAAGCAGAAAAAGCCAGGTTCTAGGGTTCGGGTAAGAATATACTTAAGTGTATGTTGCAGAGTCTGATTGAAACTGCATTAGCAAAGAAGCTTCTCAAACATAATAGTCTGAAACAGAAAATACTTTATTACCTTTTAAAATATTTATTACTGATTTTCAAGCCATGAGATCTCTCATAGGGAACAGAATCTACAACAAGATGTAGGTGGGAAAAAAGGTTTCTACTCTAAAGCTGCATAATTAGAAAGTTTTACCAACAATCTATAAATTCATAAATCCAGCAAAAAGAATTTTGTGGTTAAAAAAGGAAGAGAAATTACAATACTCAACTATCAAAAGCTCAGAAATAAGATCAATGGCAGAGTTTAGAAGCCGTATTTAGCTCAACATCAAATCTTGCTTAGCTTCTCAAGCCCAGAAGTATTTCCCGAAGAGTAACAAAAACCTGATATCTTCCCCTTCTTATACTACACCAGTAAGCAAAGACATATGCCAGGTACAGGTGCACAATGCAATCACCTGCAGCATTTATGACTAAAGTGCACTTAAATAATGTATTTAAGCCACAAGGCAGACAGAAATCAATGGCCTAGATGCAATTCTGGGAGCAGAATGCAACACCTATGCTCCACATTCGAGTTACAGAGTGGGTCTTGGGGAAAAAAAGAAAAAAACAAACACATATAAAAGTTAGCATCTCAATGTTACGGGCCTTTGACCTGTGTTAAAATGCCAAAAAAAAAAAAAATTTCTAGCTTTTAAGTGGTACAGAAAGTCTGAGAAGGTAGTTTGGTAGGTAGCATCTACGTTTGCATCTCAACATCATGGACAGATCACAGAATAGCCAGTATTTTAGAAGGGGGAAACCTAAACCAGCAAAACTAAACAATTTTAGTGTATTTTGCAGTCACTGTCAAGTTTGCAGAAAAAAAAAAAAGTTTCAGTCTAAAACCATTTATCATTATCTTAAAATAATGTCAAGGAGTTCTCTAAAACTCTTCAGTCATACATCATCTGTTGTCCTACAGAGTATTCAGGTTGCAAAAAGCAGAAAAAAACCCAAACCAAAACAAAACCACTTTTTGTGATCTGAAAGACTCTGGAGATAACACTATATATCAACAACCGAAAACTTCTGAGATGCTATTGTAAAAGAAAACCAACAACCCTTTATTCACTGAAAAAAAAAAAAAAAAAAAAAAAAAAAAAAAAATCTCTTTACAGCAGCATGCCTTTGACATTGCTTCATCTAGAAATGCATTTTGCTCTGGGATTTTCAGTTTTTCCTCTACCTCTTCTGTCCTAAGATTCAAATCCTGATTAGTGTGGGATAGTTTAATTTAGCTATTTTGCCCACTTTCAGAGGCAGGGCCTGTGCTTAGCCCTTCACTCCAGTATCACCCCGGAAGAGCATCAGCTCAGACCTCTCCTACCCAGTAACTCCCAAGCTCTTAACCATTAAGTAATTAGCCATGATGGCTAATTAACAGGCTCTAGCCCTTTATTTACTCTCCTCTTTTATTCTCCCTGTGTGGGATAAGCCACTCACATTTGGAAATAAGGCAAAATTGCAACATGTTAATGGCTACACCAGTGCATATGTATTATGCCATGGCTTCACCTTCAGCCTTCAGGGTGTTTCCATCAAGTGGCTTCACACGGGGAGTACTGCTTTTGTAAGCTCAGAGAGGCACATTCTGAAAATACTTCTGGTATTCTTCACCTTCATTGCCGGTACCAAGCGCACATATACATATGGAGTAATTAGATAGTAGTGAAGTATATGGATATATCAGGATAAAACACTCCTTTTGTCCACTCCATACACTTCCAGCTCTATTCTATGCAGATTTCTATCTGAAAAAGAACATGAGGGTCTGGCAGACAATACGAATTTCCACACTTATTTAGCTTGCAAATTCTCTTGGTTTGTACTAGCAATCTGAAATTACAATGACAGTACATGGCTAGCATGTACTTAAGGCTTCTCTCTAAAATGTCACCAATCCCTGCCCAAAAAATGAGCCTAATCAGCAAACTGATTTAGAAATCAGTGTAATTTTGAGCTACTAAATAGCCTTTAACCATAATCTTTTCAGAGAGAAAACAGAGACAGAACGTGGTAGTCGGTATGTTTATGAAAGTCACATGGTATTTGGTTCTCTCACAAATCTTCCCTTCTTCCTTTCTCAAAAAACCATACTCTCAAAAGTTTGCAGCCCTTATGTTATCCATAATATGTAGTTCTGAAGTCTGTATATGGCAGAACCAATAACGCATTCAGGCTAACACATGCCTTCAGATCTGTTGCAGAAATCTCAAAAGCTTTCCATGAAGAGAACTGCAGAGGCATCCAGGCTCCTGGACCTGCACGGGTATCATTTCCTGCGGCTGCTTAGCACTCTTCTGCCTGCGTTTTCTGATCATTTCCCTTCTGCCCAGGCTAGCTGTTAGGGCTGCTAAATCAGATCCCTAGTTCAGCTGCTTTCTCACAGCTTTACTATTGTTTCTAAGGCTATGAGACTGGAAATTAGGACCATATTTTTATCTTTGCAATCTCCTTTCGGTAAGGTCAAAATGCTGTCTGTATTACAGAATAACAACCCCCCTAATGCTGTGTTAAACCGAAAACCAAACAAGAACCCTCCCACTCAAAATCCACAGCTTGATCTCTCCCAGAAATAACATCAGAATTCTGTTACTGCGTAAGACTACAGAGAGAAGTTTTTCACAATCAGGCAAGGGACAGGGGATTCAGGTCTTCTGTTCTTAGCATCAGGACAATCCTCCTATGTGAGCTTTGAAAAGCTCTTCTATAGTTCCATCAACAAAACAGGAAAAGATTTTTTCTATTTCTGTAGCGCAGCCATATCACTTCATCCACTATTTATAGCTTCTGGATGCTGTAATTGTAAGATTCGTACAGGTGCCTATTAAAGAAACAGCAGATGTGGGTTTTGGAAAAGACAGGCACAATGCAACACAAAGCTCATCAAGTCACTTGCTCATGGGAAAGTTCACACCTTTTCACACAAGATCTTTCAAGGGTGTTCAACTGCACTAGAACTCCACAAACATTCTAAGCTATCTCCAAATCTTAAGAGTAAATGCTGCCCCTGTATAAATTGTAAATACTGTCTACTTATTTACTTACTGACAGAAGGATTTTAATTTAGCAATCGCCTTGATATCCAGTTGTCAAATATATTTCTTGGTTTGTAAATTGTATTCATTTAGTTAATTAATATTTCTCAGACTCCTTGCTGAGAAAATAAAATTATTTGAGCTAAAGCTCTAGAACAGGCAATAACTCTTTGAGAGAACTGCAACACAGAATGTCCACAAACAATTCTCCGTGTCTCTCTGGTAATTCACTTGTGTTACACAAGAGGAGAGTTAGCATCAACTACCCGGTTTTCTCTCTAGCTAGCTGTACCAAACCTTACAAAGGCAAATAGAAAACTCCAACTCTGTAGTCTCTGGCAGAAATAAAGACTCAGTTCTCTTAGCACCATCCTCCCTTTGGTATCTGGATTCTACTACAGCTCCCAAAAGCAAGATCTCCTCCCCGCACATTAGAAGGTTTACACCAACAGACAATTGCCTTGTGACAAAGATGGAGGGAAGGGTGGGCGTAAGATGGGCAGAAAAGAAAGACTTCATTGAATAAGGGATATAAAAAAAAAGCATCCCTCATACAATGAAGTAATTTTTCTTAGTGTTTTAAATAAATGCTGCTTTTCATTCCTCCCAGACTGCATTTATGGTATAATTATATGATTGCTGGGGGCTTCATATAGTTGAATTACAGGGTGTCTCTTCCACATTAAGGTTTGTGAAAGAGTCTCTCTCCTTCCCTTCATATTTCTCTAACCACCGACAAGGATACTCTCAAGGCATTCTATAATTCAATTAGAAATATCCTCTGAGAAACATATAATTTTATAGAAAGAAGATTTAAGCCATCATGTATCCATTTTTTTCCTGTTATGAAAGCATTTGTCTAAAGTCTGGTATTAAATTTAAACAGGTCTGAAACAATCTTAACCCATTTTCAACTGTGTCATTTGACAATTGTCAGACTGGCACAACCCCCCCAGCTCCCTTTTAACTTAAGTGCTGTATGGGCTGAGTACATGTTGAAGACTATTGTACGGAAAACACCACACCGGGTGTGTAAATACGTATGATATATCTGCTTACCTCAATTTCTATGAAACTCAGTTTTACATAACTACACACACTGAAATCCAGTGCAATTCAACTGGAACATCACATTCTTAGCTGCTGTACTAAAGGTGATACGCTAATTAAAAGCAAAAAGCAAATGTCGGGGCTACTTCGTAAATGGTATTATAGTATCAAAAATGCTTCCCCATCACATAGATTTTTCCAGGCACAGAAATACTGCTTCATAACAAATCAGAAGGTGTTTTTATATGTTTGGGGTTTTTTTAATGTCAATTATAATAAAAAACTAAAAAAGTATTCAGTGGACCATTCCCATTCAGCTCATTTTCTCCTATGCCTCATAGATAAGGAAAGCCTAACTAGTGCAAGTAACTACATCAAATAAGCTACAGATGGCCTGAATTTGTGTTCTTACAAAACAGCCAAAAACTGGCAAACAGCAGCATATCTACAATCACTGCATAGCTCACAGGTATAACAAGTCCTACAATTCAAAGTGTAGAAGAAAAATGGGTTTAGAATTGCAAATCTTAACCAAAGTTAATTTCCATTATTTTTACCCAGTTAATTTCAGTTGAATGATAGAACAAATTTTCTCATGTCTTCTTTTTTAAACCCATTATAGGGATTTTTTTTCTAACTGTCAATATTTATTAGACATCTTATATTTCATATTATCAATATCCTGTGCATCACAAAATTATTGTAATAACACAACATTTGAAACTTGAGCTTCAGCTTGAACAAATAAAATGGGATAGAAAAATTAGTAAATTGCAAAGAAAAATAATGCAACTATCTCATAAATGCACACAATTATGAGAGGGACAAAAGAAAGCAAGAAATCTGCTCTCAGTTCTGGAATGCTTTGACACCAATGAGTTTAATCTCCTGAGTAGAGAGACACAAGTTTGCTTACCCTGGTGTAACTAGTGCTCACCAATGTCAGAGACTACTTGTGGTAGGCATCTGAATTGTTTTTACAAGCAACAGCTTCTCCAAATGCTCAAGTTCAAAGAGAAACTAGCTTTGTTCTCAGTATATTCATCAGGAACTTTATGGTCTTGAGGCATTTGGACCTATCTATAAAAATAACAGGTCTGGAAGGAACAATGCTCGTTGTAGCTCAACTTGTGGAACATACCAATGAACCTAGCACCAAATTCCAAAAACAGGTAAATAACATTCAGTCTTCTTGACAACATACTCTTGGTCAAGTCTTTTCTGATTTAGTATTTCACAGTTATTTTAACCACGAGGCCAGAAATCGAGAATTTTCACTGTTAATGCATACTGCTTTGTTTATACACAACAAAAAATACCTTTGTGTATTTAAGTTGTCACTTGTGGTTTTTCAGATGCCACCTAAAATGGATTCTGAAAGCATCCCTGGGGCACAGAACTCCAGCTGTACCGTGCAAGGAAAACAGACCTTGTGCATTTTCAAGTCATCTTTGCTTGAGTTTATTTTAATGTTTTTGAAATCTGCAGCCTCAAAGCAATCTCTGACTCATCTCTTTCTTCAGCAAATTCAAAACAAGCCATCAGAATATTTCAACTGCACCATGGCAGTTATTTTCTATTTCCTAGTATTTCAAGCATGAGTGGATGGCAGCCAATGCCAAATGCTGATTTTTGTAAGGGTAACCACTAGCTACCTAGGGAAGGGAAGAAAGTTGCTGGTTGACATATCGTATTTCATCTATCATAATTTGTCAGCTAAACCCAAGAAGGTTTTCTAAAAAGACAATCTAGACAGCGCTTCAAGAGATTTATTTTTCAGGTAACACTCAGTTCACAAAAAAAAAAAAAAAAAAAAAAAAAAATCTGAAAAAGCTAGCTAGAGCTCATGGTCTACCAACTAGTGATAGAAAACGAGCAGTAATATCCCAGATTCTTCTGGGAAAGGGAAGTACCTCTAGATCCATGGAGACTGGGTCTGTTTCCAGTTTGTGATGACAATGGACACAAATGGATTCTATCATCCTGCCTCCAGCCGCGGTGCTTAGAGCACTCGACACATATGACAGAACTTTGTATTTCAGTTCCTTTCACCTACGTGTCAGGGTCAGAGAAATGCTGGGCATTTTTCCTCTGTTTCAGTACTATAGCATATGTGTCTCAGTGCAGCTAACCACTAATTCTAATGGGTGACTACTTAGCCCAAGATACCTTACAGAGCCATCAGACTCACCTCTTTGAACACCAATGCAGTGAGTTTCAATGGCAGAAATGTTCCTTAAAGATAAAATTGTATCTAAGAATGATGCTTCCCAATGCCCACCTATGGTTCTACATTTCCTCTGTACCTGGCCCCATAACATAGAGAAACATTAGTCCAGATATTGTTGGCAAGCTGCGTGGAACTCCACCGTTAAGTGTAAGGACTCAATCACTTGATGTTGCCACAAGGAACCGTAGGCTAAGACAGGGAGCCAACTTGGATGGAGGGAAGAGATTAGTACAGTGGCGGGGGTGAGGAGGGGAGTAATGGGATAAATAACTATGCTGCAGGCCTTCAAAGACAAAGCTTGCTGCAAAGAAAATATCACATCAGATTTGTTCCTAATAAGAAAGTGAAATTACACTGGGGAGCCCTGAAGAGGAAAACTGCTAAATCTTTGTGACACTGATCCTTGGAACACAGTGGAATAATACATTTTAATATGGTGTTGAATTTTAACAAACTGCAAAGGCCTTATTAAATGTTAAGTGAAGAAACAAAAAGTTATCAAGATTTTCCAGTCTGTGAATTCCTTATAACAATGATTATAACATGGAAATAAAACACACCGATAAAAATGCAGTGGGTAAATGTATCAGAAAGTATCCTGGCAGTTAACGAATAACCAACAGAAAAGCATAGGCATGCTTAGATTACTGTTGTGACAATTCATATCTGGGGGTAACAAAACAGAAATCCTCTAATTTCTATGTATAAAATGTCTTCAAAAGATCAAAATGGTAGCTTTGTTTTTGTACAAATTAAAACCTTTTGCAAGGGAAAAAGTCTCTTTTATGTTACAGTATTTCTATGAATATCATAATTTGTCTATCTTTGCAGCAGGACAAAAAAAACTGATAAGGAGTATACAATATTCCTTTTAAAATTCCTCATTTATAAGTTTTCCTACAGCTTCCAAGCAGTCAATACCTAAGTAAAAATTACTACTTTTCTATAAGTGGCATATTTTTAACCCAGTATTCTGAACGTCAAGGATGTTAATGGCTGCTGTGGCGAGTCCTGTTTACAAACCTTCAACTTCCCGGCGACCCAAAAGAACAGCATAGCTCATGACTAAGTGTGTCATATATGAGTAAATATTTAACGGAGTTAAAGCAGATTATTGACACAACAGATTGTACAGGGGCTTGACACAGTAGGCCACAAAGGGCAATTATCTTACCAGGAACTATTTAGAGCGAGAGAGACTGATGTTAGAAGGAAATGCAGTAGAATCCTGGTCACAGTGCCGGCTGCTGCGGACGTCCCAGGTACCTTGGTGGAGAAGACGCTCTTCCCTGCTCCTTCAGCCACCAGCTGCTTGGCCATCAGAGAAGGGTACAGCAGGAAGGACAGGCAAGATAAGGACTCTGAGTGCTGGGACCATATGATTCCCATCTGATATTATCAGTCTTATTTTGCCACTAGTCAATAAATTCCTATACAAGCTCAACCAGGTAAGAAACAAAGAACCATTGCCCCAAGTGCTACCAGAAAACTGTTTCACTGCAGGTCGATAAAACACAGTACTTGTACGTTCTCATCAAATGTGTTCTCAATGAAGGCCTAAGAACTAGTCTGTATTCTCCAGATGTGAACTCAACTTTAACAGAAACCATTTACTGAAAAGGTTATTTTGGGATTCAAATTAGAGGATCCGCAGAGTACTAATGACTACACCATCCAAATGAAGGCCACATCCTACCACTGTTTCAGGTGCTGAGCACATTCCTATTCTGCAAATAGAATATAATATATTTTCCCATAAAATAAATTACTAGCTCACCTTATTAGTCTGAAAGTCCTGGCATATACTATTTAACTAATCAACTGAACCAAAACCACTTTTCAAATAAAAATTATCCAGTCATGATATCTCAACTGAGTTTTTACTCAACGATAAACTAGAAATCTCAGTACTGTTGTACATGGTTCGTAACAGCTACATACATTTTTATTATGATGCCAGTATAAAAACAAGAAAAACTTTGCAATTTACCTTATCATAACAAGTAGGTGGTCTTTGAACAAGACTACAAAGTAATCTTCAAATAAAATGAACAACAAGAAAGCATGCCCGAAAATGGTAGATCAATTGCTTTCATTAAACACATTACCAGTATTCTTTCAAAGATTCATTTGTTTTTTGACAATTAGTTGATGATAAAAGAGCCTTCCAAGTCTTTCAAGGAATAAATATAAGAATAAAAAACTCAAAAAAAAAATTCATTAATCTTCCGTGTTGTCCCCCTCAACAATTCTCATGTAGCTGAAAATTGCAGCAAGCCCCACTGTGTCTGGTCTGAGGCAATGCTGGGCATGCTCTACTCTAATAAAACAAAACTCTCTGAATAAGACAAACTTGTTGATCATTTGTCTCTTTTTCACAATTCCAGAGGTTGATCATATCAGCCACACCTTCAATGTAAAACCTGACTGGTAATGCAAGCAGGAAGAAAGATTTATCAGGAACTGATGGCTGTTTTGAGCGTCCATCACTTTCTTCCCAGAAGCTTGGTCTGGAGTCCCAGTCCTAAGCCTAAAATGCTGGGGGAGGGAGGATAGATGTGCAGAGGGAGGGGAAAGATTTTGTTCAACTCATAATGAAACCAACTTAAGTGCTGATGACAGGGTAAGTAATTTCATACATACTTATATACTTAAGTATCATACATTAGAACTACAAGGAACTTATGGGTGCCATAAATTCCATGAAGTCCATCCCTGCTAAGCGCTGAATTTAATCTGTAAGCACATAAGGGAAAATTCCAGGACCCATGCTCTTCTAAGTTATACAAAAAGTACCCAAAGGTGGGAGAAAAACTGTAGGCCTATTGCACAAGCAGTAAGCAAGGCACAGACATATTAGACTGTCAAAAGCAACGGATGAAATAAAACACTGTATCGTTGTTTAGGAAGGTAATTTTCCCAGAAATATCATAATGATGGGAAATTTGAGTATATTAGCTCATATTAATTTCCACTGTAATCTACTGTAATAAAAAAATTATAACTCAAGCTTAAATTTAAAAGAGGCAAGGGAAGAACTTGAAAGAATTTTGGTTGCAAAATTATTCATCTTGGCTTTCCAATTACTCTGGAAATACTCAGCTGTTTAATAAGCAAACTACTGATATATTATCCCTTAATAGCAGAAACAGAATTGGTAAGCCAGGCTGAAATCTGGCTGGGTGGATTGATTTTTTTACTAATACATTCCAGTTAGGAACATAAGAATACTGTTGGCCTTGTAAACTTTCCTTCAACCCTCCTTCTGACACTTCAGACACATCCAATTAAGATTCACGCACCTATCAAAGGATTACTTGAAATTATAATCATAGCCTTCACCAACAGGCTTGTCTTTGAGTCCGTTTCTTTCATTTGTCTGCATTTACTTCCCTTTCCTTTTTAAGTTTTTGAACAGATTTTTACTTTCTCAGACTGCATAGTTATAAAAAGAATAATTCCCGATTCTTGTATTCTTCTTAGTCCTCTGCCTCAGTGAGGGGGAACAGACCAAGGCTGAGGCACATCCTTATCAACCAATGCCGCTTCCCATTTTCATTCTCACACCGATCTTACTACACATATAGTCCTAAGGAATGGAAAATACCTATGATCCTTTCCCCCCCCGCCCCAAACAAGAAACAGCTACATTACATTTTCCAATTCAGTGTTTTGATTAAGGTATACACAGTGTTAGCTACTTTACAAAAGCCTACTAATTCAGTGCACTCAGTAAGCATAGAATTTTCAAACTGTTAAGGCCAACTGAGAAAAAGACAATAGTGCTTTTCAACTTGAGCCCAACAGCTCAAATTTAACTGAAGTACCTGGTATGAGCTAAAGGATAAAAAAGCAATGCTAACGGGATTTAGACGACCCTTCTTTCATTCACAGCACTGCTGTTTAATCAGCATATGACAAGGATCAAGACACTGACTGAATGGATTTATCCAAAAGTCTTAACTGTCAATGAAGAAAAGGACAGCTACCTGGATTAAAAGGTATCTCTAATTTGAAGTGCAGGCATCGGTGGGTCACAGAAGGGTGTTAGCACTGCTGATCTGATTCTTCTTCCAGATCAAGTGAATCTCAAGTGGGTTAAGGTTTACTCCCAGTGCAGAGGCCTGTATGTAGCACCAAGTGACATGCAAATGGAGCAAACAGGACTGGACTCCTGTGCAAGCGCCACCATAGTTAAGGGACAGCCCTGTGACGGGGTGTGCCGGTCAGCCACAGCCTGTCTGTGGCAGCAATCCCCTTACAGCAATTCAAGTAGAGCACTGGTACCAAGCAGCAGCTGTCAAGCTCCTTATATCTGCACTGTGATTAGGACAGAGGATTTAAATATTTGGATTTAGATATTTTAGATATTTATGGATTTAGGTATTTGCAAGAAATGCTCCAACTCAAAAGGCTACTGGAGACATATTTAGTATTTGTTATATTTTAAAGAAAACTACTAACTGCATTTAGGTTTTATAGAATAAGAAAAAAATACAGATTAAAAAATCATGTGAGCACAGAATGTTAGTTTATAGTCTAATGAAAATATCTACTTTGAACATTAAACTAGCTGGTTACTATTTAAAAAACCCAACAACTTCCTACAGAAAAAACGTCAAAAGCTGATCCAACTATTCCCAAAACAAGTTTTAATACATAAATCAAGTATTAAAAAAAAAAAAAAAAAGAAGAAGAAGAAAACTACATAATACAAAAGTTTGGAAGGGGCCTCTGGAGGTCCACCATGCTGCTCAAAGCAGGCCTAACTTCAACATTAGGCAAGGTTCCCTACAGCCTTATTCAGCCAAATTCTGACACTCTCCCAGGATCCCTCATCTTCTCCAGGCAACATGTTTCCAGGTCCCCATCAACTCTCATCAAGAATTCATCATCCTGCCTTCCTAACCAGCATTTCCCCGTGCTCCCTCTTGACTGCTGATTCTTGTCCAGTCTTGGATGTGTCTCCAAGAGCAACCTGGCTCCTCCAAGCTACCATGTATGGACACGCGGGAGGCCTGAGAGCTGAGGCCAGCCGCTGTTGGTGAAGACTGAACTCAGCCTTTCCTTGCAAGGTCGCCTCTTCCCCCCACCTCCATTCAGCGTCCTGCCTACTGAAGCACTTAGAGTGAGAAAGACCTTGTGTGGAGGAGTTTCAAAACCATTTGGTATTGACTTCACGCTGCTCCCACTACTAAGTTAACACCAAATGCTTATGAAAATTCCAGCCTACCAGCCTGCTAGCTGAAAATACTATTAATAATTAAACAGTTCAGAAAATATCCTTCTTTTTTTCCTGCTTCCTATATTTCAGGCTCCATCTGTTGTCTATTAACCCTTAGTTTGTAAGGAAAAAGCCTGAAGCTCTTCCTGTTCTGTGCTTCCCAGCAGGCTAGACTATTTACAGGCCATCTGAACAATGTTCTTTCATTTTTTAATGGACGAAGGTCTACAAAGTATTTTTATTTGTTCATAACACACTATGTTGTCAAATTGTCTTTTCTGAAAAGGTCAAAATCATAGTGCATATCACAGAATTCTTGCACCTAACAGATTTTGCCTAATAATAATTACACGCAAGTATGTATTTGTAGGTGTACATATAAGCACAAATGCAACTCATTTCACATGCATTTCATGGATGAGATATCTACTCTCTCCTCCCAGATGATACTTTCAGACTATTAACCTTTTTCTACAAAAACACAAAAGACGACAAAATTAAAAATAATAATGTAAACCAAACTATGTACGTTAGAAGCCTATTCTTTAAAAGGGCTGACTAATCTTGTAGTCCAGCCCTGCTAAAAGACCTCAGCTTGTCTCCTCCAGAAGCAGCAGAAACAGTACTGCAACTAGATAATTGTTTTCAGTAGGCCGTAACGCGGCACTGGTACCAGACACTTCTGTTGACAGGGCAGACTGGCTGGGGACGAGCTCTGTGAACGGTCCTGGTGGATCCAAAGTGAATCCTACAGGCCCATCCAACCTGAATTATTTGCTGACTTCACCAGTACAGCTTAAAGCATATGCTTAAAGTAACTTTTCCTTAGTGATTAAGAGTTATTCTAACATTTTAGTTACATTTCAACATGCATTCAAAAAAGTGTACTGCTCAAAATGTGACTTTTTAATAAAATTATTATACCATTTTTAAGATTAAGGAAATACTGAAGTGATACTTTAAAACAGCAGAAAAATATGTAAGTTATGTTAAAAACAGTATTTAGTAATACAATAGTAAGTGGGATAATCAGTAGGAAGTCCTGAAAAACTTATTTCAGTGTTTCTATGACTAGCCAGTGTATAGTACAAGTGTACACTGCATACTAAGAGCTGTTGTATGTTCACTATATAACAAAGATTTTTTTTTTTTTTTTAATTTGCAGTAAGACAAAACATACACCCAGTAGTAAGACCCAACTACCACTCAGAGTTACAAAAACAGGGCTTGTTACTTGTCGCCACAACGAAAGGTGTGAAGTGCCATCAGCTCCCTGCTCTGCTGCTCATCCACAGTCCCTGAGGAGACCAGGCATCCACGGAAGGGACCTGTCCCAGGTAGAAAGCCATCACAGCCAGCTTTTTTCTTTAAACTACAGGATTTCCAGCTGCAGGACTTGGTGACAATGGTGCAATATTATCTCTGAATATTTAAAAGGATAATGAATTCCAGCATAAAGAAATACTGATATAATAATCCTTACATTCTGATTCTAGTAGATTTGGAAATACACTAACACACTGCTGGAAATTATCAACAACCTCAATCAGAAAAATCACTATTGACTGGTAAAAAATAAATTTTAAAAATTCAGTATACCAGAGTATGATAGAACATTTGGCATAATAAATAAATAAATAGGGAATAAGAATACTACATTCAAAACCTACACTTCATCTCCTCCTGTATTTTTTACAAATAAAAAAAAAATTAGACATTTGAAGACAAAAATTGTTTTCAAGATACTAATGATCATCACCTTTTTCACTGTAAAAGCAAAATCTTTTATGTGTTTCAGATTTCACATACTTTGGATGGGTGGCTGCAGCCCTGTACACAGGGATATGAAGATAATAGGGGGTCGGGAAGACTTTGCAGGCACAAACACAACACATAAAACACGAATCTAGCCAGCGCTAACATAGATGTCTCGCTCACAAGAGTGTTGACTTTCACAAGGTCAACCAAATTCAAATCCCCAAAGTTACCGACCAGCCTCAGTAAGAGCCAATTAATAGCTGCATGTATGCAATTCACAAATAGAATAAATAATATTTGCACATTTTTAATGGGAAATGCAGTGCACTGTGCAGGCTTTTCCCACACCAAATGTAAACAACAGCCTTACCAGCCAGCAAAGAGCTTTTTTTCTCCCCTCACGTTTAGATGAGCTTCTTGTTAACAGCGTAGTGAAGCTCTAAGACTTTCAGAAGTTCTGGAGGAGGAAGAGGCTGCTAATCCTCCCTTCTAATTAAATTAATGATTAAAAGCTGGAAAAAAAGAGAGGGCAAAATTTTAGTCTACAAAAAAACCAAAGCAAAGTTTAGGGATAAGAAAAATACCTTATCCAAAGCAACATCCTCTTCCAGGATAGCCAATCAGATAAAACTGAGCCCTGTCTATAAGATTATGGGGCTGTTAATTCATCAGGTGGGTAACATCAGGAGAAAGAATCCTCTTCCTGGAGGAAGCACGGCTCTCTGTACTTCTGTTCACCCTTCCACAATGTCTGTAACTCTTACTTGCATTTAGACTTGGAAAATACTATGTATTTCTGTTAATATTTTTTGTGGTTTGAGCAGATTTCAACATAATTGATCCAAAAAACAGTAATCCACTGCTACAAATATAGCAGTTCTTAAAAGCAGTATACTTAACCACTGACCTTGATTAGAAGCTCTAAATGGTCCTGCTGGGGTTAAGACGTGATAGAATGCTTCTCTATGAAGTCACATTGGCTGATGAAGGAATCAGAACAAGACAATGTGTGGAAAGGAGATGTTTTTTTGACTTTCAGCAGAAGAGGAGATCCCTTTCACATCTTATACTCCTTCTCTCCCAAACTGAAATATATTCAAACAATTTCTTTGATCCATTTCTCACCATCAACCTAGCAAGTTGAGTAGTAAACCCCACAGTACCATATGGTAGAAGACAGCTGATATAAAAACGTGTTTTGTAACATCAATCCTAATGAGTGATAGAAATAAAACTCAAAGAGCTAAATATCTGACTTCAACACCAAAAATCATAAAAAAAAAAAATAAAAAATCACAGTTAAAGATAAAAGACTATTGTGTAGCCAATGCCAAGTATTTCCAAACTATAATACCATACCTTACAGATGTGTGGTACCACTTTTGCTCTGTGAAGCAGCCTGACTAAAAATATACACTCTCCAAAACTCTCAATGAAAAGCTCAGCAATGCTATCAGCTGTGCCTAATTGCTCAATGCTGCTAGAAAAGAAAAAGAATGTAAACACATGCATTTATCTTTCTCCATTTGACTTCAGAGATGAATGGAAGAGAGAAGAACTAGAAGTTCTTTTCAGACTCTCTTCAGTACACTTTATTGCATATGTAAAAATTCAGCTTGAAAAAGCAGATAAGAAGAAACAGAAATGCTTAGCATTTCAGGAAGTGTACGTTTTAAGACGTGTCTCAAACGTTTTAGTTTTATTTTTTTCTGACATTGAATATACTACTGACAATCCCAGACAGAGTTTCAGTACTAGAAGCTCAGCAAGTAAATTCCTGCTCCCTCCTACCCACCCCCTCCTCCAGTTATCTGCTCTGCTTCCAATATTTCCACACCTGCAAGCATCTGAATTTCAGGAAGACTCTATAATACAGCTTTTCCCTTTTTAAGGTTTCCAACTTTACTGCAAGTCCGCTGGCTTTAGACTTGTATCACCCAGCAAAATAAGCAGCCAACAGCAGTAAGCTCACAAATACAGAACAGATTACTGATCTAAGCTCTTTGGTAGCCAGAATGCTTCAGTTTCAGTTCATCAAGCACCAAAAAGTTTCCCACATGGTTTACTCTACAAAATTATTAAAGCAACCCTTCTGTTACTTCTTAATGGAAATTGAAACATGGCAAATTTCAATTACCATTTCATCTAGTAAGAGACATTAATTGGAAAGATTTACTCTATAACATAACTCACAGTGTAAAAGGCAGATTCACCGAGACACCAAATGCAGGCACGGAGAGAGTGAGGATGTCAGACACAGCACCTTGGACAGCAGCACTACCGCCATGTTCAGATACTTGCAAGTTGGCCACTAATTATTTAATTATAAATGTTACCCTAAGATAATTATGCATGTTTTTAAATAGAATAAATTTGCGTGTGTTATCTGAATAGAGTTTGATTCAAAATCACTAAATAAATATTGCTGAGGACACCAATGTTTCACTTGAGTTTTGCTGCCAGGTAAAAAGTAGAAACAAGTTGTGAGGCTTCTGTGCCACTCAGAGAAGATTTGTATGCTCTGACTTGTCTTTAAGTTCCAATGAATGTATCAAGCATAAAGACCGAGTAAAGGGGCAAGAAGGAGAAGGTAAAGGAGCAGAAGGAACGTGTTTACTTGAAACACCCTTTCTACATAGCTTAACAGTGCTCCAAACAGCGTTAGCTTTTCCTTAGAGCCATCACTTAAAAAGATTTTGCAGACTCCTATTCTAGCACGCACTGTAAAATACAAAGCAGAAGTGATCTGAGTCAAACAGTTTACAAATCAAGAATGAGACAGGAGAGAACAGATGAATACAGCAAGCAGATGGGAAAAGAAAAGGGGAACAAAGAAGATGACAGTACTGGTTAAAAGGCAGTCTTAGAGCACCATCTGAAGTGACTGGTGTTAAACATTCAATAGATATCATGAACGCAGAGTTCTACGTAGGCATTTGAGGATGATGAACTAACTTGGCAGGTATTTATGGGTAACCCTTCTGTAGAATAAAAGGAACAGAGGTGATGTTCTAAACACTTTACTAGATAAAGCTTGGCACAGGCTGATTTGGGCATGAGTTGTCTCCTCTACTAGGCTACAAAAACAGAAACTATGTCACAGAGATCCAGAAGATATAAGTTAACCAGTTTATATTTGATGAGAAAGTGAGTTGGAAGAGATGTTGAAATGACAAGTCAGAAATCCAGTTTTTACAGAACAGTTTTCAGTGCTTTTAAAGGGAACGTGTTTAGTGAAGACCAGAGGCAACAGCCATAGTAGTCAAGAATGACAGAAAAGATTAACAGATTTAACCCTTCTATCAGAGGAGTGATTTTATCTTAGAATATTCCTACAAAAAGCACACTCTCTTTGCCAGTTTGAGTCAACCAGATGTCATGCAAATGGGCTTTCTGCAGCAGTGAGCCTGAGCTATCAAACCCTGCCAGATTCCTTCAGGCAGAATACAACAGTAGATCAGGGAGAAGACCCCCAAAAAAACCAACCCCAACTGCTAAACTTACTGTCAAGACTGCCCAGAGAAAAATTGTAGACAGAGAAGTGGGCAAGACAACAACGCCAGAAATTCAGGGAAATCAGTAAAAACTCAGCTGTAAAGGTAAGAGGAGGGAAGATAACAAAGAAAGGATTAGAGACAAGCAGATGATCCAGGAGAGGGCTGAGTCATGAAAGCCCAAGGAGGAAAGGATTTCAGGAATGGCACATGATACAAAATGTTAAAAGCATGCAATGGCTTTCAGAGGATAAAGGGCTTTTATTCTGACCTTTTCTTTGGTATTATTTCTTAAGCAAAATAGAAGTCATTCAGCAACCCCCATCCCCCCAACTACTGTCATAGTACTCCTAACAAACTACCAGAATGCTTGGTCGCCAACAGTTATCTTTAACAACCCCTAAGTTGCGAAAAATCGCTGAAGTGTTCACAATGAAGCTTCTACCAATAATTCTTTACTTCTAAGAAAATATTATTATTAATTATTAGACTTCAGGAGAACAAGCTCAATAATACTTTTTTGTTGATATTTACTGTACGTCACAAACATCCTTCTGCTCATATGAGCACTAACATGAAAAATCAACAACTGACAGGACAGAAAGGCTCCCATCCACTACAATCAACACTATAGAACATGGACTCCACTGGCTCTCCACAATGGAACAATTCAGCAGGAATTTCTCAGAGTAATGACAACTATATATTTTACTATTTATAGGTTATTTATACCCAAGGAGGAATAAAATAAGTGAAGGCAAATAATATTAATACATAAAATCTTAGGAGCTGCATTTTAAGAGATTTGTTGCCTTTTTTTTTTTTTTTTTT
>WHYT01017921.1:103046-136784 GCA_009806455.1 Tetrax tetrax
AGGAGGAATAAAATAAGTGAAGGCAAATAATATTAATACATAAAATCTTAGGAGCTGCATTTTAAGAGATTTGTTGCCTTTTTTTTTTTTTTTTTTAATTTGTGTGTGTGTCCTGAACACTGGAGGACTTTTGATTAAGGCAATGGAAAGCAAGTCACAAACTATGAGATGATTTAAGTGCTTGAGCTGAATTTTCTCAGATAACTACATGCAAGTAGATGAAGTTAAGTCTCTCTTCACTTTTTTTTTTCCTGAAAAAAAAATTATTTGAAAAATAGGTATATTTTTCATCCAGTTACTATTTCTAGGATAGGAGTGCAGTGAAAATAAAGAACTCTTAATGCCATACTGACTTAAAAATCTAATCATCCAACCAATTTGTCAGAAGTGGCTTGTCTTTTAAAGGCAAGAAGACGCTGAACCTTATCCAAGTTTGTTAATTAATAGCCTCCCTAGATAAATTCCTTCTTACTGTTGTGCTTGATTACTAAATCTCTCTGCTTCAAGGCAACAGATGGCTTAAGTTCTTCCAAAATTAAAAAGTCCAGAACTCTCCATACTACAACAATCTAAGTTAAGCCAGATGCTTAGGTATTAATATTTTTTTTTTAATTGAGTAATGAAACAGCCATAGATAGATGAAAAAAAAATCACTCTTGCAGTTTAGTGGGTAGTTACAAGTTCAAAATATTATCTACACATTCCCCTTGTTGATTGTTGTAAATTGTTGATCAGCAGTAGGAACATAAACGAAAGCAGCAAATCCTTGATGCCAAATCTGAAACCATAATGACAAGAATGGGTCAATCACACCCTGCCGTAAAAATTGTTAGTCGAACATTCTCCATCATGAGAAAATAAAAGCATACTGCACACTCTAAGGTTTTCAGTCTGGTATCTTCAATTGTTCCTTCCACTTTTAACTCCTTCCCAACAGAAAGGGACAGTTGCTGTGAACTGACCGAAAATACGTACAGTTTAAATGAAGGACAGAGTAACCATTTTCTTTTGGTGACTATACACTGAAAGACTCTAAACATAAACACCACTTATTTTCTCCTGTTTCTGTGGCATCGTGACCTAAGGGTCACCAAAGTCAGCAGAAACCTTTTAATTGATTTGAAAATGTGTCCTCTGACCCTGATGTTGCAAAGATGTGCACAGACAGATCCTTACTTCAATGACTGCACATTTCTTTGTAGAATCAGGGCTACTGAAATACAGCGGCAGATTCTTTGTAGCAATTTTGGATTTTACTCATTCCAAATTGTTGAAACTGCTGTGGGATTTCTTTATCAAATTACACTAACTTTTAGCAACATATGGAAGTGTGTATCAAAATCCAAGTGCAAAATAAACAGGTCAGTTGTCAGAACTCCTGGCACAAAATGAACATCAAACCTACTCACATTAGCACTTCCGAATAGACCATGTCTATTAATTTGTTAATGCTTTTATAATAACATTTTCAGCTATTTTAAGTTTCACCCCAAGTATGTTCAGTTTCCTCCTCAAGATTTTGTTTTATTTCATGTTTAGTATCTCAGTCCTTGAAGTGTTTTCAAAGCATTGAGCTGAGAACTTGAAGACAATTGCATGTTTTGGTATACTGTTGCTTCTGAGTGGATTCTGCTTTCTCCCAAGTTAAGTTACTGAGAAGAATTCATCAACATTCCTATTACATTAACTTTTTTGTCTTAAACTTAAAATTTCAATCTGTTCATAAGTGGCTGTTCTATTAGAATTTAAAAGAAAGAATGTTAAACCTTTGGGAGTTGAAATTCAATTATATGTATGTGTCCACCAGTGCTGGGGGAGAAGCTAATCTAAATGTGGAAACCACAACACAAAATTCTCCATTGGTTTATGTAAGAAAAACAGCTTTTGTGTGCTAAAATGGCAGTATAAGAATATAAAACTTCTAATCTGAATTTTAATTAGAAGTAGGGCAAGAGAAAGCACTTTCCCCCATCAAATTTTCTTAGCATACATCTCATTATCCTGAAAAGCATGGTATAAAATGTCTTTAAAATAAAAGTATTTATATACTTTTAGCACTGCTACAAAGAAGAGTTTTCCATCAGTTTTACAAAACACAAATGCAAAAAAGAAAGAAATTTGGGAAATCTTGATTAAACCAAACAGTTACTCAGAATTATCTGTTTGACTATTAAAAAAAAATATTTGCATAAAATATTAACAAATTCTTGATATGTAGTTATTTCCTTCCCGGCAGCTCTTAGAAGATATAACTGTGGAGATGTCCTAGATGCAAAGGCTATCCCATCAAACATGCATAAATACAAGGCATCCATACTGGAGTCTCACAGGCACCTTGGATTTCACTGCATTGCTACAAGTACGAACAGCAATGAGATACTTGATTTTCAAGAAAAGCCCAAGTACAGCATTTAGTGATCCTAGTGGAATAATATACTCCTGCCTGCCCTAAACTGAGCTGTCTAGCAAGTCTAATATCAAAGATGTTCTGGTACACTGTACAAGAGTTGAGAAGTTACATTTCTTGGAGGAAAAAACCATCCCAGTAGCAGGACAGAAAAGTGCCCAGTTCTGCAGTTCTTATTTGCATAAGCAGCTCCCCCGAAGTCTGTGAAATGACAGGAGACAAACACACAGGCTCCATCTCGCAATTATGATCAGAAACTAATCTGTCAATTCACGTACATGAAGTTACTTACACAACTGTATTAAGTTTCGCCTCATTTGGAGGAACATCAGAACCCTTTGGCACACAAGGTTTACAACTTACAACTGTATTTTGAATCAGAAGCTAGTAAATTACTTTAAGCCAGCAAAAATATCTAATTATTTAATAACAATTCATCTGTATATTAGAGTAATAGCAGCTCTAGATAGGTTGCTATAAAATAGATGCTCAAAAGCACTGACATGATGTATTCAAATATAAATTAAGTACCTACATATAATGAAGTTTGTAATTCAGAGGAAAACTAGATCTATTCAGTGACATTATTTCTCACTTGAGTTCACTTTCTTCTGTCCACAAATTTAAAGTACAATAAAAACTTTTTATTTTATGCCTGTATGCTTATTTTCAGATATAACTGTTGCACACAAAACTAGTTTAAGTGTAATAACAATAGAATATCATAGTTATCTTGCCGTTTGTTTGGAAATACATTATCCCAAGAAGACTCCTCCTGTGTCACATTTAATTGCCTTTGAAGATCCTGCCATTTGAATCTGTCTTCTGGAACATGCATTTCATCATTATTTTTTAGCCTTGTTACATCAATCACCACAACTGCTACAGAAGATTTCTGGGCTGTGAAGTGATAATTTGTTCCAGCGATATTAATGAGGCAAGCAGTGGTCTTGAGGGAGGTGACAGCCCATTGCTTTACAGACAGCAGCAGATTAAGGTGTTGTAATATACACAGTTTGAAACATATCATTGGAGCCTTCAAAATATTATACGCTACATCTTAAGGTATTTTTACCACAGATACTACCAGTTACCCATGGAGTAACATTACATCCATTGCACTGTCATTCAAAGAAGCAATACCAATGGTAGATGGTTTGGAGCTTCTGGGAATTAAACTACAGATCCAGGAAAAAAAAAAAAAAAAGAACAAAAAAGAAAAAGAAAAGAAAAGAAAAAGAAAAAGATTTGTTGATGCTGTAATGGCATTCCCAGTATACTGCTGCAGGAAGCAGTACATCTGGAAACAACAGATGGTCTGCGTTTAAATGGGAGCGAATAGAGTATTTTAATACCCACACATCTCTAATTCAGTTCTACAAGTTTGATTTCTATGTTTTCTCAGATTATGGAGTGTTACAGGATCTGTATGACAGGCTTTATCCATATTACTGTTACTATCAACATTGCCAGCTAAAACCCTAATGTTGTACTATCTTTATCTGTGAACTCTGACTTAGCCATATGCGCACTTTCAGAAAAGCAGGCTTGGTCTTTAAAACAAAGCTTAAACCAGAAATTTATATGAAATAAAATACTATTCATTACAGGCCAGATGCTCTACCACCCTGAATCATTCACGATCACCTATTTAGCCTTTTGCACTTACTTTTTGATACACTTTGTACAGGTACACATGGTTCTACAGAATAAATTTAATTAAAAGGAAAAAAAAAAAAGGTGGCAGCAAGAACACACTCAGGAATCTTTTACATGTATCCTTTCCACATAAATGCCTCAAGCTCTTAACTGATTTATATGTAAGAGCTACTTATAGGCATTCTAAAGAATGATCCTAACCGTGCATGATTTACATTTACACATTTTAACTCAAAGGAGGAGAGGAAAGAGGATATGGTCATCTGCGTAGTTTCAAAGCCTTCTGTGGATAACAGCTAGTGCTACCAGCTCTCCCAGTTACTAATGACAGATTGAACCATTTATAACTGGTGCATAGGAAATGGCTGGCTAAGGGCTGGAAGATAAGCGTCTAGAAAAAAAAGACCGCATGCACACACTTTTTAAGCAGAAAGCACAATTATCTTCCTGATGATTAATCTCCAGCAGAAATATAACATGGTAAAGACGAATGAGGTGCAAATCTTCTA
Source organism: Tetrax tetrax (assembly GCA_009806455.1). Classification (NCBI taxonomy): domain Eukaryota; kingdom Metazoa; phylum Chordata; class Aves; order Otidiformes; family Otididae; genus Tetrax; species Tetrax tetrax. The sequence goes on from WHYT01017921.1 coordinate 107,622, forward strand.
AAAACATTTGGCTTTATCTTCTTTTCAACAGCACACATTCAAGGTGTTGGAATTTTGAGCCTGACAACCTAAAATAAATTTAGCAGGTATGTTATACTGATCTAAAAAATATATACCCTTGGAAATATAAAAAAAAGTTCCTTATAGATGGCTGAAATTGGAAATTTGTTCAAGCATAATTAGCCCTTATGCCTTGGTAATAGAGGTCAGCATCTGTTTAAAGTGGGATTTGACATCAGTTGAAGCATATGGATAGGAATCCAAACTCTTTTTCTCATTAAAAATACACCATTTAATTTGGCTCAGTTCAGGACGATTAGCAATATGTGCTCAAAGAGAAGCTTACGATTGGAACAGGGAGAGTTGGCTTGGGCAGAGGACCATGCACAGAAGAGAATCCAGACGCTTATAAAGACGGTCTGTATGGACTATGCCAGACTCTTGTTAATGCTATTAGCTCTTCATTTTCATAAGCACTCAGATATATTAAGCAAAAACATTCAGCCAACAAGAGAAATACAACAATTACATATAAATAAATAAAACTTATTACCTCCCTAAGATGCCCAGAGATCTATCTGCCAAGCTTTCTAGAAGTAACAGATTTCCAAAACCAAAATCCACCCTGAGGTTATTTAACACCTAAACATTACTAAAAACAATTAGACAAAATATACATTTGAGGAAGAATGACATAATGCTCTACGTTGTGGTTTTGTTTATGACACTCTAATTCATGTTTAGAAGAATATGCAATCAAATACATTGCCAAATCCAAGGCTTACACATTTATTGAACTGTAAGGTTCAAGTACAAGATGTACGTTACAGAAGAGATTTAAAAGTCCTAGCACTTTCCAGTACATGTCTTAATAGAAGTTAAAAGAAAAAACAACCCAGAAAAAAACCTCCAAACTGAAACCCCACACCCTTAACACTCTCCTCTCTAGAACTTCTGTGTATGCATAGACGTTACTGCACAGAATGATAACCTATCATTTTGTACTGACATACAGAAGGTGCTGAATCCAACATTTTAAAAATAATTAGCTGTTTAATTCAATTGAAGCATTTTCAAAGTTATTCTGAAACTTATCACTGAAACCTCATCTGGTAGCAAATGTAGCAAACTCATGCCATCAGCACTAAAGTTGATTTAGCATACATTTATCTAAATATCTTTCCCCTTGCCCCCAAAGAATTGCAGAAAAAATATGAAAGGAATCAAATACATCATATGTTTTTATATACGATTTAAAATTGCAGGAAACTCACTGCTGCAACTTTAAATTTCACCTCCTGTAATTTAACTGAAGGTATCTGGAGCACTGGAAGACAGTGGCTTGAACTTTAAGACTTCAACACTGGATTTAGTGCAAACCTTTAAAAAGAAAGCAAAAACTAATTTCATGTACTTCCTTGCATTTCCTCATTTTATGTGCTTAATATTTTATATATAATCTTGCTATAAAAAACACAAACAAAGAGAGTACATTCATGTCTCTTACTAACACACAAGTATCTTCTGCCCATTCACTGTTTATGAATTGGATGATCCGATAACACGAGACAGCCAAACATTTTCAGAAGCACTATTACTCTGTCATTATATAATGACAGCACGTTTGCTCACAGCTTTCCCTGCTTTTACAGAAGGCGACTGAGAAATTTCTTTTCCATGCATCAGCATTTCTAGCAATGATGCTGGTATAACAGAGCGTGCAGAATCGCTCCCTATGGCCACAGGAGTACAAGCTCACTTGTGCTTCACTTGCAGGTTTGAATTATGAGGAACTCCATGAAAAACCTTGCCTTGGGGCTCTTGATAAAAACTCTTCGTGTTTCCAGGGCAGTGTTATGACATAAAAATGCAAACATCATCAATTCTACATAGCCTTCCTCTTCTTACTAAGAAACTGGTAGAAACAAGGTGGACTTCAGTGCATCTTCTCATTTACTATTAAGACATTCATGTAACACTTTCACATAACATTTACCTTTACTATAAAATATGCTTTTTGTTAAGAAGCTCATTAGATTGTGTTTAGCCACGGACTCTTCTTTGCCTATTGGAATAAGGAATCACATTTCGGAAAAAAAAATGCTTTTTCCACTACAGCCTGTTTCTGGGTAGTTTAAAACCCCATGATGCTATACTCTCTGACTGTCAGTCTGAAAAGCAGAATAAGCTAACCAAACCTCTGTTCCTTCTTAATAGGACTGACTGTTCTCATCAAGTATGCGGAAGAAGAAAGGAAAACAGGCACTTATTTTTCCCCCTTTGGATTTCTCAGCTGGGGAGAATGCACTTAACAAATAGCTTCAAGAATATCAAAGTAAAACCTAAATCTTCAGCTGCATACTACAGTAATTTTCAAAGGGTATTCTCTCTTGCTGTGCTGAATATAACAATGTTAAAATGTACTTAGAGCAGCACTGCAATTTACCACTGGTTTGAAGGCATCAGGCAAGGCCATACAACACGGAACTTTAATCTGCCTAATTCTATGAATTTGCCGCCTTCTACACAACTGTTGATTAAAAAAAAACCACCCCAAACAATAACTAAAACCACAAAAAGCCTCAAAAGAAAACATCCTTCCCCCAATATTCAGTATATTATTCTACAAGATACCTTCATATCATAACAATTGCTTCCAAAATTCAATGTATGCAAAATTTTGATACACGTAAATTTATAACGGTTCAAGTGATGTAATATGATGTAAAAAGAAATATACATGATTTGTATAGAACTACTTTTATTACAGAGACACAAACAAAAATAATGATCTATTGCATTAGAGACATCCCACATGTATTCAGTACGTAGTGTCCTGGGATAGAGCCCTGTAAAACAGGCAAGGGATGTTTAGAGTTTCCAATAATTATGATAACTACAATCTCCCATGGTTTTTCAAAATGTCATATTCATAAAATTGTCTAGAAGCAGTGGTTTACTAGGTGGAATAAGTGTTATAGTATCTAACTTTTCAATCTCTCATAAAACCCAAGTAGAATAGATTTATTCAATACATGGTCACTGAACCTAGGATTATTTCAACTGCTGAATCTGTACAAAATGAAAATAAAAAAAATAAAAAAAAATAATCAACATTTGAAAATAATCAATATGGTCACAACAACAGCAACAAATTGGAAAAACGAGAAACACAGACATTTCCAGAAGAAGAAAATAATGAGGATTCAAACTGGAGTTTTGCAGTATTTTCTTTGTTCAGCCTGAAAAACAATTCTAATCACAAGTGAAGAAGTGTAGAAGTAATATTTGAATAGGCTAATTAAATCTTCTCAAGGCATTGCTTTTCTATGAATTATTTCATGTTAAATACTCTGAGGGAAAAAAAGTATTTTTACTGCTGTGCTGTAACATCTCACTATGACTTAGCACTAGGTGTGGTGTTACAAGAGTAACATCAAAATGGTGATAAGTGAATGTTTTAAATAAACTTTTCTCAAGTGTTTGTTTTGTCTTCCTGGTATTTAAGATTTCTTTCCTCTAAGAGAAAACCGACATGTTTTCAGAATACAAAACTTCCTAACGTATGTTTTGACTCCCCTAAGCACTCTATAATACTAGGTTATAATGCATTGCGCGAGCTCATGCTAACCCAATACTTTTTAATTATATGCAATATTAATACATAGGTAATCCTCTTTATCTTTACTAACAAGACTGATAAACTGAAATAATGACTGATATCTTTTTATATCTAAATGCAGAAAGAAATTAAAATTTTCCATCCGTTTTATTGCAAGAGAGAAATGACATGCAGAAGCCAAACTAGGTATACATGCTTTCACAAGGGAAACAATATAGGCCCAGTTTAAATTATACATGGCTCAGTAACTGAAGGAAGGTTTAAATCCTGGACACACATCTTGTATCTTGTGTTAAAGGGAGGGGATGGGTGATGGGAAGGAAGTTGCAGCACTTGCCTCCGTGAAAAATCATCATTCCTAGTATAAAAGTCTTTGAATGTCTTTAAACTTCATGTGGGAGCCACAGCACTGGCTTGCAACTGCAACCAGAAACACCACTTCTATGAAAATGCAAAATACTAGACCTTCACATCTTTTAATCATCTGGTCTCATAACAGAAGACCTTCATCTGCTGATTGAAGACTGAATTACAGTAGTTCCACTTACTTTAATCTTTAAATTTAAAAAAAAAAAAAAAACAATAAAATTTCATCACTCCATGACAAAACAAATGCTGTCGATTAACTCCCACAGGCAGCTCAGCCCCTGCACAGCTGATCACACACTCCCCTCCAGTGGGATGAGGAAGAGAATCAGAAGGGTAAAAGTGTAAAAACTCGTGGGTTGGGATAAACAGTTTAATAAGTAAAGCAAAAGCTGTGTCCACAAGCAATGCAAAATAAGGAGTTCATTCATTATTTTCCATTGGCAGGCAAGTGTTCAGCCATCTCCAGGAAAGCAGGACTCCATCACACAGTTACTTGGGAGGACAAACACCCTAACTCTAGATGTCCCTCCTCTTCCTCCTTCTTTCCCCCAGAGCTTATTGCTGAACACAACATCCTATGGTCCGGAATGTCCCTTTTGGCAGATGGGGTCAGCTATCCTGGCTGTGTCCCCTCCCAGCTCCTTGTGAACCCTGCTCACTGGTGGGGTCAACTGAAAAGCAGATGCACTTTGGCACTATGCACGCACTGCTCAGCAATAACTAAGGCATCCGTGTGCTACCAACACTGTTCACGTCCCAAATCCAAAACTTCGCACCATACAAGCTACTATAAAGAAGAATAACTATATCCCAGCCAAAAAAAACCCCAGTACAACAAATCACATTTTTAATTGGAAGAGTCACTGATGAAGTTAATTTCAATTCAAGGCATCAGGAATAATTCAATTTTAACTTTGACAGTTTGGATACTTTTGGATTAACCGAGAAGATCAGAAAAACTGAGTTTGTATCTCAAAATTTCCAACAAACAGAATGCCTGGTGCAGTACAGAACAAAACATTGTTGGGGAACAATACCTAAAAGCACTGTAACTACTACGGTACCCACCCCTCTCCTAGCAAAGGGCAGTTAGCACAAGGTAGGCAGGCAGCCAGGGCAATCCTGCCTGTTAGTACTTCTTGCAAGAATAAGGACCATTTTTCATGTCCTGACGCTGCACAAAGATTTCCCCCTATGTTTCAACCAATACTTGAAGATCTAGTTTCACACCTCTTCTCGTAAGAGACAGTAATTCAAGAAGTATGGGAAGTTTAGAAGCTGGAAATCAAAGCAATCATTCTAACTACCTTCAAATCCTAACACAAGCCTTACTTCTTTTTAATAATCAAACCAGTTTAAAACACTGATGCACAACAATAGAAAACATGTTTTTTAACAAAAAAAAAAAAAAAGTTCTTTAATCCAAGAATACAGAAAAAACTCTGCTTTAACAATTCCCTTTCGTTCTGTATAATCACTACAATATAAGGACAATAGAGAAGATTTCACACATCCTCTTACAGTCACTACAAAAAGATTAACATGGATGCTCTTTTCCTAAAGACAAATAATTCATCTACAGAAGTTTGTTTAGAACATGGTTTAAAGAAATATTCTTCTTGAGAAACCATAGTTTGAAATATATGAACGAAAACCACAATCCTAATTATCTCATACTGGAGTAAATACATACAAAAGCTTTACATAGCACATTCCTTCAAAGCCAACATAGATTTAGATCCTACCCTCTCATTATAGAAAAGGAGATTTTGGTAAAATATGATGTCTACAAGAATGCAGAAAAAAATACTGCGGTACAGCGCCTTCAGCAACTGTTGATTTTACCAAAATCTAAACCGATAAGACATTTTGAAGACAAGACCTTACACTAAAGCACAACATACACACGTAAAGGAGTCAACCCAACTCCCACCTTCATTTGCAGCCATTTCCTGTATCACTAATAAAACCAGTGAGGTTCCTGGGGGAAGTTACGCTGGATATTACAACATGTAACCAACAATAATGACTTGTTCTTCTGCATTCCACACTAACAGTGATCTGCTTGGCTATCTGGTAAAGCTACATATAGATATTAAAGCTTCACTTTTAAGACGACTGCAAGATTTTTCATCCCTTGAAAATGAAACTAACAGAGATGCATTTCCACTTTTCCTGTGCCATTTTAGACCAGACTTAAACCAGACAAATCCAGTAATGAATGACACGGAGAGGTAAATCAGAAGGAATTATACATTCTTTTATCAGTCCTCTGGCATGTTAATTGAAAGTTCACAACTGTAAGTCAATCAAAAAACTAACTTGGAAAAAAACTGATTTTTACTAGAAAATATTTCATGTTTTATTTTTACTGTATTAACAAAAATGTTAAAATACATAATAATTTGACTTCCAGATACGACAGACCAATTTAAAAGAGTGCAAGATTATTGTGATGTTAATCTTAGCTTTTTCTTAGCTTAGTTTCTTAGATAGGATATGTGCAACAAGTATAAATAATTTTTCAGACAGATTCCTTGTCAAATCTCAATGAGATCACTATTTCTGAAAAACTACTTTAATTAACTTCATTCTCTGTATGAAATCTACAAGGTACTACTCTTTATTATTAAACATCTCAATCATGGTCTAGCACAACGATAAGAAATAAGACGAACATTGCCACCTAGCTGTGTCAACAGTGCCCATAGAAGATGGCATGTTCAGCTTAACTCTCTCAAATACTCCAGAGAAAAATGGATCCAAATCAAATATCTAGGAAGAGCTACCCAAAAACATGGGGTAAGAGTAAGCTTCTATTACTTCTATTTTATCAACCCTGGAAGCAGCTGGTCACAAAGTATGTGCAACAAAAGTATTTTCAAAATAATTCTTCAGTACACTCGTGAATTAGTGTCTGACACCATCTTTCCTTCATTGCTTCTCAGCAGAAAGTCAGGCAGACTAACATACAGATATATACACTGACATCTGTAAATCAAACAGCACTGTGAAATTCCTGCAAAATCTAGAATATCCTTACATAAGATATCTGTGTATATGTAAATAAGTGAATAACTCTGATGGCGAGTTATTCATTCAAAATACATTTCCCAGCTTTTTTGTTTTAAATATACTAATAAAGGTTACATTTGAAAAGTAGCCCCTTTACAATTTACAAAATGCAACTGGCTACACACATGCAGTACAATGACTTCCCAGAAAATTCAGGACTAAGCAAACCAGCTGAAGCCTGACATTGCAGATGCCCAGACCGGTATTTTCTGAGGAAGTAATGTAAGAAATGCCACGGTAGAAGGGCATCCTGCCCTGTCCCACAGTCCAGTGAGAACAAAGGCAAGCATCACAGGACTGGCACATCATCTGCTCGACAGCTGTGTATTCCCATTCTGCAGCCGGGAGCTCATGCATTCCAAAAGCATTTCTACTTTCTCTGAAGCTCTTCAAGCTAATACACTAAATTTAGGGAGCTGGAGCACTGAGTAAACAATCGGAAAAGGACACAAAGCTTCTGTGTAGCTGCAAAGCTTCAGACAGCTATTTGATCTCCCTCCTATGAAAATTTTTATCGTCTTTATAATAATGTTATTCTCTGAGGAATGAAACTAAGATATGTCTTGTTAGGAAATGAGGTGGAACAACACAAAATGTAAAATTTTATAAAGTTTTCCATTAAAACCTGAACCTTTACCAGTTAGCTGCTGGTTACTGCCCAGCGCTGCAGTTCTCTGGTCATGTCAGTCTGCGAATCTCACCTTGGTGATTGATCCTCCACGCAGCCCAGCCTCAAGAAAAACAAGCTACAGAGTTCATGGTGTGCTCCTCTCCAGGCTGAGCCTCCCTTCCTCACAGTGCAGGGAATACAAGAGCACTGCAGGGTCTCAAGTGCCTCCAGCCTCCAAAGGAAACCATCAACTTTGTGACACTGGTGGAGCTCTTCTTTTATGAGCTCTTCTCTCCCCAGTACCAGCATGGCACATCCAGGTAGGATTGCAATATGCTCCTGTTTAATACCAGCATTTTCACTGTCACCTAGGAGTGTGACACCCTCGGACATCTTGTATTTAGAGGTTTGTCATTCATATTAGCCGTCAAATATTTCTCCTGTACTTATCAGACATTAAATCAGGGTAATAATTTATGAAAATAAATGAGACTTGCACGAGTGCATTAGTCCATCACTCCCAGTCCTCCCTTATCTCCCACGATTATCAAGACTATTCAGTTAAATTTGGTTAAAATTATTCAAAAGTTTGAAACTGAAATTATTCGATCGGATGTCCAGAGCTGGATAGAAGATAAATCTAACCAGTATTCTCACTGGGAGAAAGTGGTCGAGTATGTTGAGTATTTCACACCTATCTCTTTTCTTTGGCCAGCTTGTCAAGTGCTAGCCTTCAGACTAGCCAGAAAAACTACTGTCACATCTGGCAAGTCAGGGCAAAGAGGTATAAAGAACAAAAGAGCCAGGATACCCTGGAGACTACAGGAAGAAACTCAGACTGCTCCAGGGTATTTTAATGATGAAAAAAAGATCATAGAAAGAAGATCTGGCATATCAGTCATAACAGTGGGTAAGACACAATCTTCAGGAAATCACCTTTATTACTTTTACCTTCAGAGAAAATAAATTAAAAAAAACCTGGTTAACCTGTATTCAGCTCTTCTGCTTCTAGACCTGAACCTACAGAAAAGCTAAGCAATCGTCATGCTTAGCACAGTACACAGACTTTACCCTCAAAAAAAGAAGAAAGTACCTACCTACTTCAAAAGGATACTGGAAAAAATATATACATAACAAAGTTCACATGTGCAATATGCTTCCAAACAAGGATGTATATGTGTACATATATACACACACACATATGTAAAAATCAGATTATCAACTTAGTGCAAAGAACTCATGGTTCCCTTCAATATGAAGGAAAAAGATGATCACTAAATGAAATTTGACTCTCTACCACACAATTGCCACTGAATCACCAATTATGTTTACTACGTCTTCAAGACCATCCATGCAGTATGCCACCTTGATTCTTAGCTTCTGTAGGCCACGTGCCTTTGTTTCTTACTCTTACAACCATGTCAAGATGGAAGAGTCCAATGGAAAGAAAAAGATTTCAAAACCTTCACTAAAAGCAACAAAACACATTTTTGTTCTTCAGTCAATTGCCATCAGCATCTATGTAGTATCTGCTTTTGCTGATTGGAACATTAAAAATAATATTCTATGTTCAGAGGATCATATGTTCACATATCACACACACACACAAAAATCAGTGGCACTGTTCAAGTCTTTTTAGGATAGTGTCTAAGAAAAATAAAATTCATATTTTCTTGTCAATTTTTTTTTTTTTATGGAAACACTACATTAGCAGATCTGATACTTAGGTCCTCACAAATTAGCTTAGTTTGGTATTAGTTCTATTACGGTTTCTCACAGTCATCTGGTGTATAGTTACTTACATCTCAGTGTATTTTATACTTGCTGTGATGGTCTTGCTCAAACATCTATTCCTTCAAGTAGTTAATTCACAGTTTCAAATATTCTGAAAAGTTTGTCTAGTTTGTGTAGTCCAGCTGTAGTTGACAAGTAGAAGAAAAATTCTGCATTGGATAAGAAAAAAAGGAATGTCGTATTTGAGAATAGGATTTACAGATGCACTTCAGCTATTTCATTAAAACCAGCAAGATTTTATAAAAATTATACTCTTGTGTCAAAAGCAACTACTTCTTTCTCGCAAGACTTTGGCCACCTGCAGATCTAAGAGATACCAGAGCTTCAGACCAGAAGTCATGGCTTACTTTATCCTATAAGCCACACTGTGATCCACTACATGAAATGATGGAGAAAGAAACTCCATTTTCATTACAATATGCTCTGGTTTTCATACCTTTCCACATGGCTGCAAGCAAGAAGTCACACAGCTGCCAAAGAAACCATTTACCAACTGAGAAACAGATGGACTTGGCAATGTCCCCATCTACGATACAACGTAGTAATGGTCCTACAGAAGAACACAGGCAAAAGAAAAGGAAAACATCCCAAGACACGTACAAGAGGAGTCAGAAGAAACAAATGATTTGGTGTATGTGACAAATTCTCTGAAGTCATATGGATTTCACATATGTTCTCTATTGTCCATGCTGTGCACCAGTGAAGAAAAGATACTTTCTTCACTCCTGATCGCTGGGTATTACACAAAATATAAAAGAATATAAACTGAGAGATGTTTATAAGCAAACAAGCAGAAGGCTAATGAGAACATGGGCCATTGTTACTTGCATAATGTAAAATTAAAAGCTGATAAAAACTGAGAATACCTTTTACAGTTCTGTGGGAGGGCTTTTGCTAATTAGAAGTCAGGCAGTGCCTCCCCCCAAAGTCTACCAGAAAACAGAACCAAATATTTACCTCTTTAGTAACGTTTTAACAAATTGAGGATAGAAGATGACAACCGCTCTGCAGTTGTGTCCATACATTTCAGTTCTAACATGCAAATAGTAACAAAAGTTTTATAAGTAAATTCCCCTCTCTTCTTTCAAAACACATTTAGCCTCATATAAATGAATCCTCTCTCTACTTTAGGAAAAAGTAATACATTTGAGATGTACATAAAACTTCCTTTTCTTTTCAGCCTAAAATAATTCTGTTATGATATATTCTTTTTCCACTAAAATCAGGAAATAGGAATTAAAGCCCATCTGAAGAACACAGTTTTGCTAAAACTTAAGCTTTTAGAGTTCTAAAGAGAGGCTCAGAATAGACTATGGACTAGATTATCTCTAAGAAAGAATCAGAAAAATGAGGTTTGGGTGAGGGAGCATGAAGAGTGAAAACTCTTTCCTTCCACGTCACCCAAACATCTACTTCCTACTCACTATAATCTATACAGCAAAGACAACAGAGGAAAAGAAAGTCATAGGAAACAGATATACTTTGTGGAAAAATGATAATTCCTAAATCCTTAATTACTTGGTACAAAGAAGTGTACACACTCTCTTATGAAATACCATGTCTGTGGTAGCTGTCTTTCATCCAGCCAGGCTAGCCAGGACATCTCAGCGGTGGTGTTCTCTGCCTCATAGCCTTGACACTCCTGACTTTTTTTCCCCTAAATACGAAGCTGGTCTGTGCTCACAAGCTCAAGTTCAAGGGCTGACTTTCAAAGCAATAATTATAACTAGCCTCTCTGGAGCCTGCAGAGTTAACAAAGGCTTCATTAAAAAAACTGGCACTGTAGACCGAATGAAGACATTTATGTCAGACTTCTGATGATCTGTGTTAGTCTTAAGTAACTTTTGTGCCAGTTTGCCTACACCTCAATTTAGAAGGATACTAGGCAAATACCTTGGGTAACATTTCAGAATTACAGAGCCCAAAACTAAAGTCTCTAGATTTCCTTTAACGTTTACTGATTTACACCTAATGGTTCTTAGCAATCCTATGACTCAATAAAACACAAAACACACTGGTAGAAATCAGGCACCCAATATAATTTGGCATTAGTTACTCACACACTATACTTCGCAACCAACAAACTGTGCTGTTCAACACTCAACACAAAAGTTTGCCCAAGTAAAAGGCAAAGTATAAAGCAAGTAAACGTTCATTCTTATGATTGAGCTTACAGCACAAGCAATATATAGAAAGAATACCAAGCTGATTCAAAAGAGAGTACAAATTACATTTATCATTTTTGGGTGGTACATTTATTTTAAAGTAGAATATTATGACAACTGAAAATAAAGTCTCTGTCCATTTCCAAATGATGTTGAAAAATCACTTCAGTTGTTATGTTGTTATAAAAGCAACATATCAATCATTTCACAGTAATACTGTGCTCGATTCAGTACCAGTGCCAGCTATATTACTCGCGTTAAGTATATGGAAGTGCACAGTTTCACTTTACGATTGCTAATTTTCACTACTTAATAGCAGTATATTCAGTGCCTACAGATACGCTGTTTGAATACCGAAATATAAACTTCTTTACATATGAGAAAGAACAAGAAAGAACTTTTAAAGACCTCTCTGATCTTCCACTGGGAAACTTTCTGTTCATAGGAAAGTTAGCCCTTGACTAAAAAGATACAGGTTATATTTGAAGCCTTTCCTGGACTTCTCTAAAATTGTTATAACAAGGCATTTAAAACCAGTTTATTTTTAAGGCCCATAAGTACCTAATTCCCATTAACCTTGTGGTGGCTTATGCCTTCCATAAGTTGTACATAAAAATATGACTGGCGTCCAGTTCAAATTCCCAGCACTCCAACAACCCATTAGCATTTATAAAGAACACTGAGCTTACCAAAGAAAAGTTGCCACAGAAAGAAATGTAAAATATCACTGTTAATAAAGTAACACAGCTCTTTAACAAGTAGCAATGAAAAGGGAAACCCGTCTACAAGATTTGCAAATACTGACAGGAGGGCCAGAAGAGACAAAACACAAATGATGCAGTATTTCTTGCAAACAGTAGGCAGAGGTAGCTGGGCAAATCTCAAAACTACAAATCCCAGCAATGCATTAAAAAAAAAAAAATAAAGGAATTAGCAATTCATCTTTTTTAAAATTAAGAACATGAATAATTTCATAAACAGTCAAAATAAAACGTTGGGAAACAGCATCAAATTCTGTTGATGATGGCACAGGTACGCAACCAGCACTTCCTGCTGGATACTCCCTCTGCTGAAGAAGTAGATATTCAGTAACTTAAGCTCAAGGTTTGGCACCAACAAGTGCCAAAGTGCCAAGTGCCAAGTATTTTCTCCATTGCCTCAACAACTAAGCAGTTAAGACTTACCTTCAAAATTTGTTCAGAAAAGGGGCTTTAAATCTCAGTCAGTCACCTTATTACAAATTATTGCTTCAGTTCCATTAGGCAACTTGAAGAAAAGGTGAAATTGTTGTGCAGCAACCAAACTCCAAGGCTTTTTTTTTTTTTTTTTTTTTTTTAATATTCAGAACCACTTTGTTAAGTTCCTTTCATTCATTCCACAAACAGCTGAGAACCTTTTACTATGGAAACAATTTTTATCTGACATCCTTTTAAATTCTTTTGTCTATATAACTGCAAAGGAGAAATGAACCGATTTTAATTAACTTTTCAGTGAGATAAAAATTCCAGGCAAGTCTACAGTATCCAGAATTCAAACTGACAATTGTAATCTTGAATACAATTCATTAAAAAGCACTCATCTCCAGAAGAATTATATTCTTTAGCTAATAATATCCATCCTTAGATTTATCATTTAAATACTCATTTATTTAGAGGTACATTCTCCAAGTATGTGTATTTGTTCAAATATGTGTATTTGTACTCTATAAATATATGTTTGTTCAGATGACAGGTATATTAACAACAAAACTTATATACTAAACTGAGCCCTCCTGGGTCTGCCACCATCTCTACCATCAACAGAAAAGTATCTAAGTTAAATCAATGTTTCTTGTTTATGAGTTTCTGTCACTGCTGTTAGATAACTGCAGTCCAGAAGCACTACAATGAACTAGATCATCTATTTTTTTTGACCTGGTATGCAAAATCCGACATCTGACTCTGATGTTATCCCCTTAGTCATGTATTATCCCCCTTACTTTGCCTGTAGCAAAGAACTTCATCGCATAGCTCAAAGCTGTTCAGGAATGTCTGGTTCTAAAAATAATTCCCACTCCACCTACTATCTCCTTGGAAAGGTTGACAAGTTGCCCCAAGAGCTTAAAACTTCTGCAAAGCATTTATGTTTATTTTGCTCTGTTTATAAACACAGATTCCATGCCATAGAAAAATCATGGATTGAGTCTAGCTTTAAGTAAGCTTTACTGCTTTGAAACCCTGGAAGGATAAAAACCTAAGCAGAGCACAGTTGCCACAGTGCAACAGGTACTGGAGATCCTTTACAATCCAGCAACCTCAGAATCTGTTCCTGCTCTGCTAGAAAAATCTTCCCCATAATTCTTTATTTAGACCTATTTTACTCTCCCAATGCTAGCTACCCATTTAAGAGTACTTAAGGGTTCTTCCCAAATAGCACTGGTGGGCATGCAAGGGGAGGGAAGAACTGGAAAGGAGAGCAGAAACGGGCACCCAAGGGGGAAAAACAGTCCCGGATGCTGGAGAAAGGACCTTCAGAGGTGAGCGGGACATCTCTCACAGACTTCTAAGGCCGAGAAGCAGAGGCAGATAAAATAGTGCTGGTTTATTTCCCCCATTAACTCTGTTTACTGGAAGCATAAAAGTGAATTTGGATATAATCTGGGAATCCTCAGAAACTGGACACAATAAATTGCAGTTCAGGGAGTATCGTCTACATATTGCCCAAAACAGACAAGTTATTTCAGAAAGCAGGAAACAACAAATCTTTATTTCTACTAATTCTGTTATTGTCCCTTAGGCCTATACAGCCCATCTACCATCCAATTTTAGCTGTATGCTTCCCCAGAAACACAGCCTTTCTGAGAGTGTCCTTTTCTGCCCTTCTTTTTTAATATACAAATCTCATCCAGTGTCAGGAAAAGCATTAAAACATTCAAAAGGGCTAAAACAGTAATTCCTTTAAGTGGCCATAATTTTTAATAAGTACTATTTAACACAGAGCTCCATTTGAATCACTACGGTAGAGACAGTTCTGTTTTCTCATCAGTAGTGAACCATGCGTTTTTACTCAAATGAAACGGGATGTTCAGCTCCCAGGGTAACAATCAGGAGAAGAGCTCCTGTTGTTTTTTTTTTTCTGCAGACAAAGCTGATACCATACTTAAGTTTTTGTCTCTAGGAGCTGAAACCATAAACTGTTAATAAAACTTGTCTTCTGTTAAGAAAATAACCTTTTAAAAGTTTCCATACCATACAATTATGTCCTAAAGCAATTTTGATGCAAGTTTCCTCTGGTCATAATCACCTTCATGGTACATATAGTTGTCTTCTCATCTATTAGCACTCTTGTAATCCCACAGCCCTTTTGCACTGGAATACTAAATCAGCTTTGGAGGGGAATTTTGCACAAATGCAAACAAACAACTTCTGTTAATAGGCAAAACACAATTTAAGTCTTCTAGTGCCTATAGACAGCAGGCATCAAGAACACATTTCTCGGCCCCAGGCAAGGCATCAGAGAAAAATCAAAAGAACAACTTTGAGGTTTATTTCTTAATTACAATGAGCTGTCTGCAAATTTAGGACATGATAGCCTTGAATTGATCTCACTCATCCTCAGTGTAGGAAATGAATATTTAAGTTGTTTCTGGATATCAGTTTATAGTAGATAAACAGATTTACTGGAGTGAGGCTCTATTTGAAAAATCCCTCATTTCCACTTCTAATTTCTTTCAAACTTCGTCTCTCATAAGATTCCCATTAATATATTTTTTCTGAGGACTACCATCATTTAGTCATGAACTCATGTTCCAAATAATAATGCGGAAAGTTGGTAACAGATTTGCTGTCCTTCAGCAACTTCATGCTCTTCACATGAGATCTGTGGAGCAGGTTCATTTAAAACAAACAAAAACCCTGCACACACCAAAACATAGTAACTGCTTAGGAATCACCGCAATCTCAGCGGTCATGGCTAGGATGGATAAGGCGTCCAACATACCTTTATAGTTTTCACTCTAACAGGACACACCAAAGAGCCTAGGGAAATCTCAAGCCTTGTTCTACAGAAGACAACTTGAAGCACAGAGCACACAGGTGCCCTTTGCACATCAGCGCCCTTTCTTTCCAGCCCAAGGAGATTGCTTTCATTTCTGGTGGAAAACTGGAAATGCTTTCCTAACTGCCTCCCAGATCTGACGTTATTTAGAGGTTTTATTTATAAAACACACACACACGTGTACACGTGCACTAATGATGTTCCAGTGAACAAAAGAAGAAAAAACTGAAACTCTCCACTTCCCCTTTTCTCCTCAAGTTTCCTAGCATTTCCCAGAAGAAAAAAGTTGCTTAAAAACTACAAAAATTAGTGACACTAAATGCAAGTGGAAAATCCAAGACAAAGTGAAACCATCTAAAGAGAACAAAGACAAGCACGGGTTCAAGCTGGAGTGATTCACAGCTGATCTATCAATGGATATCACAATTCAATGTTAGTTCCAGAAAAGCTGTCAAGTTTAGGTTTTTGCTGACCCTGTTGGCATGAATCTTCCCATGAGATTTCACATAAACAGAAAATACAGAAAAAGTTAATTATAGACCATGCTGTAATCTAACACAAGCTCAGAGCTACTGGGAAAGCATGTACATGTCACTACAAATATTTAAATAAGAGGTTCAGTGTTTGATTACATCAGTCAAGGCAAATTTGGAATTGTTCAGATCTGCCAAAAGCACTTTTCTATCAAAAGACACCAGGAAACAGGCGGCACGTATCTGCCTGCCACAGCCTATCTGCCACACCGCAGCAAACCACCTCTGCCTTTTCTACTGCTGCAGACACGTTACTACGTTCTCCTGCTCCACCTCACCTCTCCCGTCTGCACCATTTTCAAATCACCTTGACCATTTACAGTTTTGCACAGGCCTAAAAATGCAGCTGGTTTCCTTCCCTTCCAGTTTATTCTCACCTTACCTTTCTCCCAAGATCTTCCCTAAATGATGCACAACCTGGAGTCTGGAACACTCAGCTTTTATCTGGTATCATACTATCACATTAAAAAAACAACAACAACAACAACAACAAAAAAAAGTTAGCTACCTCTGTGAACAGATACCAAACAGCAATGCTCTTCTAGGAGCATTCTCCCTTTGAAGGAGTGAAAATCATGGAATGCAATCCATCTCATCTATTATTCCCTTGGGTTTTTTTTCAACTAGCTTACAAACTCTTAGGAGAAAGGGCCACAGTAGATTTTACATACTCTGTTATAACATGCAAAAGAGGAGTGCTACTTGGTTGATGTTTTTCCTTTTGAGGACGTAGCCAGTTTGGGTTAATTTTTAGAGGTAGATAATGTGTCCTAAGCATTCAGCCTTGATTTTAAACTCCTCCAGAAAGTTATCATCTTCATTTTCATTTCACATGCAGAAATCTGCAGACATAGAATACAATTAAAAAAAAAAAAAATCTAGATAATTGAATACTCAGTTTTATTTGGATAGAAAAACAACTACTAAGGGTACCCTAGGACCATAACCATGCCCTTTGTACAAAAGAGTGGGCTCTCAATAGCTTTATTTAGGATGACAAGCCAGATCCCTTAATATTCTTTTAAAGCAATATTTTTAACTGATATGGTGCTTATGCTCACAGAATGTTTTGATGCATTTACATTGCATTTGTGATTTAATCTACAGCTCTACCCTTATCCCTTAGGTGCGCGGTAATCCCCACTGTTAAAAAGGCAAAGCAAAACAAAAGAGCTGAACGCACACTATTCAAGCAATCTATTTCAAACAGAAGTCAGAGACATATTTTATTATTTCTAAATTGGGCCATTGATCAGCAAGACGATGAGCAGAGAAAAAGATCTGCTAACCTAAAATATGTGACTTATTTACCTTGCATTTCCAATCAATAAGGTAAAAACATTAAAAAAATATGAAGAATCAAGGTTTTGATTTACTGCTGCTTCTCATGTTCTCGTGCGAAGTCCACCATCCCATCGTACTAGAATTGTTTTTACTTCATAACACTATCACTTTGTCACTGTAACATATTAATGCCACATGAGTTATGCAGAAATGGTTCAAAATTTTTAAGCTCTAATAAAGGTGCTAGACATTTCTGGCTGGCTGACACAGCTGTATTCTTGGTCATTATGCTCAGATATTAGCTCATCCTATAAACACCTTGCACATTGACAGCAATTGTTACGATGAAATAAAATCTTGCAAAAACTTGCTTACAGCTTTTGTTTGTTTTTTTTTTTTTTGGGAGTAGGTCCACACTAGAAAGATGTAATGTCCTTTACGTATCTGCAAACAAGAGTACATATGAGGAGGAGCAGGGAATACACATTCCCTTTGAGTAATTTCTTTTAAACATGAGAACTTAACATGTCTCCATATGATAACAATAGAGACAGTATATTTAGCATCCAACATGAGGATGTTTACTGAAATGTCAACAGTTACTCATTAAGAAGGGGACTGGAATGACTAACACCTCAAGGGCCCTATTTGTATTGGCTTGATGATTTATGGCATAGCAGTAATAAGGAACGATAAAACACAGTACAATCATATATCTGGGAAAAGTTCTGGACACTGAAAACTTAAGACAAATTTTTACATCAGCAACATAGACATCGACATTCTTGTAGTCATCTTCTGATAATTATGATATAAAATCACTTTTTATTTAACTTCTTGGACCCTGATTAACATTATTAATTTGAGCATATGGTCTAAGTGTAGTGTAATGGCATGTGCATATATATATATACAACTACCAGTGTCACTCCATGTCCCTCCATTTGGCATTTCTAGATACAGTTATACGTCTGAACACACAAAGGGTTACAAGGCCAATATGTAATGGGACACCAGAAGCTGCTCCATTCAAGACCCAATCCAACTCAAGAAATCCAAGGTGTACATAAGTTCAGTATTCAGAACTGAGACCACTTAAGTCTTCTACGTCTCAGTTCTCCAAAACAATTCCCATCCTCATTCCCAGCTAACAAATCTAACAATTTCTGGCTTTCCTTCAGTTCAAGAGAAAATGGAAACAGTTCAATACAGAAGCTTCAAGATCAAGCCAGAGAGTAGACAAAGCTTCAGTGCTATCGATAAGTGAACTCTTTCTGGCAGCATGGAAAAAAACAATTTCCTCTTTTTCAGTCTAACTGGAGCTTTAACAGAGAAACTTTGAAAATACCAGTTGCATACTGACACACAATCAGAATCCAACTAAACTGGAAAAAAACAGGACTTAACTAATTTGCCCATTCTGTGGAAAAGGGCAGACATATTCAAACATCTTTGGCTAAAGAAAATAAGGAAAAGGAGTATCAAAACTTACACCACGTAAGTAAACAAGGATTACTCAGCAACAGGAAAATTAGAAATGTCTTGTCTCCTTGCACACCAGAATGCTCTTCACAGTCATCTGTCTTTTTTCCCCTTAAGGACTTTTTATGGAGATTAATTTATATGCCTCATTTCACTGTTATTCAAGAAAGTACTCTAGATTTTCTGTTCAAATATAACACCAACAGTTAAGTCACAAATTGCATTTTTAGGATGCATTCTCTCCAATATTTTAGGACTCAGCTCAGCTTTTAAAACGCCTTGACATTACTCTAAATGTAGAAGTTACAAATAAAGGAGTTAGCATTTTCATCCTCTAGATGGTATTTTTTCCTGACATTCAATTAACCCTGTATCACTGATATTAATATTTCAATTTCCACTGAAGTTACATTTCTGGTGCTTTTTTTTTGTCGCTCAAATAGGTTTTAAAATTTATTAAAGATACATTAAGGCAAAATCAATGGCATTTAATACAGTGAACTAAATGAACAGGTAACACCTACAAGCTATTAAAAAAAGCAGAGAAGCATCTAAATTACATCTCCTGTCAAGTATAAATACTAGTGACACTACTGTGTTACACAATGCTAACTGCAACTATAATTTATACACAAACATTTCCACATTATATTATACCAAATTTTAAGATGGATGGGAGCTTTCAAGCAAACACCTTTAAAGAAAACAGAAACCACTTAAGCATCAACAAATTAAAAAAATACAGCTTTTCTAAAGTTAGACGACAACGGCATACATTAGCTTCATCCACATGAACTGATTTTTAAGTCTACTAATAAAGATTAATTTTTAAGCAATTAATATTTATGTAGTTTCAACCATAGGCAAAGATGAGCAAGGATTGAAATCTGCTAATTTAAGCATACTTGCCTCACCATGAAATGCAATAGGAGATTCTCAAGAACACTTATCCAAAGTGCCAGGATAAGAATATAACCAGTATCTCCTTTTAACTTAAGCAGCATCAAAATCTTACTTTCCTTCCAGTGGAAGTACCATTTAATATAATTTCCCTCTTATTTCATTCATGGAGATCAGCTTACACTTTGCACATTTATGTCTCTTAGCTAATGGTTTGACTCATGAAAAGCAGAACAATAGTAAGATGCGACACATCGGATATTAATTTTGAGAAAGGCAGATACCACTGGCAATTCCATCATAGTTACTAAAACACACTCCACTGTACTAGGGAATAATTCCACGCATATGTAAAAGCTCAGACAAATATTACTAGGCTGTACACTTTGCCAAGAAATGATAGAAATTAAGTTACTAATTTCTGTCGGGTCGGGTGGGGAAGTCTACCTCTAACTGATGTTAATGAACTTTGAGTATGCCACTTCGCAATGCTTCAGCAAGGTGCAAAAGTATTAGAGTACTTCACACATTTACCACTTTAAAACAGTCAAGAATCTGAACAGAACACTGACTACTGTATTTAAAATTGCTTACACCAAGCTTTGCTAAACTACAGCCTGACTTTATCTTATTTTCACTAATTTCAAAGGCAGAAAATCCTTTAACTCAAATCAGTGACATCAGGACTAGGCCTTCAGAGGAAAAAGCAAAACTATATTAAAGTCTGGTCTCAAAAAAAGAGTTTTCACTTGTTCATTATTTCAAGGGCAGTATTTCACTCAAAAAATGAAACAAAATTCACTCTCAACCATTTGCACAACAAAAAGAAGTTAGATCACATACAGAAACACTGGCTTTTCTCTTTTTTTTTTTTTTATATAATGATCAACAATTTCAGAGCAATAACAAAGTAATTTAAAAATATTTTTAAGATTATAATATATCCACTTCCTAAATCTTCTGTGATTAGCTTCAATTAGTTAGGTTCCAACAAGCTTAGAAACGGTTACTTGAAGAGAATTGCTGTGATGCTGATTTACAAGCTATAGCTTGCTACAGTTCCATTAGGTAACCACACACGGGTTACCACACATTAGATGTGGTAACAGCTTGTGTACATACATATAAAGGCAGTAAATACATTTTGCGCTAAGAATAAAACACATATATTATGTATTGGGTTTGCATGGCAAGGTTTGGTAGCAGGTGGCTCCAGGGTTGGCTTCTGTGAGAAGCTGCCGGAGGCTTCCTCCGTGTCCAACAGAGCCAACACCAGCTGGCTCCAAGATAGACCCACTGCTGGCCAAGGCTGAGCCCATCAGCAACAGTGGTAGCACCTCTGGGATAACAGATTTAAGAAGCGGGGGAAACAACCTGCACAACCACAGCTGAGAGAGACAACATGTGAGAGGAACAACCCTGCAAACACCAAGGTCAGTGCAGAAAGAGGGGGAGGAGGTGCTCCAGGCGCCAGAGCAGAGATTCCCCTGAAGCCCGTGGTGCAGCCCGTGGTGAGGCCGGCTGTGCCCCTGCAGCCCACGGAGGAGCAGAGATCCACCTGCAGCCCAGGGAGGAAGGAATGGCAGAGACAGCATGCGATGAACTGACCACAACCCCCATTCCCTGTCCCCCTGTGCCAGTGGCGGGGAGAAGGTAGAGAAAATCAGGAATGCAGTTCGGCCTGGGAAGAAGGGAGGGGTGGGGGGAAGGTGTTTTAAAATTTGGTTTTATTTTCTCATTACCTTACTCTGATTTGACTGGTAATAAACAAATTTCCCCAAGTGGAGTCTGACCGGCCAGTAACAGTAATCGGTGGGTTATCTCTTCCCGTCCTTATCTCAACCCATGCACCTGTCATCATGTTTTCTCTCCCCATCTAGCTGAGGAGGGGAGTGATAGAGCAGCTTTGGTGGGCACCTGGCATTCAACCAGGATCAACTCACGATGTATTAATACCTAAGCGATTCATTTTAAGGCTGTACTGTGTGCTATTGCAAACCAGGGTTGGGAGTCTGAGCTGGCCAACCTTTTAACTGAATAGTTTCGTCACTAAATCATGCTGTTTGGTACTGACCAAAAAAAAAAATCCTGTAAATTTTGACAGAATTTGGATATTTGTTTCATTCTTTGTCAAAACAATGTTTCTTCTTTAGACATAGGCTAAGAGAAATTTTTTAAAATGCTTTAGAATTTTTCATATTGTATCATCCAATGTAGTGTTTCTCAGTCCCAATTTATTTCATTCCTGGTTTTAGATCTATTCCCATTTCTAAGATAAAGAGATGGCATTGGACACAGGATGTCAAATCCACCTGTCTCTCTCCATAAGGTCTTTAAAGATGGACTCTATTTGCCTTCTATAAAGAATATATCAGTAACAAAGCATACAAAATAAAAAAGAGAAAACAGGCATCTTTCCCTAGTTTCATCATGTGGACTGAACAGTTATTTCTCTGACCTGAAGCTAAGTGCATAAGATAAGTCTTACTTGATTTCAACCACATATTTTTATTAAAACACCCCCCCCTTCCCCCCCAAAAAACCCCAAACAAACAAACAGCAAAATCAGACATAAATTAAAAAAAAAAAATCTCTAAAGTTTCCATGCTTACCATAAAAAAAAGCAAGCAAATTACAAAACAAAAAAACCCCAACAAAACTCAATTGCTAATGGTACTGACCTTTTTGATATATTACCTAACTGAAGTCACAAACCAGCAGTATAGTAATTTATAGTAATCTTTCATGTACGTTACAGGTTTTTATTTGGGAATGGTAATATCAACATATAAAACAATTTCTCATGGTCTGTAGCTGCTGCTCTAGAAAGCTTAGTATTAACTGCTCAGAGCAGTTCAATACAGCCCATATACGCTTTGTGATTCCAAAATTCAATTTTGTAACTCATAATCAACTACAAAAATATTATGAACCAAATACGAGCAACATTAAAATGCAGTTTCTTCTTACTATTGACTACTTATCAACTGACAACTTAGTCTGCTGAAATTAAAACAACTGGCACATTTTATAGTGATTGCTAAAGCTGCTGACCATAAGTAAAATTATTGTGCTTTATAGACTTAAAAGTCTCTTAATCTAAGGAGCCAATTAAACCTAATAATTCTAAAGACAATGTAACTTTAAATAAAGTCCGTTAACAAAACACTAAAAGGTTGCACAATTAAATTATAGTTTAATATGTTCATGCGAACTCTTCCCTCCAGTATGTCTGCAGAGATAAGAATCTGCTTTAGTTACACAATGAAATTGCACAACATGCCATAGAAATGATGGCTATCCATTCTACATTTACAAGAGCTGAAATGAAAGACATGTTGTCCCATCGCCCTCATTCCTGGCTCAAACAGCTAATTAGGCAAGCAAATTAGAATCAAATCCTCTGCTGAACCACTCAGTATGACTTCACTGAGGAAGCCAATGGCATATTTCCACGTAGGGGAAAATGTGGCATAAGCCACATTGGTGGAAAGACACTTATTTATACCTATGAGGAATTGGCCCATTTCCTCTCAACACTTTATTCAATAAGCATCATCAACACATTAATTCTCAAAACAGTACTGCAAGTTCAAACAACTGACAATTGTAAAGGTAAAGTTGCCAACACTCATCTTCGCACCCTGCATCTTACAACTTTTTAATAACCAAAATAGTTGCTTACTAATAAGATTTACTCTTGTACTCTTTAAAGACATTTACTCCATGGTGGCTCTGATTCATTGAAATGTATGGAACTTCTAGAAATCCACAGCACAGCTAATGGGTTTATAAACCTCCAAATGCTACAAAGCTGTAATTACATTGTAGTAGAGGTTAGCGCTCATGTTCTAGCAAACATGCATGAAAATGCACTGCGCAGATAAGGAATACCATTACTGGCAGACTGGACAGGTGCAAGAGGTGTCTTTTACAACAATACACAGAATATGTTTCTAGATATGCTGTATCCAAGACAGCTCCCACGTATTAACCTAAAAACTTAAATGACCAAAATTCTATTTTGTACAAAAATAACAGAACATTTTTGCCGATAGAAGTAGCTAGCCTACAAGTTGTAAAATCCAGTTTCTCCTACGCTAGGAAAGATCCAGGTGCAAACTCTGCCTGTAGGGTTTTTCTTTCTGTAACTACCTTTATTACAAGGAGAAGAAGAAAGAAGAAGAAACAATACCAGCCGCTACGCTTACAATCAGATCTTTGTCACTTTAAAGCAATTAATAATAAAAACTTAAACATAAAAAAAATATATTAAGATATGCATCTAAATGCTGTTTTACTAGTTGAGGGCACAGCATGGGCTGGACAACATAGAAAATTATTTGTATTTTAAAGGGGTGGGATATCATTTGCTTGTAGCATATGAAGTCCTAATAAAAAGAAGAGGAAAAGGGAAATAAAGACTAAAGTTTGCAAAACCATAGAGTTCTCAATTCAACACTAACAATGTTAGAGCACCTAGTATGTGGCACTTCTCCAGTAAAAAAATGCAATAAGGGTGGTATTTCCTTCCCATACTCAGATCTGGATTAAAACACGAAGGAAAGAGATGGTAGAGAAAGGCTAACCTCTGGGAGACATTATAAGGGGAGGTCAGTGATGGGTAAAATCAAAGTTGTGAAAAAGCAGTGAAAGCAGAACTGCATGGATTTCAATTTGGTGGACTTCATGAAACAGAAGGGTTCAACATGATGATAGAGTTCTGCAGAAAAGCAGACAAAATTTTGTGTGATTTGGGAGCTCTAAGAAAAGAACCAGGGAAGAAACTGAGGAAAACGAAAAGAAGTTAAAGTCAGCTCATAGGTGCATCTAAAACTTAGATGCATAGAAGGTGAGGGATATTTAAGTTTTTTAGTTTATGGAGCACATCAGGTGGTTATGAAAGAATGAGACCTGTAAGCATGGTTCTCAAACGTTGTGAACAGGAAGGGCTAAGAGCTGTGCAAAAATGCAAGTAAGAGGAATTTGAAAAGGAACAGGAAAAACTGGTGAATAGAGCAGAGAATGAAGTCAGAAAAACACAGCAGTAGTTCAGAGCAAGAAATAATTTGGTGATAAAGGGGCACCAGAAGCACCTGTATACAGGAAAGCAGCATGGTCTCAGAGGTGGGAAAGGCCCTGTGGTTAGCGGCACACGTGTAGAAGACAGAATTTGAAAGGGGAAACTTGTATATGAGGAGTAATAGATATTCCTGCTGAGGGTGGCTTATAGGAACAAGCAGGAAGCCTTTTATTCAGACCATCAGGAAGTCCACAACAAGCAATGCTTCTTCTGCATTAATTTATTTCCCAGTGACACCTCCCTGGTCCAGTAGTTAGCTATCGTCTTGTGTAAGAAATGAACTCGGAAACAAAATGGACCACATAGCTAAATCAGAAAAATCATATCACAGAGAGTACCTGGGGGGCGGGAAAAAAAAAAAAAGCATCTTCTGGAACAAGAAAAAAGTGTTACGAGAAAAGTACTTGCTTGCTTTATTTATTTTTTTTTTAAAAAAGCACTTATGTTTCTTCAGATAAGCACAAATCTTTCATACTCCACAAAAAGGGAGCAAGAAAGTCATGTTCCTCCAACCAGTACATGAAAGCCCTATCATACTCCCCACTCTGCTGTTGGCTGCCACCACCTTCTGGAACCAGTTTCCATAGGATCAGAGCACTGGTAAGAGGAAGCACAGTGGAAGACAGTCAACAACCTCCCAGGTTTGGATTCTCTATCAAGCACAACAGTCCACCACCCATTACCACGGAAATAACTTCTTGAAGTTCTTCTGTTAGATAAACAAAAGCTTCACTTGACAATAATTAACACCCTGATTTATCAAAAGAAAAACCAAAGTAATGGTATTGTTTAATTGCAGTACCATTAAAAGGAGTGATTAAGTTATTGACACACTACTCAAAGCAAAGTCAAGGAAGTCACCTTCATCTATGCCATCTAAGAACCTTTACCCCATAAGTTCTCACTAAGTTTCTGTTGTTAATATGTTAGTAACGTAAATGTGGTTAATATGACCCAACACAAACCCTCTGGCAGGTCAGGCACATACACTACACTACACCGCACACACTGCAGACAGCATTTCGTTAATGACCACTTAAGTCCCAAGAGACCTCTCTTGAAGTAGACATTCCTTTAAAAGTTCTTTGATATGAAACACGCTCCTCTGCTACCTCCACACCATGTAGCAGTCTATGAACATTCATATAAACAAAATTATGCATAAACCAATTATCATCTCTTAGAGTAGAAAATGCTGCAAGAGCAAATGCATGAAAATGTCATCCAAGATAGCATTCCAAATCTACCTACAGTCCTGAAACAGAGTTACGGAAGGGACTATTTGCTTACAACCCTTTTCAGATCTAAAACCCAACATTTCAATAACGAAAATACGAGTTCTTTAAAGTAAGTCAAAATGTTGTCAATTATTTAAGATTAAAGTCCATATAGATAGAATACACGCCCACACTGTATAAAAACAGTATATATACCTAAAACCCCAAATACCTTTAAAAAAAAAAAAAATTAAGAGAGTTTATGGGCTCTTCATAACCCTTAGCAAACATCTGTCTGCATTCAGGAAAACAAACAAACCTGAACACCAAAAATGCCAGCAGCTTACGGGCAAACCAGAAAAATACATCTATAATTCGGAACAAGCAGTACTGTCTACTTAAAAGAGGCTCTGAACTGGAAGAGTGCAGTAATTGCTCATTAAGGCTACAGAAAATAAGCACTGCTGAGTGAAAGCTTCCAAAGCAACAAGCCAATGCAAAGCCCAATTCCGCACAGTCATTTTAATTTCAATATACTTTTAGACAATACATTTAACTAGAAGCCATCTTTTCCCTCCAATCTTTTGCTACCTGTTTTCTAAAACTCAGAAGTGACAATTCTGTACTAGAAAGCAGAAAACAACACAACAGCCTCACACAGTAGCTTCTGCCAAGAAGACTAATATCCAATATATATTGTTTTTGTTCCTTTAAACAGAGAAATTCAGGTAACAGTTCACTGCAACACCGTGAAAACAAAGAAGGAATACTTATTTTCAATAATCTACTGAAGTTCAAATTTGTAGCAGAGCAACAGTATTGAAAAAAATCAAAGTAGCTTAAGTATCTTTTCATTAGCTTTCAAAGTATAAATATTGTGTTAAAACAGTAAATAACAGCAGGAAAGAAATGGACATGTTTTCTCAGTATAGATTAATCCACTGGATGTTTGGTAAATTTAAGGCCATTCTCAGTATTTTACTGAGAGAAAAGTTTTAGAAGACAGGCTCTCATCAGAAAAACCTACATATATTCATGTTTTTAACGTGTATGTATGTATTTCTGTAAGTCATAAAGGACAGTCATAACATATCCTATTCTTGAGACCTCTGAGACTCTGTTTAAGAGAGAGAACGCCACCAAGACCACTGTCTATTTTCAGCTTTGTTTGCCCTAAATATATCATCCATGGCTGACTACACAGTAACACCTAGGCAGGATGCTACTTATTAGCAAGATGCAGCCAGTGCAATTGAACTCCCTGTGACTTGAGGCTTTTCACAGCTGTACAGCGTTGAGCATCAACTCAGTTGTGCTGAAACTGTGAAACGTAATCAACAGACAAATCTAGATGAGCAAGGGGCAGACAAGAAATCAGAAATGCCTGCATTTCAGATGTAGTGCCATCACCAATTTAATATTTGGTCTCTAAAACATTTTAAACTCTAGTCCCACTACAGCCATTGTGAGATACATAAAAACATTGTGACTGAAGTGAAGAAAGGGCGCGTGGTTCTCCCAGTCTGTAACACGGGAACAAAAAAAATATTCCTAACCAAATGGAGAGGAGTGTTTTTCCATAATCAAAGCCCTGAGATAATGATAAATTAAGTGGTATTATTCCTCTAATACTTTTCAGATCAAGATAATTTAAAAATTGAATTTGTACCTCATGAATCACATTGAGATAATGTCCTGCCTGCTCCAATTAACATCAGTGCCAATCCTCAGAATTTCCTACTTCAATGAAAAGAAGGAAGTACTCACTCACCTATTCCACCTATTACCGCAGAGCAAAAGTGTTGCGTATCTCCTTACGCACGTGACTACAGGAACATGTAAAGAACCATGTCATTTCTTCAGTTTTAAATTATGATGTCACATCAAATGAGTAATAATAGATTTCCTTTGCTACATCTTTTCTCACTCACGTGACATTTCAATAGCTTTTTTTATACATAAGCCATCAATACATCCATTTATTCCACATCTGACTACTCAAGATGTTAAGAGTAGTAATTTGCATTCCCACATTCTTAAGAGCTACTTTTAATAAGAATTTTCTATTTTTTGACTTATACATGTCATTTAAATATTTAAAATTTGGTAAATGGAAGGCACTTTTCTCTTCAAAAGAAAAGACTTTTACTTAAATATTTGAAATGTAGCTTGTTTCTTTTTAAAGATCAGACCTTCATAGAACAAAACCTATTGGGAATGTACTATTCAGAAAGCTTCTAATAATTTTAAAACAAAACTGTGATATAACAAAAAAAAAATGGCAACTCTCACAAAAATTCTGAAATCCCCAAGCTGTTAAAGGATCTGAGTTCTTGAAACAAGCCAAAACCCTCAAAACACACAGTTGCATTAAAAATACATTAACACTTTTGATGATTTTATTTTATCAATATATGCTATCTACAGGGAAAAACAGCAATTAGTTTATTAACAAGCCTATATTTCATCTGAGGAGAAGTATTTTGAAATTAGCCCACAGCATTACAAGCCATGCATAAAACAAGCTTTGAAAAGAAACTACAGACAAGAAAGAAGGAAAGCTGCTGGGCTGGGTCTTGCCTGCTGATGGATAGCTCTTTCCCTACAACACTGTATTATTTGTGATTTACAAAGTGTTCTCTACAACACCGGGAAATCTGTACTTCCAATATCCAATTGCTCTATGTTAAGTTTCACGATTAACGGCAAAAATACAGGCACCAGGAGTGGCGGGGTTTTGTTACTGCAACAACATTTGGAGACATAGTAGATGTTTGAGATGCTTGCCCCACCACCCGGACAGCTGGTATTTATTTCCATCGTGCAGTGTATCCGACTCGTTAATTACCAGAGACGCATCAGCACAATCAAGATGGGTATCTACAGCCTCTGGATACTATCAGCACAATCAATGAAAGACTGTCTCTAAGACAGTTATTATACAGTCTGAAAAGGCAGCAGATATTTAAGCCAAAGGTGGGGGGGGGGGGGGGA
>WHYT01017921.1:155009-258785 GCA_009806455.1 Tetrax tetrax
AAAAAAAAAAAAAAAAAAGAAGTAACTTTTCACAAATATGGCTCCCTCATTAACATACAGTAGAGAGAAGAGAAAAAAAGTGTTGCAATTTCAATGGCTGGAGAGGGGTCTTACTTATTTTCCTATCACATGAACACAAGGTGGTGCTAATGCTCCTGTCACCAGTTCCGATCCTCCACTTGCCCAGTAAGCCTTACTTGAGCGGTGGTAGCGGATGCGTACCCAGTGTACCAGATATTTCATTTTCCTTAAATTAATTATAAGAAATAACATCCATTGAGATAAAACATTTCATTTAAAATTAAACTCTCCTTAATTTTGGTAAACTGAAAAAAAAGACCCCATTTATAATTGACATAGAGAAATATTTTCTTTATTGTTTTGATTTGAACCCCAGAACCCTCCAGAGACACCAACTGTATTCCCAGCTTCCCTTCAAAACCCAAATAAAAATGAATTCCAGGTCAAGAAAGAAAAGGAAAAAAATCTTTAAGGACTTCCATATTTTTCAGTTCTTAAGAAAGAATTTAAAAAAAAAATAATCACGTGAAATATATAAATAAGTATACTCTCAGATAATTGAAAAGAGATGGAGATGGGGAAATATCAGTTTAAATAGTTTCCTGCTCTTATGGGAAAGTCCTTTGGTACTGCAGAAAGGTGCATCTAAACTAGAAGATTTTTTTTAAAAAAACCCTTTTACTGAGGAAGATGACTATTAAAAATCATTGTTGAAAAATATTCAATGAAAATATTTATTCCTGAATATGAATGCATGCTAAAAGAGGTTTGAGTCTATCAGCTTGCCCATTAGAGTGGAACTAAGGTAAAGCACTTCTGAAGAGAGATTAAACTTCCAAATAGCAGAGATCATTTCTTTCCTAAATAAAATAATAGTAAAACTTCTCATTGCATTGAAAGCTGACATGGAAAAAGACAAAGAACATAAAAAACAAAGGCATTTTTCATAGAGTATGTTGGATCCATTGTTTCATCAACCTTATGGTTAGCATACTGTGTAATTTATTGCATAGAAAGGAAATAATAAGGACCTCTTTTCAAATATAGTGTATAAAGACATAAAGTCCTTTCTTCCATATTTCTCTTCAGATTCATCTGATAATTACATAACTATTGTGTTAGAGAGAAATTCTGACTCAAAGTGCAGTGCAATCTTTTGAAGGATTTGAAAGTGAACATACTTTATGAAGAATCTACCCGACCTGCTTCTCGCTTTCCCCCTTCCTTTTTATTACATAATACTCCCCTATGTTCCTGCTGCTTTTCTTCTTTCTTGTATTTCTGCTGATCTCTGTTGCTCGTGTATTTACTTTTCCCTTAGGAAAATATACAAAAACAAGACCTAAATATCTTAATCTCTTCAGCTTAATTAGACATGAAAGTAACTCTGGCCTCATTAAAAATGTCCTAAAGCAACAGGTAAAATGGAATCAGACGAGTCTGAAATCTCCTCCAGAGCTCAGCTTGTCAGACAGCCCTAGTTGTAAAAGGAGCCTGGGATATAGCTACTGTAGGGAAGAGAAAAACTAAGTGCTTGCTATAAATCTCAGTGGAAGAGATGACTAATTAGAGATAATTATACACAGATTTCTTGCATTAAAAGGGCTTTAAAACATAAACATTCACATTTTACTTAGTCTCCCAAGTGCTTCCTAGCAGGCAATCTTGCAAAAAATGTCTTTTAAGTGATGTCTAATGCTTTTAAACTAAATTATTTTTAAGAGGCATCTCACTGAAAATTGTGATGTCTTGAATTTTCTTCTTCACCTTCAGCTTAGTAAGAAACTGCAATAAAATTTATGGCCTAAGGTAGTATCCTAATTACCCTATAACAGAGGTAATCAAGAGTCGTGCAGTAGTGATTTGCTACCATTCACCAGCAACTTCAGAACCTGTACCCAAAATTCAGTTGATAGGAAGACACTGAACTGTCCTCAGAATTGAGGTCAAAACTGTCAGAACATTGATAAGGGACATAAAAAAGAATGCTGTGCTAAAAATGTATAAGCTATGAGACACCACCACCACCTCCCTTCCCCCAACTTAGGACACAATCTAAAAGGGGCACGTTTCTGAAATATTTATGGAAAATTCTGGAAGTTAGTGTAGAAAATTGTCTTAGATATTGTCATCCTTTAGTACTGCTTACACTGCAGCAAACAAACAATTTCAAATTTTTACACTGGAACTTCATTTTTCTTTCAGTTTTATATTTGTTATAAGAAATCTATCACACAACTCCCACAAAAATCTTCAGGTCAATAACATACCGTGAAACTGCTTAATGTACTTTTTTGAGATAGGAACTTAAGACATCGCAATTCAAAGCACAAATGTTTTTGAGGTTTTGCATAGTTATCATGCAGGGGCTCAGGAAAATCTCTATATACTTATTTATTTAAGATTCATCGAGAAGTGCCAGTTGTTAATCTTTTAAAATATTGTCAATTCATACAGTTCTTTTTGGAAAAACAGGAACACACAGCATTCGTCCATCCATCCATGTAGTTACCTGTCAGATTCTTTATCTTACTAATGCACATTCATGTCAGAAGAACATTTAATGTCTTTATTAACAACCTGAACAACGGGCAAGAGTGCACACTCAGCAAGTTTGTGGATAAGGCCAAATTGTGGTGAGTGGTGCATGCACAGACCAGGGCTCACAAAAGCCTCCTGAAGTTCAAGAAAGGACAAGACAAAGTCCTGTACGTGAATGCAATAGCATTGTGCACCTGAACAGGACGGGGCCAAGGCAGAGAAAGTAGCAAGCACCAGGGCATCCTGATGAACAAATTGAACGAGAGTTAGCAAAGTGTCCCTGCAGCAAAGGACAACAGCAGGCCAGGCTGTATCCAGCACATAGAGGGAAGTCATCCTGTTCGTCTCTGCGGTACTCCTGAGACCACATCTGACGTGGTTTTGAGCTCTCCCATGCAAGAAAGACATTGACTTTCTGGAGTGGGTTCAGCAAGACAAGACAAGACAAAAGGCAACAGACACACATTGGGACATGAGAAATTCCAACTAGATATTAGGAGAAACGTTTTCACCATGGGGTCATCAAATACTAGAACAGGTTGCCTGGAGAGGTTATGGGTTCTCCATCTTTGGGAATATTCAGACTTGAAAGGACCAGGCTCCAAATGGAGGTCAGATAAAAAATTTTTTGAGATCCCTTCCAACTTAAGTTATTTTATGAGTCTGTGATCGATCACTATTTTCATTACACCAAAAGAAAACAAGATAAAAATACTTGTATGCAAAACCTTCACAATCACTATATTTATAACAAGCTATTCTGGGCAACTTTAAAACAAAACCTTTCAATTGATTGAGCCCATTCTTCCAATGAGATAATAGTCCTGAATAGCCACAGAAAATGCAAAAAAAAAAAAAAAAAAAAAAAATTCAGCACTTCACTTGAACTTCAAAAAGTGGAGTTTATATCATCATTACCCTTCCAGTGAATTACTGTCTTCTAGTTAGGGTCACTGCTATCAGCATATATTGAAAGAGATCGGCCATTCTGGGTAGGTAAAGCATTAAAATATGTAACTGGTCATAACAATAATGAATGTTTAATCACTGTGAGAAGTTTTAAAATGAGACGTTCCTTAACAATACAAATCTCAGTTTTCATAACTAGAAGTGGTACTTTGGTAGTAGCTGTGTCAATAGTTTGAAGCTAATAAGGGCACGTGTACAAGGTTAACATTCTCACTGTTTGTTTTATTTTCACTCGCTTATCATCAGAACACACTGGCAGTGATGATGGGGATAGAAAGTCAACTACAGCAAAGAGCGTGAACACCCACAATCATAGAAAACACTCTGCAATGAAAATAAATACTGCAGGGGAGCTATATAAATGTCAGGAAAAAGCAATAAATTTGCTTTTTTTTTTTTATTTGTCATGCCAGTAAAAAGTGAAATAAGAAGAATATTGTGGCCACATTTGCTCTATAACTGTTTTGTAAGCAGAAAAGAATTTTTCAGAGGCAGTCTTCAAGACAGAACAGAATTGGACAGCTATTATCTATCAGGCAGACAATATTCCATCTGTAATTGGAAGGTGTCCAAGTCTTACAGTGCTACAGCAGGTAGACAATTACAGAAATATTCTGGTAATTTATAATGCAGTTTGGGGGTGCGAGGTGCAGAAGACTGGCTCCCCCATTCCTTAGTACATTTTTAACTAAAAGTAATGTGATGAAAGTGTTCATATTCAAGGCTGCTAGTTCTTTGCTAATTTACATTTATATTCTTAATGTCTAGATTGAGCCTAGGGAAATTTAAAACTCTATTTCATTAATGCTCACTTCTACAGAAATCCCAGTATGCGCAGAAGTTCCTAGATTGCAAGGCTAGTTAGATGAGAATGCAAAAGCTAAACATAATTGCTGGGTGGTTATGATAGTGAAATATCTACTATCAGTTTTGACTTCTGAAATCCCTGTAGACACAAACCCGCTGTTCCAAAAGTTAAAAATATGCAGTAACAGAGTAATGGGTTAAAATAGCTTTAAAACAAGTGTTTTGAGTTTAAACTCTTGTTTGCAGATATGTTTTCAACTGTTACAGCATAACAACATTGTGTTTGGCTTTTTCAGGAATACTTTCTGTGAAGTGTTAGATAATTTAATCTCCCTTTTATTTTTTTTTTTTGCTTTTGAATAGGTGGCAAATTACAAATACATGTGCAGCCATTTTAACCATCCAGACTGGGTCCTGTTCTGGCAGGCTTTTGTGAAGTGCTGCAGTTTTACAATGCTAATGCAGCATTAATGTTCACCCATTTACTGGCTGTCATCAGCTCTGTGTAGAAGGTTCTGATGCAGCTTCTTCTATAAAAATAACCCATTTAGAGATCTGGATGCAGAAATCTTGGTCACCTCCAGAAATTCCTGCATATACATACATACATACATATATATCTATATATAAAAACATGCCTCTCAGTGCCTGAAGTTTGTCTAAATTGCCTATGCAACTTTTTTTTCTCAAAGCTGAACACCTCCTGTTTTCATACCAATCAAGATGAGGAAGAGAAAACAGTAAAGGCATACCAAATCTGCACATCTGATTGGGCAATAATTGCCTCAGGATGAATACGACTTGCTAATTTTGTTAGACCTGCTAATTGCAGGTCCGCCTGCAATTTCTGGCAGGAAACTCTAAAACTTAAGTTCTGATCTGTCTCAAGTCTATGGAACCTACGTAATACGTGTCCATTCAAAAATAAATAACACATTTGCCTGAAGTGCTCAGAAAGTTCTGCTTTGAGTAGTTTGTACCTATCTTGCACAGGTGAGACTGCACCAGTAGGAGACTGTAGGGAATCAGACCCAGAAAAAATAAATTAAAAGCGATTATAAAATATGCATGGGGCATTTACGTAAAACCATATTTTCTGCAAGGTAATCTCTTGCGGAATTTATAGTACAGTATATCACCAAAGAGAGAAACTGGAGAAAAGGTTAATAGCTGGACTAATTATAC
Organism: Tetrax tetrax; assembly: GCA_009806455.1. Taxonomy (NCBI): domain Eukaryota; kingdom Metazoa; phylum Chordata; class Aves; order Otidiformes; family Otididae; genus Tetrax; species Tetrax tetrax. The sequence continues at coordinate 160,533 of WHYT01017921.1, forward strand.
ATCCAGATATATATAATTCAGCCTCCTAAGCAGCATCATGCCGTTGCGGTTTAAGTAAGAAGTTATAAAGGAAATACTCTTTTGGAACCTATTGGTCTTTTCTGTAATATTTATGAGTATACTAGCATTTAATTCATTATTTATAGGTTTCTGACATGCATCTCATTTGTTTGATATATAATTTTTATTACTAGTATTTTGTAGACAAGCAAGTACTTCAAGAAAGCAGAATATAATGTAAATTTGCAATAGCCTTTGGGAAGATATATTCAGTATGTAAACCTGACCCAATAATGTGTGGAAATATGGGACATTATGTTAAACTTACAATTTTGCTCTAGCTGAGGTAAATTTTCATGTTTGTGTTATTCATCCTAACTGCAAAATCTTTAATTTTAATTTTCACTCAACAGCAACAGAGCAGAAACACAATCATTCTCGTGTGACTGAGAACTGAAATACTCACGCTCCTGAAATACTCATGCTCCTTTAATCTGAAGTTTCTTTATGTTGTCAGTATATTGGATAGGAAGAGGAGAATCTGTTTGAAACAATCCAGCATAACATTTGGTATAAAAACTAATCACTGGCTGAAAGGTCTGTTTATAAATGAATGAATTGTGTGCAATTTAGCTGTTCACAAACTGAGAAGCGTGCACACACACACACACATATATATATATAACAGGAAGCTGTAATGTCATGTGGAATTATTACTCACTTCTTGTGGTCTACAAATGGAATATACATACAGTAAAGCAGCTCCAATAGCTTTGAATTGTAGAATTTGGGATGATGGGACCTTAAGCCTATATACTGTTTAAAAGAGGCTAATATCTGTCTGTGGAAACGCATAGGAAAGGTTTTAGGTGTAAGAATATGTCAGGTATGTCAATCTCAGTACAAAAAAAAAAATAAAAATACTGTGAGTCATGAGTAGAAATAGTAATAAGATGTAGGCCCAGTTGAAAGATAAATGGAAAAGTGCAGTAATGCTGCTTGAAACTGTGCTTTGCAACACAATGTAGCTGAACAGGATGCAAATGACCAAATATTTACAGCTGAAGATTATATTTTGGGGGCGTTTAATGCATTTTTTCTCCTCTTTCACAGTTCTTGCATTACTCTGCCACAATTCTCAATTACTTGATAATTTTACATAAGCTGTCACAAAAAGGTAATAAATTTTTTTTTAAGACATCAGACATAATTGTCCTTTTGCTAGATAACTTATCAAATGCACAAAGAGCTTTTGTTCCATAAAACTCTCAGTGGTCATGGAGAACAAAGAATTGTAGGTGTTCATTTATTTTCCAAAATAGTGGAAGTGACAAGTAGTCAAACCTCTCAGTAACTGGAAATAAATGCAATGGCTTTCAACCTTTTGGGAGCAGGATTGAATATTATTTTGAACCCATATACTATTTTTTTTAAAAGCAATTGACAGCAATCTGTTTTCAATAAATTTAAATTTTTACTTTCAATTGTGATTGGAAAAAAACATAAAGAAAACAGCCAAACAAAACTAAAGTTTGCCTCTCTTGATAATCTCACACAGGCCTCCTATCAACACAAGCACTAAATCTTTAACTCATTACCTCTTCCCTTGTTAGAGGCTAAATGATACTTCTTCCCATTGTAAGAGGAATGAAGAGTATGCATTTTCTGAGCTGCTGAAGCTTGTTATTGAAATTAAGCTTTATGACACTGCTGTTTTCCATACTTGGACCCAGTCTATTGGATTTGTGTGGCTGCTTCCAGAAATAAGAAGGGCAAATGTCAATGCGTTTTCAAAAGCAAAGGCAAGGAACAGGTTATTAAATGGGCTGAGTTAAGCAATCTCCTAGAACGGACACCTACTAAAAGTCTGCAGAAGAGCTTGTCCTAACGTGCTGCTCTGTTTCTGTGACAGTACAGTCCAAACTCAACAACATCCTTTCCTTTTACATTTAATACCTTTGTGTCTCTGTGGTTTTCAGTAAGATTGATTCCTTTAAAAAGGCTAGTTGGCAAGGAGCGTATCAACTGCTTCACTCATCTTTAAATAAAAGAAAGTGTATTTCAGTGTTTATGAAGTAGTGAGGAAGTGCTGCCTCTATTTTCCAAAGAATTCTTGTCAATTTTCCTTTCCACATGTTATAAACTATATTGATGTGAATGCCTTCTGAAGTTACTCAGTCAAAAAAGTAATTCATTTCAGTAGAACGATTTCTGAGGCACATCACTGCCCTGTAGACTTTCATCAGATTCCTTTCTTCACACGAAAAATGAGTGCATTTCTAAACTGCAATTTTAAATATTGAATAAGGCTACTGATACCAATAAGTTTGATTATTCAAGACATGAGCTTACAAAATGTGGAACACTTATTATCCAGGTACAAAGCGAGAGTGTGCAGCCTTTTCTATGTAGCATGCAGCACTTTGGAGGATTGGACCCTAAAGAAAGAGGATTAACAGTTTCTAGGAATTAATGTTGAAAGATGGAAGCTAAGATATTACATAAGCCGAATATCTGGCCTTTTAGATTGTTTAGATATCTTAATTTAGAAAGATATTTAATTTATATTAAAAATGCATTCAAGCGTACATCAATAGACTTTTTTCAATTTAGTTGTGCATCACATCTATTTCATAGCGTTCATATTCCCTTGGATGCAGTTGTTGGCATCTCTGCATATTTAACACTTCATTAACACACAGTATTAGCGTATAATAACAGGTTATACTGACAACAATATGCGCTTTGTAATTTGACAACAGTCAGTTAGAATTAGCAACAGAGGCTGAACTAGGAAGTAATTATATTAAAAATGGGATGGCAGTGAAAAACAGACTTTTTTGTACTTTATTGATAACTTAATGTATATACTTTAAGGTCCTGAAAAGCTTATACGTTATCTTCATGTTTTCAGATGACTGCAATGGACGTAGAGGACAATTCCAATTAGATAAATAATTACAACACTAGGTGTCTGTGATTTGTCAATATTTTACCATGTGCTAATTCTAGAGAAAAATAATAGTTTAGTTCTCCATCCAGTTTTCCAGTCAAGTTTTCTTCTTCGTAAGTCAAGTGAAATTCTGATGGGGAATGGGCACATCTTTCTGCCATGTGTATATATATAATCTTGGAGCAGTAATGTTACCACTGAAAAATATGCCATGTTTGTTGAGCACTTTGATAAATGACAAATGCATTTGTTTGTGAATTAGGATCGCTGTTCTGTAAGTTGATTTTAACATACTTAATACGTGCTTTGATTCTTTCAGCTCTTTATCTTGCTTCATGATTTCAGTAGAGTTTTCTTCTTCAAGGAGTACATGCTTTCAGATGGACGTTTTGCTGTTTTGCCTAGGGTATTCTGATTCATCTTATTCTAGTGTGTTTTCCTATTCAGCTAGTTGTCATGAATCAAAAATGTATTTTCTTTTCATCAAGAGCTTTCTCTTTCCATGAGGTATAATTTTATTTACTTTTTCCCTTTTCTTTTGCCCTTTTTTTGCTGGTTCTTTTTGACAATTTGTTTAGAGGAAGCAATATTTTATTTAATGCTGTTGTAAACCATCACTGAATATATTACTACAGTGTAAACTATTCCTATTTCATGGAACACTAGAAGAATTGTAATCATGCAAATTCTATAAAGTCAATGGAATTACTTGATAGACTGAGAGAAAACAATATCCTCTCCTTTCACTGATCTAGCTCCTATGAGTTACCGCACAACACGTCAGTAAGTGCTGACAAGCCTAGTTTGTAGGTGAGTAATTAAGGGCCAATAGAGAGTAGGTAAATACCTGAAAACCTCATCTTAAATTGTTTCCCTGGACTGTTTATTCTGGACAATATTTGGAACCAGATGTTCCATGGATTACAGTAACACTGGCTTTAGTAAACCTCCCTTCCTGCCGTCCTTCAGAATCTTTTGCATTACAGTTTCCAGATACTTAACAGAAACCAGTAATCACTTTGCTCAGCTTCAAAGCCTGACATTTCAAGTATAAGATAAAAATACATTTTAGGACACAGTGGAAGACTCAAAACTGTTTTTCCTCTGAGGTGGTATTGGTATTGCAGCCTTTAATCAGCAGCATCTCAACCCATAATTCTGTCTTCTGTAATTTGTAATATAAAATGTATCATGCACACACATGCTTCATCTATAAAGAATTCTTTTCCACACTGAAAGGATAACAAAGAAAGAAATGTTCCACAAATATGGTGAAATTCCCATTTTACATTGGAAAATGCACCAGTTGAAAACCTAGTGTGTTGGCTAGAGGTAAAAGATTACAGTTCTCTTTCCCCAGTCGCAGGCAGAAAGTATACTCTTTTCCCAAGCTGACACTGGTGAGCTTAAGTAAGTAATTCATAACTGCTTTATATAGGAAAAACTGATTGATGAAGTTGGGAAAATGAGAAAAACTCCATGGTTAAATAAAGGATTAATGTATTTGCATGATAACTGTACATTAAAGTTTTAAAATGCAAACATAAAACCTTGATTTGCATTTCAGATCAGTAACATGTCAGGCACAGCTTTAAAATCAGGTGATGATATGTATGTATTTTTAATGAAAGACAAAAAGATGCAGTAAAGCTTAGTGAGCAGAATAATAGAAAAGATGAAGTTCAAGCAAAATTTTCTTTGGCCCCTTTTACCTGTACACTGCCACACACAAATGAATGGAGAGATAAAAATGCCATGAAATTAAATATAAAAATGGAAGGACCGTATCTTGCAAAATGAGGATACAGTAAAAAGATAACAGGAAAGGCAGCCATTCACAGTGAATACTAGAACACACAAAGAATAAAATATAACTAATGGAAAATACAGTTTTAAGAAGTTTTTTTAAAATAGGATCTATAAAAGGACAGCAAGATAACTCTTCACATAAGAATAGCTATCTGTCTAAAAGGTCTGTGATGGAAGAGCAGTTACAGATATACTTTTCAATGAACATCCAGCTTTCACCAACCTTGAAAGATAGGACCGTTACAAATCTGGCAGCTACTACACTTTATATCACATTAAGAATAAAGAATTAAAAGGAAAAATTAAGACCATTGTTTCCTTATACATTGTTAGAAGAACAGTGTTCTCATGTTAAAAGGGTGTTAATATCCACGACAGAGACCCTAAATAAGAATTTTATTTCTTATATAATATTATTCTGTCCCAAAGTATTGTCTGTTTCATTCTTACTTTAGAAATATTGATCTTTAAACTTTTGCCAAAATCCAAACCTTCATATAAAGGGACACTGGGAATTCTTTGGTACTATTATGCTTTATGTGGAGTTTGCTTTAGTTTGTGTACCTGAGAAGGCAAGCCACTCTGAAAAATGGTTCTTTAAATAACACTGTGGCATTTTATATCTTGCCGCAATGATTCCAGATTACACTCCCTTACTGTAAAAAAAAAAAAAACAACAGTGCCTGTTTATCAGAGTCAAAATTAATTTTGAGGTCCAAAGATCAAGCTCTCCAAACATTACAATCTAGTCAAAGATTGTAGAGTATGTAAATGACATAGTTTATTCTTTTATAATCCCACTGTTTTAAAACAATATCACCAATTTAATCTACCCATAAGGAACACTATTAAGAAGGAAATATTTTATAATGAAAAAGTTTGAGTCTGTTACTAATGTGAGAGCTACTAAGGCTTTTACTTCGGCAGGAGACTACAGAACTGCAAATGAAGGCCTAAGTTTTGAGAAGAGATTACAGAAACATCTTTATATCTTGGATTTTCACCCTCTGAGTTTCTGTATTCTGCCTAGAATTATGTTCTTTGTGTAACTATTCAGCTATGAATTAACTGTAATTGGAAAAAAATTCATCAAGAATCAGCAATGACATTTCTGGTCCAATATCCAGAATAAAAGTCAGTTCAATCTCTTCGGTTTTTATTGGCCTAACTGGGAGAAACACATCAAGAAAATTATTTTTGTCACTGAAATATGCACAGAAGGCAGTATTCTCTGAGTAAGCAAACATCGCATTTGTAATAACCTGGGTCTGCTCCTAGATTGATAAACAGTGCATCATAAACTGTATAGCTCACCAAAACAGTGGTTACTTTTTAAGTGACATTCTTGCGTGTCTCACAGTTTCCCTGTAGCTTTTGAACAAAGGTTTGCCTTGCATTTTGCATGCCTCTTGGAAAGTAACGCTGATTTGCAGTATCTCCAGCACTGCCGCATTTAACCTGTGCTGTCTGGATGCTCATGCTGTTTGCAATTCGGCTGCCACCAAAGATTTACAATAGCTCTGTTAGGTTCTCTGCTAATCTGAGTAGTATTCACTTCCTGTTTCAAAGGGTATCAGATATGATGGACAAAAGAAAAGGCATCGCAGACAAGGAAGGGTTTATACTGGCAGTTATCTATCTGAAAAGATATGCTATTTTATTCTTTAACTTTGTAGAGAAGTTGATCTGCTTATTACAAGATTTCCTACTATCTTTCTCTGATAGCTGTTGAAAGAAGATATCCACAAGCTGTTAGAGTTCGTTTCTGTGTAGACTGATACTCACTATAGTGCAGCTTTAGGTATTTAGACTACATCAGAATAGGAAATTGGGATAAAAAAGCAACAGCCTTCTTCCTAAGAACTAGAGAACACCAATTTTCATCTCTGATTGTGCAAACATCTTTCAGTTTATGGTTAGGAGACAGGCTCATTTTCTTCTAGTACTGATGGAAACTATCCATCTCTGCTCTGGGAGCCACACATCTGCACCCTCAGACAGAACATTCTGTCAATTGGTTGAGGCAGCTGTGATGGAAATTTTTATCCAGAGGACATTTCAAATACAGAGAAGCAGCACCATGCTGACATTAGACATAAGTGTGACTGAAGCCATGCAGCTGGCATAAACAACGGGCCTCCCTACTACCTCCAGCCATGGCGTGCCACCAGCTCCGATAGCAATCATCCTGGCCACAACAGCTGCTTCTCAGGGTTGAAATGGGCTGTATTTACATTCTTTTGTACTACCTGGAAGAAGAATAACTGAGGAATAAATGAAATAGCTTATAGCGTACCATGCAAAAAATTGAGGAAGTCTTGTCAAAGGTCTTCAGCAATAGTCAAAAGATGCTTAATTCTCGCCGAAACTACCCCAGCCACCCAGCCAACCGTATCATGGGTAAAGCTTGGTGCTGCAGATACTCACACTGTGAAAATCTCAGTAACTACTATTAAGTGAAGCCTTCATTAGCAGCTTTGAGAAAGAGGCAAGAATATAAAAGGGGACAGTGTTTATCCTGTTTTTTAAGTAATGACACTTGAAGGTCATCGCACAGTAGTGCTGAGAAAACTCCAATGCTGCAACCTATCCTACACCTGCTCTTCAAGAAAACATGCCTTCCAGTGCTGTGATATAGAGTTCTGTCAGTACTAAGATTTACTTTTAGAAGATTACTATATCATCTGAAATATGTTTCAACCTATAAATATAAATAAGTCTTTTTAGCTTGATATGGCACCAATGAATATTGAGGAGTGAATATCTTTCCATTACTATACTCAGTTTATTTCTTTTTGTTATCTAAGAATTCTGATCTGTATTCCTTTGCCCTTGCTGAATGGATGTTCCAATATTCACAGCATTTTGATAACTCCTGTTTTAAAATCTATTTGTTATATCTATTGCTCCCCCTGCCTAAATTTGTCATCTGCATGGAAGATATAGCACTGCAATCCTGAGTTAAACAGGAGGAGCACACTGAATTGTTTTTTTGCAGCAATGTACTTGCAAAGCTTTATCTCCGGGTGGCCCATGAGTCACCTCAAATTAAGGCCCCATTTTCCTGTGCAGTGAGCACAGTAGAAGAGTGTCTTGGGGCTTAAGACAATCTAAAGCAAACCCTGCATGCAGGTACGAGACATACAACTGACAAACAATTTGCTATCTTGTTTTTTATTTATTGTTTTAGAGAAACATATCTCTATGGATAGACATGAAAAATCACATGACTGACAAGATTCAGCCTAGGACTTGGAGTGGAGTCTCCTCCTCCTCCAGTTCTAGCACTCCACCTACACCTCCAGGCTCTCTCCTGTGGCACTTTCTCACCTCTTGCCTATCCCAGCATCCCACGTGTAGCACGAAGCTGATTGAAAAACCACTAATATGGCAGCAAGATGAGGACGCCCTCACACACAAAGAAACCCCGTCTGTAACATGTTTAACCATATCTGGAACGCATGCTTTAGCCTCTCCCAGACCCACTCAGCCACATCTCTCCTTTCCTCCAAACATAAGCTGTTTCAGAGACCGCTTCAATGGCTAATATGCTTCCATTCAATTCAACCATTTTGGAAGGTGCAGCATTCGGCCATAACTGTTCCTAAGATTCCAACATTGCAATACTAAAAATGTCAGCTGTATAGAAAAGATTATAGAAAAACAGTAAATGACTTCACGACTTTTCAAAGGATTTGAAAAATTATGATTCAGCTAACGTTTCTTAATCAGCATATTTTTTTCTAGAAGCCTTCGGATTTTGATGATATCAGGAGACTGTATCAGGATCATAAGATGAAGAGCATCCAATGTCAGGAAAACTGCTGCAAAACAGACTGGTCTAAAAGGATATTTCACAAAGGAAAAGGAATAGTTTCTTTAATTATACACTGTTCAAATACAGAATATTTTTTTTTTAGGAAAGTTATTTCAAGTCCAGCATACTAACAGTATCTCAGATAGGCTATCCTCACATAACTCTTAGATTATTTTTTAAAAGTCAACTACATCTTAACATTATTTTATTTTATCCTTTGCAGACTGCAAGCTTTGTGTACTCCTTTTAACTCTATCTGTATACTAATGGTGTCACATCTATTTTCAGGTTTCCAAGCTTTCTGTTAATGGAGAATTTTTCTGACAGTTTTGTACAGCATTTCCATTTTAGTGGTAATGCTACTGACCTAAGAGTTTCCATCATGCACTAAAAAGTATTACTGGCATAGATCTCTGTTTCTTTATAAAGATCCATAATACTTCATGCCAAAAAAATTCTCACAGCCCTGGAAAAATTACAGGACCAAGTTCCTATCACAAAAGAGAAAGTTATTCTAGAAGTGCTAAGGTGAGATGAGTTATTTGAACTCTTATTAAAATATTACTAGAGTATTAGCACAAGCATTTAAATAGACTGAGAGCAGCTATTTTAGGTAATAACTAAGGGATATTTTTAGATACCCAGCCTTCTGAGCTGTAGTTTTAAGAACTCCTATCACATAAAGTTAATATTCCCGTACTATAAAATCTCTTAATAATAGTGAGAAACTGGAAATGGGGAAGGAGTGTACACTCTTTCCATTTAATCCAAATACTCCAGAAGGGAATTTTACATTAATTTTGACAAAATTTATCTGGCATTTAAACTAGATGCAAAATTACCAATGCAAACTTCTATCCCACTGCAGAATAAATATAAGATGTATATATGCTTTGTTTGAATCCAGTTGTAGCAGCCACACCTATTAAAATTTGGATTACATGAAGATCAAAGATGTTGTAATGGGAACAAAACAAAAATGTGAATTCTCTTTAGAGATCTACCATAGACATATATAGGGTCAAGATCACATGTTGGAATAAGACCCATGGTGTTGTGCCTGTTCTTAACCTCTAAGGATCCCACTGAGGTTTGGCCACCGTCTGTAAGACACAGCAGTGCACCACACAGGAACCAGTACATGCCAGATGCTCTGTATTTTGTAAGAATAAACCTACCACCCTTTCCACAAATCCTATTTCAAAAAGGATATGAAAGAAAATCAATGAGTGGAAACAGCTTTCTCCAGCATTTTATGCTGGAAAACCACACGCAGCTCCAAGCGTCAAGCTTAACTTTGAATGACCTAATTTCGGCCAAATGTGTCACAGCTTTAATGCTACTTAAATATAGGAGTTTTTTTGTCTCTGAATATTAGCAAAGTCCTTGCTGCTTTAGATAAGCAGATGACATTCCATTCCTCTTAGTTTCCCTCATTAAAGCAAAGAAGTTGAATATTAATGAGTGTGGAGAATTATGTTGTCATGCATGTTAGTCTAGAAAATATAAATTCATCTCATAAAAAAGTCAAAGGATCAAAGAAGGTTTTTACTCTTAATTGGAAACAAAGTGTCAACAGTGTCCTGATTTAAAGGGCACTCAAGGATGATAAGGGAGGGTTGCTTTTTTTTTTTTTCCAAAATGGAAACATAATTAAGGTAGAAGTGAAGTTGTTATTAGTACGTCTTTACTAAAATCCTTTTCATTGCCTGTGGCATTCAATGTAGCATTCCCAATTTTTAAAGTAATTTTAGAAACAAAACCAAACCCATATTCTTGCAAACATACTTCAAAATTACTAAAAGTAATATTTTTATAGCCAAAAAGCACTTTAAACATTATGGTTGAAAGTATTTTAAGTATGGTAGTTTTACCTGCTTCTTTTAAATATACACATTTTTCATTGTTCTTTTGGTAAGTAAACTTTAAAATAGCACATTTACCTTGTGGCTAATTAATAGACAGATCTAAGAGAGGATCACCTTCACATTTTGGACTCCTGTGCTCAGTCCTAATTGCAGCAGTAAAAATTAAACCTGTGATGGCTGAGCAAGCCTAGAAACACTAGATTTCTTGGGTGCACCAGAACAACAGGCTACGGTTGTGCTAGCATGGAGTACACTGTTAGTATTTCCTTCAGTTATGAGTAGTAGTATACTAAATATATGCTCAAACCAGCAGTACTACACACATATCTTGACTGTTTAGACTTCACTAAATAACTTGCAAGAAAGAACAAACGTATTTTACAGGCCAGAGTACAGAATATCACAGGAGGATAGACAGGGAACAATTTTATGTTAATGTTCTTTCTAATTAAATGCACAAACTCTAAACTCTAAGGGATAGATCTCTCACTTTTCTGATGAGATAATCTCTTTTATAAAATGTAAGGTCATTTGTGTGGTTTTTCTTTAACATTGTTTAATTGCAGTAATCTTCAGATACATCTCGCAAAAGGCTCATATTGTTTACTGTAGTAATTGTACATGTTAATTCTTATTTCCATATGAACAGAAATTTGCTGAAAAAAAAATGAAAACCTATTATTTACATTAACCCTAAGAGACAATGGTGAAGTCAAGCAAACAGTGACAACACTATCTGAAACTTTCCTGGTCTTCTTTGTAGGATCTCTAAGGTAAAGTTTGAAAGGTTGCAGTCATACAGTTTGCACAATCAATTAAAATGCTCTGAAATGTGTTTATTAACAAGGCAAAATCCAAGCAAAAGTATTCTGTATGCTCCTCCACATGCATCAGCTGAAATACTATGGGAATAAATTAATACCATTTTATCACTATTACATTTTACTAGAATACCTGTTAATAACACCAACAAATAATTAAAATATAAGTGAGATGATATTACAAATCATTATTGCTTAGACCAGAGTTGTGTGAACTTTTCCAATAATAACAGAATTTACATGATTACAAGTTCAGGGGGTGCCATTAAAATTTTAACATTTACCACCTTTTGTCATTGTAATTCTGCATATATTCAGGGCCAGTGAATTTGGAGGTCTTAAAGAACCTGCTGCATCTGTATAAGTCGCAAATTGTATTTCATTGTAAAATAATTTGAACGTTCTGCTGATAGGATTATTTGAGTGCCTGAACTTGTTGCCATAATTTTTCTTTGAACATAGACCCTTCTGGGGCAATGTCAACCCAGTCGACAGTTGCATTACTATTGTTCAAAACACAGAAACTTGTTTCTAATTTTAAAGTTTCAGGTCCACTCCTTTAAGCTTGCAAAATGACAATTCAATGAAGAAAGTCCTCTCTCTTAACAACGTGCGTTCATGGGGGACATTTTCCAATATACATGAGCAATCATCCCTTCATCTAATAGGTGTGCTGTAAACATGAGTAATTGCTCAGCTCGGACACAGGACTTCTGTGTGCATACTTGGGTGAGGATAAACCCTGTGCCTATAAAACCAGTCAGCAATCATCATTCATTCCAGCATGACATGAAGTAAAATCGAATGTGGTTTCAGACTGGTGAAATTAATAATTTTTTCTCCTCACGACTTGAGACCTAGAATCATAGAATTATTTAGGTTGGAAAAGACCCTTAAGATCATTGAGTCCAACCGTTAAAAATGAAGGGCATGTTTTGGAGAGCTTAGAGAATTTATGCTGGGGAGCAGAAGCTTTTAGGCTTCACTTCCAGAGCAAGGAGAATGCTGGACCCACAGTCCGGGCCAGGGAGCAGGGTGGCTCACTGGGCTCAGGCTGAGCAAGAGCAAAGCCAGCAAGACATAGCTGCTCAAAGCAAATCATTCTGGCTGTACAACCTGCGTTGTCATATAAGAAAGGAGTCAGGCTTTCTTAGTGAATTGCCATGTATTCTGCAGTTACATCTACATCTGTTCGATTCCCTGTAGGTCTACCCATCTAGGTGGTAACAAAGGCTTCAGCCCTCATGTCTAATCCTGCTAGGACATCCAAATGCTCTGACTTCTCCAGGAGGACACTGTTGCCTCCTTCCAAAAGGACCAAACTAGCTACAGTCCTCTGCTTTTGGTAAGTAAACTTTAAAATGGCACATTTACCTTGTGTTTTTAGAAGTTTAGACTTCAAAATGGCATAAATATACTTTTCTATTAAGCTCCAGTGAAAAGATTAGTAGAACAAGGTAGTTGTTAAGTAAGCAAGACTATTACATTAACTTCTTCAATTACTGCTTTCATATATTTGCTTAGATTTAAATACGTCAGTGTAGTTAGAAATGTAGATGACCTGTTTAGGTCACCTAGTCCATCTTTGCTAGTATAGCATTATTTTCATCACTGTATCGTCCATTTTCTCTTTAAATCTTGGTAATCTCTAAGTCAGTGGGGTTTATAAACTGGGTGCTTAGCAGAAGTATTATTTGTAGATGATAATCACAAGCCAAAGAAAAACAACACTGCAATACACACTTAATTTTTGGATTTGGTTTTGTCCATTGCAAAATGGCTATAGCTATTGGTGCCAAGCTATCAGCGAAGTCAGGTACCACACAAGTATACACCGTTCATGATTTTTATGTGTTTTGAATACAATATGCTACAAAGAATTCTTTTTACTATTCAATTTGGCTTAGGAAAACTAATACATACTGACGCACTGAACAGCAGAATCACGTTGTCATGAAATTTCTTTGAAAAAAAATAAAAATCCTAGAACTCCCCAGGCACAGGTATTTTGCTATAGAAACACAATTCAGGATATATGTGTACACATGCACAAGCACACAAAGGAAGGTTATTTTTGGAGGTACTTATTAAAGATAGAGGGAGCCTCTACAACCAAGTATGGCTGCCTGTCTGTTACATGTTAAAATCAGTAAAGCTGAATTCGGCATTCACTTTTTTTTTTTTTTTTTTTAAATGAGCATAAATATAGGATTCTCCAAATCTGCTACTGAACCTCAAAGAGGCAACTTTTGTGGTACAGGTGAGGAAGACAACAAATCCGGAAATACGCTGAGAGCGGCTACTTAGACAAAAGTGAAACAGAACAAGTACCCGTGACTTGCAAAAAATCAAAACTGCCTTCCAACAACTCCTAACAAATAGCATAGGCTTAAGGAGGGGAAATGAGACTCAGGAAACCCTATTTTTTTACTTATTTTAAAAATATTACTTGTGTGTGTATGTATATGCATATAAAAGTGTATATATATTTAAATAACTGGTTTTTATTGTGAAGAAAACATTCGGTTTGGAATCTAATGTTAATAGGCTGGTTTTTGTTAAGTCTGAAAAGTCTGAAACAAATGCCTCTGAGCTTTCCACGCTTTCTTATTGCAGCAAAGACTTTGGAACTTAATGAGAACAATTAAAACATCAATATTGTCAATAATTGCACTTCAGAGCTTTTTCACAGAGACATCTGACTACTGAGGTTGTCTGCAGTCTGACAGTGACAAGTTCTAGAGTGAGGAAGGGCAGAAAATGTGCTAGCTGAAAAAGACTACTGGGATAACATAGGCTGTGTACGTTTAAGATTCAGATAATTTGGTCACTAAAGCCTCTATCTTAAAGAAAGCGAAGGAAGAGAGACCTTTCCCAACATCTTCTGAAGGCTTCAAATAAGTCCCTTGCCAGACCCAGTTGTCTCTAGGCTCTACCCAGCTGTCAAAGGCTCTAGCTACAAATTTCTGACTTTCATCTATCTTTTTGGAAACAAACAACTCCCCAGCTCTCTGTAGAGTACTCTAATTAATGAAAGCTCATGCATTTATTCTGCATAGTGTATAAACCTGCTTACAAAACAAAGCAGAACAAGGTTCATCACGGCGCTCTCAGTCTGAGTTTTCCACCACCGGAAAGCAGAAAGGATAAGATCAGTTGACAGATTCGGGGCATGGGATTGACAGTTATGGAGCAGAACAGGGGTCCAAAGAGCTTGTGCAGTTTCTGTCCTGGGAAGTTTTCAAGACCCCACGACTAAGCCCTGAGCTGCATGGCTGGACCTTGAAGCTGACCCTGCTGCTGCAGAAAGCTGGACAGCGTGACCTCCTGAGCTCTGTTTCCATCTATCCTACAATCCTTTGACTTTTTGTCTCCATGTTCGAACTGGTTTTAAAACAAGAACCACCCATATAACAAAGAATAATTGAGATGAGTGATAAGCAGGCTGAGCTATCAAGGTTTAATAGAACGTAGATACTACCTGCATACCCTCTTGAACAGCTTTGATCACCCTCCTATTTCTAGGAGTCTCTTAACTTTGTGATTATAAAGTCCTTCAAGATGAAAAGCACTCCATGAATGGCATATATATTCGGGTTTTTTTCCTGTATTTTTAACCTACTTGAGGGATCAACAAAAACTCAGTTTACTTCTATGACAGTTACCTGTTAATTTTGTTCTGCCTTGTGGAAACATGCAGCTAATCTGAATGCACTAGAGTTATCTATTTTCTTGTTTTTTTTCATGTCAGCCAACTCTCTCCTATTAATTTATCTCAGGACATTAAAATCTATGCCAGCTTGCAAGGGATTCAGAATTACTCCATACTCCACTATTTATTTTATGTGTAATTCTACACTCTGAGGATAAACTGAACAACCACAGTACAAAGACTCCATGATACAGAATTAGCGTGCAGGATTAATCAGGTTTATAATCAAGATTATGACCACAGAAGTTGAGGATTTAAAAAAAATACACAAAAATGTAGAATTTCCTCTAACGAATCTTGCATAAGTACAATCTCATTTATTTTAAGTTTATGCTATCCTTTTCCTTTTTGTTTGTGAAGAAGGAAACATTTGGGAGGACACATTTTCCTCTCCACCAGTCTCTATTTGATTTATTAGAGTATTACGCTTATCAGCATCAGTTGTCCTAATTCTTAGGGAACAATTTGAGGTATTCCACAATTAATGCAAGAGTGAGATTGCTTCCTAAACAGTACAATATTTCCCTTCTGAAAATACTCCTTCATTCCCACTGACAAACTGTATTTATGCTTGGGCATCCTGTCAAGAAGGCTGAATTTGTAAATGCAGTGAAATTGTTTTCTGCCTACTTCCCTCAGTACTACCATATACAAGGTGAAATGCATCCAAAAGTATAGAAGTCCCTGACAGCACAATACTATATTTCATGGAAACAGCGAGGAAAACCAAGTTGTGCATATTGGAATCTGATGAACATACCTAGCTTAGCGTAGCTTTAGTAGTGAAAAGTTTCAGCGGATCTAAAACTTGCTGACTGCATTTGTTGAGAATCTCAGCTCTTACACTGCCCAAGCCCTTTGCCCTAGAGGCAAGACACACATCTTACAGAAACTTTATTTTCTCCTCACTCTGTTTGTGTAAAATTACATTTTGCAGCCTGTCTGTCTGAAGTGGGAAAAGGGGAACTGTAACAGAGTGAAGGAAAGGAGAAGATGGCCTACATGTAAACCAATTTTTCTCCCAAGATCCTTGCAGTAACAGAAATAATTTCTTAGTTTTATGAAATCCAGGAAATCCTCCAAGTAAGAGTTTATCCCTGGCCTCACAGCAATACGTGAGAAGCACAGGGGGAGGCTGAGCCAGCTCCCTTGTAAGTTCATCTCCTGATGTTACAGCCCTGAATCTCGTACATGACTTCAAATGAGTTTCTCTTCAATCAAATACTAAACTGACCCACACTTACACTGGGAAATCACCTGAGATTTTCAGGTCAGGACAGCAAGTCTGCAAGACTTACTCAGATATGCTCTTCTACGTTTCTTGTCTCAGAAGGAGACCTTCTGACACCCAATCCAAAATCGAAACTTGTTTTACGGAGAGTGAAGTTCTGGTAAGAACATGTAAATAGAACATTTCTGTTTAAAATAAGCTTCACCCAGTTGCTTTTAGATGAGATGCAAGAAGCAGTTAAGAGTATTTTACTAATCAAATTAGTTAATTTTTCAGTTTGTATAATTCAGTCAGGCTGTGATTTATTACCTCTGGGTAGCTAACTAGGCTTGAACTAGATAAGACATTTGAAAAAAAGCTTTAGCAAAGATATTTGTTTGATAATTTTGTACTTCATGAAAATACATAGATTTTAAGTAGAAACAACACAATATTCAATGTATAGTATATAACACAGGAGTGACATATTTCATTTCCATCTCACAAGCATTAGAGAGACTTAGTTCCTTAAAATCACGTTGTCTTTGTATAGAGAGTGATCCAACTTAAACTGGGATACTGATGTGGCCTGTTCCCGTGGCAGACAACATCTGAATACCTTTCTTGGAAAGACTTCCTCCAGTCCTTCCATTTTGAGCACCCAAATGACATTGACTCAGGGGCAGAAGAGATCCCCAAAGACAGCAAAGCCAGGTACAAGACTATCATCCTGTAAATATGGACCTGAATATTTTCTGAAACAGAGGTTGCACCCAAGTTTTCTTCAGGTGCGTACTAGGAGAGTTGCCCTGTAGACTAAAAAACATCAATGACAGGTGAAGGACATGAACAGTGGAATGAATGTGGCCTTGAGCACAGACTGAAACTAGGTCCCGTATCACTCTGAAAAATGTAGCTCCTGAACTCACGTCCCTTAGATTTGACAAACTGTATGAGAAAAATAAGGTTTAACTGGGAATGTATCTGTTTCTGACAAGAGAATGATGGATAGAGCCACTTTATTTACCCTGACAGAAATATCTTTGTTGATGAGCTTTGTGTTTTGCAAAAGAAAAGGAACAGTGAGTATCTAGATTTATGTATGCGAGATGAAATATTGCCTTTTAGACTGGAATATATAATTTCATAGATTATGAGTTTTGTTTAATGACTGACTGCAAAACTGATATTTCGGGATTTAGCATTTCAGTGATTTATGGTCTTGTCAGTGAATTTTTAATATGGTTTATGTGCACAGATGTTTCTGCAACCGTGACATGCTATAAAAATTCACAGTGGTCAATTGCCCTCCAGTGCTTTTCATGTCAAGTCTGTGGCAGAAAAGTCGGAGGATTGCACAGTGGAGCTGCAATGAATAGCAGGTAGGGATATTTTAGTCATTAACTTGTGAATTTTCTTCTTGTTAACCACTGCTTGTAGTCACTTGTGCTTCTAAAGGTGTTGAGAATAGAAAGATTATTTGAAATAAAAGGAGAAAGAAAAATCAACTGAAAATTTTGGAACAATAACACCTTTTTGAATAAACAGATAAATAAATTATACGTACAGACCTGACTTCCTCGTACTTAATTTTGGGCTAAATTGCTCCAGCTAAATAGAAAAAACCTTACTTAGAAACAATTTCCCCTAATGACTCTTCAAAATTATTTTCTCAGTAGGAAAACTTGACTCATCCAAACAGGCAGGATTGTTGGAATAAGTGAATTTTATGACATTCATGAAGATTTCATAGCATGGTACTGATAGTAAGGTGTTGCTCTCCAACTGGTTTGAGATCTGTCAGGATGTGGAAGAACCAGCATCCACAGCAGTGCTGCTTAATACAGAAATATCTGTACAGTCTCTTGACACACATTTCCTGTAAGATCTGAATAAATTTAAACTTCAAAGCACCCTCTGTTCTCAAAAGCAGCATTCAGTAGATCCCAAGACTCCTATTCTGAAAGCAAAAGATCTGGTCCTTAGTTTTGGGGGTTTTTAAGGTTTATTTTTATCCTTCTGTTCCATTCATATAATTTTCAAGATTGTGTTTGCTACCTGTAATTTTGCTTTTGTCAGAATAATTTTGTCCAATCCTAGGCCTATGAGAACAGCAGAGGAGTGTGATATCACATTGTTATGTGGCAGGCCAGGGATAATATAGTCAGCTTGGCAGCTTATTGGGAACTTCTATTATTTTTTTCTGCCTTTCTTCAAACTGTTTCTCAATCAGTCATCAGTTTCATGTTTTGTTTGACGGACCTATTTTCAGTCTAACTGAGCTTGTTGAATTGCAAAGGAAACTAATGACTATGAGCACTACAATACTCCCACATAGACAGGCTCTTCCAACTGGATGCCTACCTGCCACACAAAGCCCTCGTACAAGTCTGTTGAGCAACAGTGATGTATCAGAACAACAAGAATTTGCTTTAAAAAAAAGCTCTTCTTTCATGTATATAGGTGAGAATACAAGTAAACAAAGCTACACTGAGAATTATTCTTACAGAATGTTTGGGAAACGAAGACAACATACATGTGAAATTGATATGTCTTTTATAATCTGTTGTTACTGTAGCTGCTATGAAGCAAACAAAATAAAACAAGAATTGCACCCTTTGCCTCCCTACTGAACTGATTTATGCAATGCAGCAATGTTAAAAGGACATACACACACACACAGACAGACAAACAAACAAGACAGATGAGTTTCATGATGATCCTAGTATACATCTCTTCTTCCACAGCATAGAGCCGTCAGCAGCTCTGAATGTTGCACTGCTGTAAATTCCCTGTCCCTTAGAGAATTCCACATTTCTCCATGGAGCTCTGCTTACCTCTCTAGAAAGCTCTGCCAGGTTGAAGGACGCGTGAGAAATCGGCTGTTTATCTCAACGGTATGAAAGTCAGTCACCCTCGGATATTTCAAGTATGGCCACATCTGACCATACCTGTTTTATAATTAGCTGCATCTATTAACAATGGCTTTCAGTAAGAGGAATCATTCCTGCTTCCAAAATAATTTTTGTAATTCGTTATTTAAGAACTTCATTAGAGAGAAGCAATGCTGCAATGTAACTTAACTTCTCTGTTCTTTACTGTCCTATCATTACATCTGACTTCATAGTTTATCTTTTACAAAAAGAAGACCAATAAATGTAGCTTAAATTTAGCTGTGAAAAACAGACAAGCCTTGAAAAAAAATACTATGAGTAGTCAAACACATGGCAACAGATTTTAGCTCAACTAGAATATGAACAAACTCCCATATGGTAGCATGAGCAATCATAACCAAAACAAAACTATATATCTTGTACAAGAGATAATAAACAACAATGTTTAACAAAAAAAACCCCTTCACTGGTTTATTTGCATTGAAAAAATAACTATGTTTTTCAGAAAGTTTAACCACAGGAATTGCTGGATTACTAAACATAAAATGTCCTTTACCAAGCTGATTCCAGAAGTAACAGATGATCGTAAACAGCTCATATTCTCATTTTCTGTAGAAAATTGTTTATTAAAACTGCATAATAGAAAATATATTTATGTAATCCACTTGGTGCAGATACAAAAATGTTCCTAAATCAAGATTTAGACAAAATAAACTGGGCTATAAGTGAAATACGGTATAAATCAACTCATATCTGGACATTCTCCCTGAATAACTGTATTAAATAGATATATGTGTGTATATATATATATATATGTATATATATTTATGTATAAGTGCAGACAGTCAATGATATATGCCACTTCTACTTACACCATAACTCTTTGGGTCCTCTGCAACAGCCATCCAGCCACTGCAGGGATGGGAAGCAGGGAGCTACAGTGCAATAAACTCAGAGCAAAATACCTGCTTGCCAAACATTTCATTTGCTGGACAGCCCTGGTTAAGGTATCTTCCTTTCTTGTGTGCAAAAGAGGGATAGGATGGCTATCTGACCAGAAAAGCTCGTTTACCTAGCAAGTCTTTACAGATTTCAGCACAACTTCATTTATGCTCTAACATTCAGCTTAGTGCAGTGAAAAAGGGAAAACAAATTCCTTTTTTTGATGAATGTTAACTATTTTGATTTAAATATTATAGCAAATAAACAGTACTGTAATATTAAAAAAAAAAAAAAGAGATAAACAAAGCAAGAGCACTTATGTGACAACCTGTTCCCATTAGAAGAATTCTCTGCCTTTTTGATATATTTTCCTGACAAACTTCTACATCACTTGCCAGGTGGCACGTCTGACCTTAAAATCTCTTTCCAAACAGTCTGCTGTTGCTAATGCAGTAGAAATTCAAATCATTTGTTCTAGAGGAACAGGCTGAATCAACATTCAGACAAGGTGCAACACCTATATTTGTTCAATATTAATTACACGTCTGCCTAGTTCAGTACTGTACATCTGGCTCAAAGCCATCAAGAAGGAAGTCAATTGGAAGGAATATCACCACGCTAACTGAAGATGTATGCAGACCGACAGCCTGAGCCACTGTGGCAATCTTTTACCTCTCACAAGCATCACGTGTAATCCATCTCCCTTTGTAGCATAAGGTGAGTTCACAATTATCTAGCAAAAAAATGTTAAGTTGCTTAAAAATTATCTCACAATATGTTCATATATTCATCAAGATGTTAAAAATAGCTAACTCTATACTTTTCTTATGTTCTGCATTATTCTTATGCTGCATGAAACCTCATATAGAATTTCTAAAGATCACAGAAGGAATAGAAAACCATGTCCTTAAATTGCATTGGAATTTTCACATACTCGTGAATTCAGTATCGGCAACGGCATCCCCTTACCGAATACTGGTAACACCCTCCACTAGCTAACATTTGGAGGTTTGCATTTCCATGTCTCAAGGAACTTTGCAAGAGATGCCCACTTTCCAGCTGAGGCACAGAGAGGTCCCTTGTGCCTTGGTACAGTGTTCTGTCCATTACCTACCACAGACACTGCTAAAAAATAACTGGGTACCAGACAACAGAATTTGCCTTCCAAGAAAACAGATTCTGTGCATTGCATGTATGAGAAATCACAGGTGTGAGAAAGCCAGAGATCTCATAGAGTGCGTGATGTTCCCATTGTAGAGCTTTGAGTAAGAGCTGCATGAGACTGAGTAGCCTCTGCAGAGGCAGTTGATGTTTGTAGCCTCACCAAGTATCAGTGCTTTTCCAGTGGAGCTCTTACTGTGATACTATGGAGTCAGAAGATGGTTGTCGTAATGATAATTATGCCAGGAAAGGAATTAGAATACTATCAGACTGCTGGCCAAACTCACTCTTCATCCCACAGCCCCCATTGAAACTGTTAGCAATGATTATTAAGATCAAGAAATGACCCATGCTGAGAACCGATGCCAATGTCAAAGGGTATGTTGAAAAAGTGGATTCATAACAACCATAGAATTTCCTCATTTGATTTGTGGGAGCAGTATCTTTGGGAGTTGAAAACAGGCAGCTTGCATGTAGTAGTTTTCGATTTTGTAAATAATTGCCTACTATCAAGTTCTTTTTTCCTCTCCCATCCTTTTTTAATACTGTAACGGTCATTTAAAATAACAATTGTAATTATACAGACACTCCCACGGGAGATTTACAAAATATGTTTTTTTTTTTCTTTAAACCTGCCACAAACTGCTGTATATTAAATGCGATTTAGACAAATTGGGCTGTTAGCCAGTAAGGAACTGAAAAGAACATCTGGACATGTGCAACACATGCAAATTCACCTCTAGCAAATCAATCTGGTGGTGGTGAATCTTAGTTTGCTTCTAGCTATTTTTTGATTTGTGGCCAATCACTCGTGACCTCTAAAAAGGACTAAAACATTCCTGTTCTTGTAACTTTTTAGACATACAGTACTTGTACACTCTGTAAGATCACTTTTTAATATATTCTTTCACTACAGATAATGTGCATAGATAACTCCAGTAGTTTCATGGAGTTCTTCTATAGATACAGATATTCATGACTCACAATATCTTAACGTGTACCAGATGTTCACAAATCAGTAGAGATATTTAATTTTAGAAACCTTGCTAATAAAAGACTTAAGTCTCTAGAGCTCATCGTTTCTTCTGAAAACCGCACAATCTGCCAAAGTGGCCAGATTCATCCCCACTGTCCCTGTCCTGAGGTCAGTGGTGTCAAAACTGCGCTAAAGTACCAAGTTGCACCAGGGAGGCATTGAAGTCCATTGGGATTCTAATAAATATGAATATTTCCCAGCCAGAAGTATGAAATACAAGGATTAAAATATAGCTAAAAGAATAACTCTGTGGACATGGGCTCACTTAGCATTATTTTCTTATGGGAGCTTTTGTTTAAGTAACAGCAATAAAATTCTAAACCAGAAAAATACAATATCCTAATCTATAAAATTAGCACCACTAAGATCGCAGATTTTAAAAAAAATCTATAAGATAATACAAAGCTGAGAATTCTGCAAAATATTTTAGGAAATAACAGAGACTTAGATCAAGCTTAAAACTTTATGTTTGCCTTTAAGAGATAAGTATTCCCCATACAGAGCACTATGCTTAAAAATACTGGTCAACTGTTCTCCAGTCTGTTTCCATTTCTTAAAAAAAAAAAAAAAAAGTTTCTAGTTGTCAGAGGCCTAACATACCTGAAATCTGTTCTAATCAACATATAGTCATACCCTCCTGAATTAGCCTTCATTTCGATAACTCTTCAAGATGCTAAAAATAACTTAATATCAACATGGGAATGCATTTTGCAGCACTTGTACAATCTTTCAAGCTAAAGAGTGAATGCAAGATTTTACTTCTTGAAATGGGCTATGTATTTGTAAATCTAGGAAATTCTACAGCCTAGTGGGTTAAGAACCCCTAAACCAATGTGAAATATCTTAAATGTGTCCATGGTTTTCCACTACAGATTTAATACTTCAGGAAACAGAAGATTTTTTTACACTGTCCCAGATGGGCCTAACATCACCCTGAGATTCCAACAACTCATCAGAGACAGAGGTATCTATTAGTTCACTAACCTCATTTTTTTGAAAAACACTTTCTAATTAATAAGAAAGTAAGGCAGACACATGCCTTTGATGTGTCAATGCACTAACACTAACACTGAGATCAGGAAAAACTGAGATTATTTCCTAGGTGATCATTTCCTAGTATGATTTTCAACACAACTGCAAATTTTCCATGTCAAAACTGGAAAAGCTGCTTCTCTGTTGTACCGGAGCAAAAATAAGTTTGTCCTTCTGATTCTTGTTCTCTGCAAGCAGCAGAGCAGATCACCAAATTTGTAACATGTTAAAAATCAAGAGCAATTGTTATACCGGTAATCTGTTCCTCGTGATAGAGAACGGTAATGCTGCTACCGGAAAATTTACACTGGAAATCACAGTAACAATTACTGCCTGAGGCTGGAGAAGTTCATAGCTGTTTTTTATGTTAGGTCTAAACAGTCAGGTGAAACTGGAGTTGTTTTAAAAGCATGACAGTTGAGGAAATGCAAAAATAGTTTGGCTCATCTATGTAAATGGCTTTGAAAATGCGCATTTTTCAGCCTTACATAGGAGTAACTAGATAGATGAACTAAGAGGTTAGCAAAAAAACAAGCTTTGAAGAGCTTCTCACAGCATGCAATAGGCTGCAAAAGTGTATTCTTGATATCAGTAAAGTGTATCAGTTTGCGCTCATTTTTCTTCTGTTCGTTATCTGCCTACTTCCCAAGAGAATATTTCAGCGATTAGTGTATAATTATAATCAACAGTTATTTTATGAGGCCTACAAGACCTCCCTGAACTAAATGACTTTTCCCTTTTAGTCACAAGTCTTTCTATAGCACTAGTAATTTCTTTAAGTGGTCAATCATACAAATTCAAATGATGAATAGCAATCTTTATTAATACTGAGTTCAGCTGCTTTATCAATTGACGAACATATCTTATGTAATACATTTTTTCATGTGTAGTTACTTCTATTTTTATTATTATTTTTTGATCTGAAGTGAGTAGAAGTTTATCTCTGATAGTAAGAGATTTTGACCAGCACTGTAGCTGTATCTAAAAAAAAAAAAAAAAAAGATAAAAAAACATTGATCGCTTTCGTTACTTCTATGATCGTTGTATCTTCCTTTTCATTATTACTCTTGTAATTTGGAGGCTGCTATGCAGTTCACTGCTATGTAATGGCCAAGTGGAAGGAATATTTTTCAAAGGAATTTTCAAAGTCATTTATACTTACTGCAAATCAGAGTACTGTTAAAAGAAGTACTAACAAGGGAGGACTCCACTCGCAGCCTGAATTTCCTTTTATGATAGCTCACATTTTTCTGCTTTAAACCTCTGATAGAATATAATAAAGAATACTAAAATAAAATGAAGAAGTGACACTTAGCGTTGCAAGGAAAGATATCATTTATAATGGTAATCCCAAGTGTGTGTGATATCCTCTCGTACATACCTGCTTTTCCTTGTGAACACAAGATTTACAAGTTCAACTGATAGTGATTACACTTCATAAACCAGATAAATTAGTAATTCCCAAAGGGAAACATGTAACAACACTTATTTTTTCAATTTCCACTTAGGGGGAGACTCTAAGAGCCAGCATTCGGAACATTACACAAAAAAGAGCAGATGGTCGTAGGAAAAATGAGGCCAGAATAGGAGGCGATGGGTTTAGAATATAAGGAGTCAAAGCACTGACAAGTTTTTTGGGACTGCACAAAGGAGAGCACCGTGGATCTGAGGCAGAATAACAACGTGGCTAGGCAGATGTTTGCAGAAAAACCTCCTCCCCAAGTACAACAGGGAGCATGAAAGACAGCACATGGCTGAGTGGCGGAGACAGAAGTTGACATCCTAATAGCTGATGAAAGATTATAAACAGAGGGGATAAGTAGCACAGGATCATAAAAATGAAGATAAAAGTTGACGTCTGATGAGGAAGAGGTAAAAAAAGGACACACAGAGAGGAGTGACATGGTCAGAACCAGGGGCTGGGAGGACGGGCTCTGCAGCTGAGTCTTCTGGAGAAGGCGCAACTGTCATGGTTGAACAAAATGATGGTGCAGCTGCAAAAAGGGAAACGAGGAGCCACTCCTAAAGGTGTTATTTGCAACTGAAGGGGCTGTTATATAGAAGGTGAATGGAGAAGTAAAAGCTTCTCTGAGCATTTCTAGAGCTAAATTATATCAGAACAAGTGAAGATGGGTGAAGCTGTACCCCAGTGTCTCACAGCAACCCAGGAGCAGGCCCATCTGTTCCACATTGCAGCCCCTGTCTTTGCAGTAACCCTAGGGTGATGCTAACTTCCTAGCAGCATAGCACTCACTGCCTTTTTATCTTTTAATTACATAATTATGTACAGGTATACTGTACAATTGCAGTCCCCTCAGGAGAGGACAGTTTCTTTAATTTGGTATATCTAAACTTAACATGCTTAACTACCACAATGTCCCAAACTCAAATATTAATGAAGTTGTATGAGCACAAACATTAAAGAAAAAAAAAATAAGATTATTTGGAAAAGGTAGTTTGAAGAAACTAGAAAAAGTGAACTAAATAAAAGCAGTGTGTTACGTACAGTACCTTCCCTATATAAGCACAATGCAGCTGGTGAGATTTGCTCATACAGTGAGCATTCCTGCCAAGCTACTAAAATTATCTCTAATTAAGAAACCTTTATTTTTAAATCAAAAGATGCCCATGGTCACATTATTCACCTTCTTTAGTTTGCTCTGTAGACAAAAAAAAAGCTGTTGGACTGGAAACATCCATCATTTACTTAAACAAAAAAAAACCACAAGGTGTGTGTTAAAATGTGATAAGACATGCCCCACTGGCCTCAAATGATACAATAAAAGGGCTATCTTACAGTACCACACTCTTGGAAATGTCTTATTGTGATAATGAAACAGCAGCAAAGTTCATTTTGTTATAGAAAAGCTGTTTTCATCCTCATACTAGGAGTATTTTATGCTATTTCAAGCAAAAATATCCAACCTTCCTGTTATTCTGAGGCACAGCAGAGAAACACTGAATTATTTAATATATTAACTATGTAACATGTGACAGTTCTAAAAATGCATTTTTTTTTATTTATGTGTTGATTAACATCACAACACTATATTGACCTAGAAAGAGGTTCATTGCTCTGAGGTTTCTGTAAAGTTCTGGACAGGAGACTGCCACTCTTTCTGTATTGGTAACACCGTGGAAGGAAGAAAATAAGTCAGTATTTATTTATAGGTCCTTTTCCTTTTTGTTTTTTTTCCTAGATCTTAACTTTCTACTGTTATTACTTAATTCTATCTAGAGGACAACTATCAAAATTGGTGATACCAAATTTTCTTATCATGTGTAGTGCTCTGTAATTAATGCATACAGACAACAAAAATATATTTGCTGCCTGGACAACCGTAATTAAGAAACTTGGAAAACAATGAATCGCTGCAAGACAGGAAGAAGTGATGACATTTATGATCCTGCACATTTCTAGCCATACATCAGAGTACATATCAAGGGCACTTGTCTGTACAGCAATGTTGGAACCAGCCGTTCAAGGCTTGAGTCCTTCCATTTCTCCTAGAAGAAAGGAAATATTTAAAAGCAGCAGCAGAAGCAGAAGGCCTACCACATTATTCTCTCATTTTCCTTTCTTCTCTGGTAGGTGGCTAGAACTGAGAGACTAGTGTTCCTGTCCAATTCTTGCACCATGGCCATAGATTACTTCTTAAATCATTGTTTCAACTTCACAGTGAAGTGGGAAAAAAATATTTTTCGGTTTCGTAAAATGTTTTTCTCAAAATGAAATCCTAGAAACCACAGTGGTTGAACTGCCTATGCTTCTACCTAGGGAGTAAAATGTTTAACTACTTTTGAGACTCAACAAGGGCCATGTTCAGCTTCTGTCCTTTAAAAAGGAAAAAGGCTAAGAAGAAAACCAGAAAAATAGGTCAGAAGAAAAAAAAAATATTTCTGAACCTATTCCAGTGTTAAATTTGAAGCTGAAGTAAGAAACAGTGAATGATGGCCAGGAATTTTCTTTATCAAGTTTTATCTTTTCCCTCACTGTCTTTATATCTGACACAGTCATTAGGGATAATGTTAGTTCTTTATTTTAACTGTGAATATTAAGATAATGGAAGAAATTGACTAGTCGGTTGTGAAATATTATAGCAATAAAAGTCTTTGATGGAAGATGAATCTTCTTCAAAATAGTACAACGGTGTCAATAAATGAAGAATAATGTGAAGATCATGTATTTATTGAGACTGCAGGATTTATCAAAGTCATTGGCATTTAATTGGAGTTAATACACTTACTATCTTTTTATATCTACTGTACAAGTTTGTTCATATATTTAGGGATGAAGTGCTAGACTGAATCTGAAACCATCTCACAGAGCAGGCCCCCTGCTCTTTCAGGGAATGAAGGAGCTACTAGAAAAACTGGAAAACGGTTTACATTTGTTAACCTTTATCTTTTAACATAATGCTGATCTGATGCTGTATGTTACAGCTATACCCAACGGGCAGCAGACACCTCTTCACCCTCTTCTACTTGAGGCTCTCAGCAGCCAGTCACCCAGCTGGGGCAGTCCCTGGCCATCTTTCCTCATTCCCTGCAGCTGACGTTATGTTGTGTGACAAGGACACGTCCAGCTGATGGGGGACAAGGGACCGAGGCAACCAGGTCCACCTAGGAAATCTGGGACGGGCACTCTGTGGCCGCTCTGGCTGTGGCAGCTGCCCTCTTTCTTAGACGTCCTCTGGCTACCGCGTGAACGGGACTGTAGGGAGGAAAGGTGTCACCTGGGTAGAGGAGACGGAGTTGCACATGCCTAGTGAAGCCAGGGCTGTTGGTGGGGTGACAATTTCAGAACGGCCCAGCAGGGCTGCCCTCTGTGTGCATGGCAAGCAGGAGCAGCTTGGCAGGAGCTCCGGCTGCGCCAAGCCTAGCGTGGCAAGTCTGAGTGGCCCGCAGCTGGCAAGGCACAGTTGCCAGGGTACACCAAATATATGAACAAATTATTTGTGAAAAGATTACAGAAAGAAGACTCTGTGATAGTATTTTACTGGAATCCACAGACCAATTGGGACACTTACATTATTGATTTTTTTTTTTTCCCATAGATAGATTCCTTTTCAGAATGTAAAGAGAGCAATCAGGCATTAATGTATGCATGCAGATTTCATGAGGCTCCCTAACCAGCTGCTCATGAAATAGTAATGTCATTTTTGAATAAGGGAAATGGTGAATCTAGTGGTCATTTCAACAGCTGTCAAATTGTTTGACAAAAGGTACCTGCACGGTACGACGTAAGGTGACTTCCAACTGCAGTTCATATTTCAAGCCCGAGTTTGAGCTAGGTGGAGCACGATTCCTAAAATTTCCTCAGATGTATTGTAAGCTGTAAATTCCTACTACACTGTAAACAGGATGTGTTGTTTACAGCTGTTTAGATCCACTAAATATTTGTGGATTTGCTTCCTCAGCTATAGCAGGAACTTACTGGTCATAACTCCCTGCCTTGTTCAATAACTTCCAGTAATTATCATGAAGAAAATGCAATAAATTTATGTAATAGACTGCCCCTTTGCTATAATATACAATGAGAAGCAATCAATGCTCCTTACAATAAGGAGAAGAAATATGACTGTGTTTTATTTTATAGCTTTGGTAATGCAGCTCTGGAAACCACCAGAGGGAGAAGAGCGAAACTCCGATGGTCAAATTCCAGCCCCGTAAAACGTAGCCCAGGGCTGTCATTTCACAAAGTAGCAACACAACACCGGGTTGCGTACTTCTTGGTAGACTATTTTATTTGTTTGCTCATCCAGCAAATACAACGTCTCCCTTAATTGCTGCTCTTATTTCATATGCTTATAGAAACAGGGAAGCTATATGAATCTCATAAATAACCCTCCAACTTAACCTTTGGCAAAATAATTACAAAAATGTTGATGTAGGAAGATGATAGTAAAATATCTGCTTTTGCAGTTACCAACAAGAATCTTGGAAAACAAGATAGATATATTTAATCGTGGTTTTAATATATAGTTTTACTGTAACATAAATCAAAGGGCATTTCTGAGGCCATCCTAGTTATGCTTAAAGTATAATTACACGCTACATATCTTGGAAAGTAAATGAAAGCCTTTTCTTGGTGATTTGTTATACATTTCTTTTTTGCCTCTGGCTAAGTGAAGGCCAGGCCTCTGAAGAGTTTCAAGTGTAATGCACAGTGAATATAAAACAGTCCATTAATTGGGATAATAGGTCCTGGCATGTAATTGCATTGCTAAGGTACTATGGATAGCTGCTGAGTGAAATAGTATTTATTCAAGGTTGTTAGTCACCCGTGGATAACTTTATTTGTCCACTGATGCTTAAATAAATGCATCATCCATCAGTAAGAATACTTAAGAAAAAATTTATAGCAAAAATCATTATCATGTCTCAAATTATAAAAGGAAACAGTATATAAAAGTTGCTGAACAGCAGTACTATAAAGCCATGCCATGCCGTGGTTTGCTTGGTTTTTTTTCTGCCAGTGGACAGTAAAATATGGTTGAAAAATCAAGGGAGAATGGCAAGTTTACATGTGTACAATATTTACCCTAGTCACTGAATATACTAGCTATCTTTAAAGAAATATTGTTTTCCTAATAGTTCATTTTGAAAGTGTTGTAGAAATTAACATTGTCTAAATAGGACAAATACATTCAGTAATAAATGCAGCACCAAAAAGGAAAACAGAAAAACATGTTTAAGCCACATATGAGTAAGGCAGCAAGTTTTGGTCATGTAATCATTTTGTTATTTTGCAACGAACACTAATCCCTGTGAAAACAGTGAAAAACAAATCATACAAACACAACAGTAAGAGACAAGTATTGCTTGATTACAGACAATCTTAAATAAAGCTTAAATAAGACAGAAAAGATCTACAAAGAATTCCTGTTGATCTGCCAACAGCTCAGCTGAAAACACCTTTGTATCTCATATAAAGAAATTATTACTAGGGATCTGATTTTCAGATAGAGTGCAGCCACATCCTCTTTTATCTTCAGCTGCAAATGCAAACACTCATTATTTTGACAATCCTATCCTCCAGACCTTACCTCGCCATACGTTCCTTCTGAATAGAACTGAACAATGTCTAATATACCAGGGATGTAGGTTTTCAAACAAGCTTTAAAAGGAAGTACATACATTAATTGAAATAATGGTGCCTATAGCTGCAGCAAATGTCTTATTGTTCATATTTATCATTTCTAAGTAATTGTCACCATACTTTGACTGAGATCATGATGCTCTGTCTGTTGGGTCCACAAGTATTTCCCTTTTGAAAGGGTCACTGCCAGCTTTTTAGAGATACAAAGAGAAAACCACCTCTTTTGAGTTCAAAAGGGTAGCATAAGGGTTCTTTGCCACCCACAGCACTAAATCACAGGTTGGTTTGGCCACGTTTGGTCTCCACACCTCCCACCAACTGCAAGGCTGCCGGCCACCTCCCCACCTGCATGGGAGGCTGGACCAGCACCTCAAGTCAACGCTGTCCTGTTTGTCAAGTGGGCCTGCCAGATTCATCCATCTCACAGGGTACAAAGGCCAGCAAATGGAACAGTTTGATGAGAAAGAACCCATTTTAAGAACGGTTTACATTTTTGACTGCGCAAAAAAAAGAGTGGTCACAGAACAGTCACTCCTACCTTCCTAAAAGACATCAAATTTCACAGGAGGCAGGGAAAATTCCACCCAACTCACAGAAAGGGTTATTAGTTACATCTAAATATAAAGCTGATCAGTGAAGGCTGATCCTGCAAAAACATATGCGTGCTGTTAACTTTAGATGTACAAGGTGTTGCAGCAATCTTAGCGAGGTAACTCATGCGTCAAATTAACCACATATATATTGTGGGGATTAGAACATAACAGCAATGTCTTTTCCTTGAGATTCACTTCTGAGGACTTCTGAAAGGTGTCAAGTTTTGAAATATCAAATAACATAATATGATTGAAAGTAAGCAGAAAAAACTCCTCCAGTCCTCTCTCAAAGACCCTCTGTTCTCAAAACAGAATTTACAGTTTTTCTTCTGACTTCTACCCTCCAAACAGGGGCTTCTCAGCTGCTTTGCATATTACTTTAATTCCGTCTCTCTAGAACGTGTATTACCGGATTTATTAGCTTCACTGAATGTGCTGCTTTGTCCTATTTTATTCCCTGATATTTCTATGTTTATAAATTATGTGACCAAAATAGGGGAATCTGTCCTAATGGTCATTCTGTATGAACTCGTTTATAAAATGAGTTCCATGTCATATTAAAAGTCCATTTGGACATGTTAGCCTTTATTGCTGCTACACATTGAAGTAAGCATTGAATGTTGAATCTGTCAATAAGAGCATTTCTTCCTATTACCTAATTCAATGTGTAGTTCAACTACGCTTAACTTGTGTAATACTCCAACCCAGGAGCATCGCTTAACACTTAGATCTATTGCATTGAATTTTCCACCCCCTGGTCTGTTCAATCAATTTATCAAAAATTATACTGTAAAGCAACTACCACCATCTGCCATTTAAACAATCTCTTTACTTTAGTACCGCCTGAAATATTTATTGCTTTACATGTATTAAACTAAATCAATAATTAAAATATTAAAGAGAATAATCCCAACAAAAGCAGCAAATGCCCTTGCCATGCACTGCTGTTCTGGTTATTTATCAGTATTAAAAATCTTAGGCATCCGACAGGTTATATAAAAATCTGTTGCATGAAATTTTAGTAAAAAGAAAAAGCTTTATTGAAATGGAGAAATACTAAATCTTGCATTTTCTCTTTTTCCATTCACTTCTAAAGAAATAATCTTATTTGCTTAACATGATTCACCTTTCAGAAATCCTTGCTTACTCATGCCCTTTAAGTTGTAATTTTCTAAGTGTATCCTTTTGGCAACCCTGAATTAGTCATACTTTTCTGCATTAGCAATGTTTCACAAACATTCAAAAAACCTAAAAAGACTCCCAGCTACTCCCTCCATGACCTGAGAGAACATGACAAAGAGAACATTTATTAAACGCAACTCTCATTATTAAAATTTGTGAGTCTCTTCAATGTGACACTTTGCTCTGGCTTAGCTAGACTGTACCAGGTTAGGTGGAGCCCTGACCTGGGCTCCTGCCTGGAAATCAGGGGAAGAACCGAGAACACCTGCAGCAATTTTTTCCAGGCTGTCAGAGAACTCTTCCAGTATCCAAAAAATACTGAAGGACTTCTGACACTTCCATATTGCGTTCTTTCATGCTGGTTTTTAAGCACTTACTGAGTGTCAGCAGTATCCTCCTCTCCTTCCTTGTGTTTAACCCTTGGTTTTACTTATGAAGATGGATCCTGTGCTTCTGTCTTCCTTTTACTAGGCTAAACAAGTAGGCCCTATTATATAACACACTTTAATTTCTTCTCATATGATAGATTCACTGTTCGCTTAATCATCGTAATTGCACTTCTTTCCATCTGTTCTCATTTAAATTCATTTTTCCTGGACAAGGATGACCAGATTGTGCCTACTATTCTAAATAAGATTAATGCCTTCAGTGGCTCTCATTCTTCACTGTTTCTTTTGGAAATACTTAGCATGATCTTAATGGACTACATTTGCCTTTTTTTCCCCCTCACATCTTGCACAGTTACAGAACCACCGAATTACCAGAGTAATTCAGTACCATTTACAACTGAGTCTCCCAATATTTTAATATCAAGTTCTACTCATAAAAATTGTTACTTATAGATTTTGAACTTAATATGAGACATCCTTTGATATAATCACATTTCTTTGTTACACTAGGCATCAACTTACATCTGAATTTCTACGTGCTTTACAAGGTTCAACAAAACTTACCTCCTTTCAGAATTTATTCTACTGTTAAAACCATCAAGTTTGAAATCCACCATGAAAGTAAGGGAAAAAATGGCCTTCATAGCAGAATTTGGGATCATTCTCTCCCCTCCCCTCCCATTTTCCATTAATTTTATGCACTTTTACCACAATATCCTGCAGCAATACTGTCTGGAAGCTAAAGACAAAGCAGTAAGGCTATGTTACTGCTACACACACTCAGAGAAGTTTCATCAAGTTGGAGATCAAGCAAAAGGTAATTAAATATTCTACTTTTGTCTCTCTTTGATTACTGTTTTTTTCAAACAAATTTGTAACAGAACCAGTACCATCAGCTTTGCTGTGACAAGAACAAATGAAGAACTGTCATCAGAAAACTCTTCGTATTTAATACGTAATATATACATCAGAAAAGCTACAGGTTAAAAGCTTCTTAAATTTATTTGCATTGAGCAAGTTATTTATTAGAAGCTTTGGGAAAAAATATGGATTGAAAACACAAGCCCAGATGTAAGGCCTTAAAATGTTGAAATTCTAAAAGAAAAATATAGATAAATTCATTAAGACAGCCAACTATCTTTTAACAATGAAGTAAAACATTTGTTTCAAGTGCTGCTGAATAAATTAGGTTTGTAAAGGAACCTTCAGAACTGAATCCACACATAAAAAAAGAATCATTGTCTCTATAGGATATTATACCCACATCTTAAAATCTCAGCACTTTTTAATTATTTGCCATTTACATTTATACTAAGAAAATATTGGAAGATGACAAGCACATTTCAGATCCTATTGCATGAAACTGTAGTCCATTATGGTCTACTCCCTCTGAAAAATTTTCTATTTAGCCTAAGATATAGGAAGAAAAAAATAAAAACAAAAATGGTAGGGTGGTAAAAGAACACAAGTGTACTGTTGTATAGTACTACTAAGTTACTCAGGCTGTATCTGGAATGGAATAACATAAAGCAATTAGTATTTTTTTTCCTCTACATTTTTTTTTTACTGCAATAAAGAACATACTGAATACACATTCCTAAAACCTGCTAGATTCTTTCATGTTATAAGAAAATTTTATCACAAATAATTAAAAGTGTCTAATCAAAAAATATAACTCTGAAATCATGCATAGCTTCTCTCCTAGGAAAGCCTGGCTCACAACTCTAGGTCTGCATCATCTCCTGGCTGTTCTGTAATCTACATAAACACAAAACACATAAAACTGTTCCAACTACTTTTCCAGAAACACATCTGAACAACTGACATCAATAATGACAAAAGCAGAAGAGGCTAAAGTACAAGGCAGTGATATGTTCAATCAGGAAGAGAATTTTCATTCATCTGCATATAGTTTTTTCACATTTAATGTTCTACAACAGAGTTCACCTTTTCAAAGTGTAAAATAACTTTATAATTTTTTGAAATTTGGCAAAAAATGGCCCAACATCTTTCACTAAGAAACACAGTTCTAGAATGCAAATATACGACATTGCTCCCCATCCCCCAATTTTCGTCTTGGCTGATTTTGGCAGAGTTTTCCATATCCACATAAGAAAAACAAGTAGGCCAGAATTTCTAGGTTCCCTATGAGTCATCAAAATTCAGCTAAAGACTGCAATAAAAACTAATCTTACACCTTAGAGTAACATCTTAAAGATATTACCTTTCCTTCCTCTATCCTGCTCCAACTTTCAGATTTCAGTTCTGTAAATATAAAGAGAATAATTCAACTTAGAGTTCCCTAGCATCTGGTTTGAGTCCAGCTGTTAGCAAAGGAAAGCTCTTGCATAACACACTTGTCAAGATTAAAAAGTATCTATTTCTGATTGTAGAAATCACAACTTTATGACGCTTCTCAAGCTAAAATTTGTTTCCCTCACGGGGAATCAGTCCAGCTTCTGCTTCCTCTGCTGCTAACTGGAGGCAGCAAGATAGTTCTGGTGTGCAAAAGGTGGAGTTTCTTCTCCTAGAACACATATAGATAAATGTAAAGGAACCTCAGTTGACTTTGGTCAGGCATTTCTCATCAGTTAATGATGATCTGCAGTCATTCAGCACAGCTGATTTCTGCAGGAAGTCAGCAGCCTCTCTTCCACAGAACACTGCTCCAAGTACCAAATAATATTGGTGAGGTTGGGATTTACTTGTATCATGCAGAAATATTTTTTTTTTTTCTACGAGCGTCAGATGCACAAGCAATAATGGCTTTATATTGTTTGGGTAGATGTGAAATACTAAGAGGCAAGATCTCTTGTTTCATACAAAATTTCCTCTATTTGACAAGACAGCAAAATAATTTCACTGGAAAAAACTCTAGTGTATGGAACTATTTTAGTTTAATAGATCCAGCACACACCAAGAGAATTAGCATACACCCATCATCCTGTGTAAAAATCACTATCAAGTGACACATTACAGACTTCTAAACACATATTTTGAGTTTAACACCAGTGCAGCTGAATGCCAGTTTATGATTTGGGATGCATGAGGTACCTCAAGGATGATCTGGTCCAACCTTTCTTGGGCAAAGCACGATCCAGACAAGATGGCTCAACACCCTATCCAGCTGAATCTTAAAAGTATCTGATCTTGGGGAAAAGGCAGGAAAAGAATCAAAATGAAAGAAAACTAATGTATCAGATAACAGAGATAAACTATGCCTTGATTTATTACTTGACTTTGTGGGGTTTTTTAATTATTACTGATTTCTAGTTTTTGATGGTGCAAGAATACCTGTTTTGTCAGGATACATATTTATAACATCAAAAAATAGTAGAAAGTGTAGTCTATTCCCCTATCCTGCCTTGAGCATAATGAGTAAGCCTACTTTAAACAGCACAGGAGCCCGTAAAGAAATTAGCGGTAAACTTATTTTTAGTAGCAATATTAGCAGTCACTGGAATGCATAATCTATTTTCTTCCAGTTTTAACAGTTAACTAAAATTAATAAGCATTCTAAAAATCAAAACCACCATTTATTCAATTAAACTCTACACAAAAAAAAAATAAAAAAATCCATCCACTGTTAACAGCATGAATTTAGATTGGAAGCAGAATAAATGGAGTATTTCAGATGCTGGCAGGCAGTTCTTTGTACACGTGAGAGCAAGCAGCTCACTAAAAAGTATTTCCATTTTAGCTACTGGATTTGATTAAGACCCAAGAAGCTGAGGAAATTCATTATACATGAATAGGCCTATTGCACTTCAGGAGAAGTCAGTGAGACATCAGCAAAACATGTACTAAAATGTCACTAGGAGAGCAACTTTGCTGAGGACAGATAGGGGGAAAGTTGGTTTCTGTGTAGGAAACTGAAGTAACATATTGTCCTGTCCTTTGATACAGAGAGACAGAAGCACATGACAAGCTTTTGGTATCAAAAAAAAAAAAAAAAAAAAAAAAAAAAAAAAAAAAGATGAACAATCTTGTTTTATTTCTATGAACTTTTACATCATATTAAAAAAAGGACACGAGAGCACGGCAAGTAAGAGGTTTAAAGTCAAACTGTAGAATGCAAACTAGGAACTCTCACAAACTTGAAGGATATGGGTATATTTTTATAAAAGCTCATAATTAGGTCTATGGACCCAATGCGAGGTCCTTCCATCGAGTTACCGCCTCCCTGTCCCCAGGCTCTGGTGTTTCACAGGGCAATCTGAAACAGCGCTCGACAAACTCTCCTTGCTTGACAGGTGTAACAGCAAAGCTGAGCAAACTTAAAATACACACTAGTATCAGATAACTATTAGAAAATTATATATTAATGCTCTGTTTTGTATCACGAATGATCACTAAAAGTGAATGCCAGGTTTGTTATGCTTTGTTCTCTTAATGACAGAGAAACAGAGACACGAACCTGACATAAAAGCACACCGTATATTTTCCAGTTGTCACAGCAAACAGTCTGGCCAACGTTCTTAAGTGTTTTTTTACTTAGCTACTGGTTAGCTAATAAAGTTGCCTGCTGATTAAATTTGGATTTAGATAAATTTGTTAAATATGGTTTAGATTATTAAGGAGCTGCCTGGATGACACAGATGGATTTTGATGAGCATGGTTCTAGTAGCTGGCCACATTTTAGAAGCAGTAAAAAGAATATAAAGCATAGGCTATGTTTGAAGGAAGAACTAATCCTTTTGCTTTTTTCTTTTAAATTGGCTGGAAAAGAAATCAGAGGGGAATTCTGTGGCACATCACATAGTTTTGATGCAAGTATTTGAGGATTTATTACAGAGAGCTGGTGCTAAATTAGAAATGTAAGTAAACTTGTATTTCTAAATTTAGATTTTTTAGTTTGTGGGTAATTAAACAAGACTTTTATTTTTTAGAAAAAATATTATTTCTTAATGAAAGGAAAAAATAATTTATTTCTCTGTGACTAGCCCTTTCCTGTGCTGTTGTAGCGAAGGGAGCTCTATCTACTTCTCTAAAACACTTGCTGTGTTTACACCAACATCAGTGATAATTCACCAGCAACTTTGATCTTTCTTTCCATGTCTGCAGAAACTTCTTGAAAAGTTTGAGCAGCAATCTTAGCCTAGCAGTGTAATTACAGTATTGTTCCTTGCCATGATATATTCTGCTTTCTTTTAATAGTAGCACTAGAATTATGCACTTAACCAAGTTGATTGTAAAAATGATGTCAGTTTTA
Organism: Tetrax tetrax; assembly: GCA_009806455.1. Taxonomy (NCBI): domain Eukaryota; kingdom Metazoa; phylum Chordata; class Aves; order Otidiformes; family Otididae; genus Tetrax; species Tetrax tetrax. Next base: position 198,266 of record WHYT01017921.1, read on the forward strand.
CTACAAAACATCTTTCATGTGATTATGTAAGGATTGATTATTTCTGTTTTTTTCCAAAGACCTGTCTAGTCCCTTTTATGTGAGGGTATAAATATATTTAACGTATTTAATCTCATAGTAGTCCTCAAGGTAACAGAGAATTATCCCTATTTGATGAATGGCAAGCCAAAGTACGGAAGGGATAACACCAATTCGGTCCAAGTTCCCACCAAAAACCAGTGGCACGGTAGGGAAATAAATTCAGTCTCGTGAGATCATAGCCTAATTCTTGCACCACATTTTTGCCTTTTGGACACCAGAATAGCAAAAAGGCATTAGGAAGAAAGCAACATAAAATGTTTTATGAAGTTCTTTCAGGAAAAGTACATTGTATTTGAAGGAGAATGTGTTTTACTACTTTTCTTATAAAGGTGACGCTTTTAAGCTTTCTTCAGTTGTGGATATTACTTTTAAAAATGTACTATTATCAGTTGCAGAGCATGTAACTTTTGGTTACACTGATTTTGCCACAGAAAAATCACTAGAAAGCTCCAAGAAAACTTCAAGATTGTCTTTAATTTTCGTGGCTAAAAGGACTTCAGCCCCTCTGTCGACACAGCCTAGTGAAGTACGTGTGCTATGAGTCACAACAACAAGCATCTTCCCTCCCTGCCTCGCAAATGCGTACTCTTGGTGCATCACTCTCTCAGCACCCTGGATTCGTGGGTCTGAAAAGAGGAGAATCATCACACTAACATTATGAAACCGATGTAAGAACTGTCTTTCTCTTACTTTTTGAGCAGCTCTTGGGAAAGCGTGACCAGTTCAACAGCACGCTGCAGTTGGGAGCAACAGCTCTGAGCGAGGTACAGCCAACCCCTCAACGGCAACAGGAGCTCGGCAGTGTAAGGAAGCAGAAGTTGTCCACCCCAGTGAAGAAGGAAGTTTCTGAGCCCTCTATTTCCTTTTCACATCTAGCAAATCTCTTCTGAGAACGTGCAGAAACTTTTCAAAGACTTAATATTTCACTAAGTATGGATGGATTTTCATAAAAATGGCAAAACACTTATTTCTGACACAGAGATTTCCTTCCTCCTGCCCAGGTTCAAGCCTCTGCTTTTTAAAATGTAAATCAAAATAGAGTCAGACCTTCCATTTTCTGAATCTCTTTGAATTTGCCTTGACAGTTTCCTACTCTTTAGTGAAATAAAAATGAATAATCTGAGAACTCCTGACCTATACTGCAGTTTAGTTTGTTTATTAGCTGTTTTTAAGATAACTGGTTTTTGTTTTCTTAAAGCAGCCAGTCTGTCAAAATTAAGACACCAATTTTCCAGTTGTATTAATGCAGTATTTCTTGGAGAATGAAGTTTAGAAACAGGAAAAAAGAAATCTTCCTACAGCTTTTGTGACAGGCTGCTTTCACAATATATTTTTGAGCAACCTAAAAGCCAAATCTTTAAGAAAAAAAAAATCCTTCATTTACAAAAAAAGGCATACTGATGAAAGCACAGCCCTCTATGAAGATTAAATCCGGTGTACATTCATTATGGATAAAGAAATTCTGCCAACATGTACACTGACAAATTAATTCAGAAGTCAAGAGAAAGGGAATGGATGTAAAGTGTCTGCCCTGAAAATCAAACATTTGGCATAAATGAGATTGCCACAGAAAGGGGATGTGGGGGAAAAAACATTCAAGAAATATCAACAGGTGGAGATGTAGAAATAGATATAAGATAACTGAATAGATACAGATACTGAAACATTCACTAAGATGTTCACTCAAGGGACAACTTTTTTTTTATCTGTAATAGAAAATAGCAAAATAATTTTCTGTATTTTTATTTTGTATGAGTATTAACTGAAAAACAATGCTGTTTATTTCCACTTCACATTATAGCAGCATGCTCTCTTTGGCTGAAGGAAAATATACCGAAGAGCCCAACTTTCTTCTACGTTTGGGACCACGATCAAACAATAAGCAAGTATTCTGCTAGCACTCTGTGCTTTTCAAACCGCTGAACAACATCAATATTTAATGTATGAAATATTCTTTTCCTCTTTCTTTTCATACCAACATATTTACACTGTCAATATTCTTCTACACTGTATTTTCTTCCGTAATAATAATAATTTCATTCTTTTATCCTGCTGTAGTTAAGTACTTTTGAGGCTAATCTAGCTCCTATTAAAGTTAATGGATGCCTTGCCATTAACTTCGATGGATGAAAGATTAGCCTCTAACCTCTCTACCCTATTTAGTTCTTTCAAGAGAAAATTCAACTCTTAAGTCTTTATTCCTTATTTATATAGCTATTACATACATAAAATATATTCCTTCCATTTCCTTTTGAAGTGCTCTCCTAGTTTCTTCATCCAGATTAGAAAATGTTCTATTTTTAAGTATTTTTTTTTTTTTTAATATTTCCCAATGTGTACGTGAAAACACATAAACATGTTCATGCCACAGTTGTTTGTTTCTCTCTGCTCGCATGTGGACATAGAAAAACTTCTCTGCTAGTGCCAGACAGCTCTGTTAACTTCTAGGGAATTGCACAGGTACAACCAAGGGCGAAATTTTAGGCTTTAAGAGAGCAGGAAGCCACAGTAGAGTAGTTTATGGCAAATATAGCATAGTAACAGATAACATTACAGTACAGCTTCCCTATCTCTTGTTGTATGTATCCATAGCAATTACTATCACAGCTGTCAGATAAAATTGGCCCGGATAAATCATTTTCCCCAAACAATAATCTTCATGCTGCTTCACACTGTCAGTGTGTCTTACGTACAGAAACTCCTTCTACCAGGTCCTTTAGGGACACTCTTAGGAACGTGCCAAAGGCTTCAGGGCTAGTCTTGCCGATGTGTGGCACTGACTGCAGTGGGCTGAATTCACCTAAGTCAGGTCACTCGAGTGTATGCTTCGAAGATCTGACACTAAGGGTGCACTCAACATACTAACAGAGTAAAATGAAACTAAAAACATTAAAATAATTGATTACAATATAATCAGTCATGTATGCAAATACATTTTTGCAGCAGTAGGGTTTATTATTTCCAAGTTTAGAGGAGGAATGTTAACCACTGAGCAGAACTGCACACAACTAAATAATATTAAGAATACTTTTTAAATGCAGCAAAGTAAGATGGGATGTTTAAGAGCTGCCTTCTTAATCCACTACTGGGATTTCAGAGAGTTTACACAATAGTTATTTACTATACTGAGCATGTCCTCTCTGATGCAATATCTACTCTAGCAGTAGCAGTAGGATTTCTAACTGAGCACTCATGTTTCTTATCACTTTTATAGTTACATAGAACTTAAGTATGCATGGTTACTCAATAAAATTAAAAATATTTCTTTCTTCACTTTAAGAAAACAATAACAATAGTAAAATTTTTCCTGTATAGCTACAAGTATTGTATTTTGTTTATGTGAGTAAGAGTGAAGTTAAAGTAATTACAATTTGCTATTGCTTCTATTCCCTTTTCTCTTTTATCTGTTGGCCTAACCTGTCCATTTTTCCAGGTCAATGTTCGGCAGTGCAGTACCATATAGATACATTTTTGGATCTAAAAAGGCATAGTCACTTAATTCAGGAGCCTGACCACAATAATCCCAATGCCAGAGCTAACAACTGACAGCTAAGATGTTGTCAGGTCAGACATTTTTGCATGATGATGAAATGTGCGATGCTTTTGTGTCATACATAACACAGGAAAATTCTAAATGTTAAAATTTAAGTTCATATTTGTGTCACTTTTCATCTGGACTCCCCAACTCTTCAAAATAAAAGTCCATATGGAGAGTAACACTAAATAGTTAAAACAGAGTGAGGTACTGGGTGAACTGGCTGATGAATGAAATAAGGGTTGAGGAGGGAGGCAGGCCTGGCATTACCTCCTTGATGGGCCAGTACTTTTGCAAATGCACACTGAAGAAACCAAGACACCAAAATTTGAGTGTCATAACCAACACCAGGTAATTCACTATGAAAAGCAGCTAGACCTCTATAATACTGCTTGAAGCGATCTGCAGATGTCCCTCTGCAGTTGGAAATCTTTGCCTTTGGTTGTCAACTCACTATCATTTCCTTGGAAAATTAGTAGCTGTAGAATCATCCATCTCTTTCTGTTGAACAGGTCTATTTATAACTACAAACTCATGGCCTTTTCTGGATGAAATATTCATGTAAACTTAACTGCCAAACTGCTCTTATGGCATGGTAAACTGCAAAACAATATCATATTAAAAGCAATTCAGCAACACGCTTCATGCCAACTTAATAAAAATGTAATTTAAAATATTGTTTAGGAGCACTAGTCTATTTTAAAATGCAAGATCCTAAAATATATTTTAGGAGACAGTATATCTTGAGAAAATTAAATTAACATAAGAGGCAAAGGGTTGAGCCCAGCTAAATAATTTCCAGGTACTGGCAAAGTGTTTTTAGTGAAAAGAGTCTATTTTCTTTCCAATGGTTTCTTAAATCCTCCTGTAGATATTGTACACTTGTGTATGTTAGACAAACTTATAACTAGTCGTTCGACTAGTAAAGTCGAAGTAAATAAAGATAATTGAAGATTATTTAGATAGCACTTGAAGTATTTGCTTATAATATTTGCAAATTTATATGCATGTACACCAACTTCAAAGATTCTATAGACTATAAAAATTTTTAGATCTGGTGATTACGCAAACTCAAAAACCTTCAGTACTTTTAATTAAAAAGTAACATGTAAAATTAAAGAAGTATGTATGTAACAATAAAGATCATTTGAACAGTGCAAAGGGATTCAAAGAGATATATGGTCCCAGATCAAGCTTCCTTAATGCAATGTTCAGAAGTAGCATCTGATTTTTATTCCTATTTTGGGCAGAAGTACTGATTGTTAATGGCAGTAACCCGAAATCAGGAATTCTGAAAAAGGGAATTACACTGTCAGACTAGATAGTGGGGAAAAAAAGGCTCCAACTCAAAATTTACTTTTCAAGTAATAAAGGGTTGTCTTGTTGTTACAAAAAATGAGGCAAATTTGAACCAATCACAATGATTTTTCCTCCCACTGAAATAAAAAAAAAAAAATCCCAAATTAAATTAAATATTTCTGACTCTGTTAACAATGCAAAAGCAGTTCAAATGAATGTGAATGACAATTTACAACAAAAAGTGGTGGCTCTGGGACTCACTTTACTTAGTAGCTAGTAGATATGGTCCCAGTCTCTGCTCTAGAAAATATTTTAAGTATTTTGTACAACATAGAACAGTAAAAAGAGTAGAGACTGAAAGCAACTTAATGGGAATCATTCTGCATATTCTCAAGGAATAGTCTGTATTCAGATTCTCCTGTGAGGCTGCTGCTGAAAACTTGAATAGTGTTTGGCAGAAAAGGGAACTGAACCTGCCTTTCACCTTCAGGCAAAGTAAACCCTGAGCTGTTCTGCAAACTACCTGGGGGCATGTCCAAGACTTTATTCCTGCTTATTTTGTCAATACTCACCCTGTTTACACCACACAGCCCATCTAAATAATCTTTTCAATGACAGTTACTGTGCTATTTATTTTGCCTTCCTTTGTTATCCTCACTCAATGTGTGTCCCCAGTACCAAGTTTTGCCTTCTTTTTATGGCTGTAACAAAAGTGATATCCTTAGAGCTTGCACAGATTTATGCAGTTATTAACAAAACTGAAGATAATTGTCTATCTTGATAAATTGTTTTCTCCCATAAACAGAAAAAAAAAAATCTACAGGATAGTTGAAGGGGGAAAAGAAGAAAAAGGTCTTCTTTCTCTAATTATTTCACATTTTTCCAATGGGAATGTGAATGAAATGGTGTCTAGGGGGAAATAAAGCCAAGGAAGTAAAGAAAAGAAAAAAATTACTGACTAGGTCTGAGAAGTTTACTATAGGAAGAAGTGCTGCTCATAGACTCCAGCGGTTCTGTGCTTATTTTTAAAATAATTTTCTTTCAAAGTCAGCAAGAGCTCTACATATGTAATCCCTGCTTATTCATTAGCAGGGCAATTATTTGTCCACAGGGAAGCCTTTCCTACTAAGGGTGGAGTGGATGGCATGCAATATGTGCTGACATATATTTGCCAACATTCTAATATAATTTTTATAATTGCTGTGTTCCAACAGGTTTTATCTGCAGGAATTTTATTTTCAAATGTTTAAGTTATGCAGTGTAGTGGATAATTCCTGGACAGGAAGGACTTTAGATGGATTATAGAAACACTTAATTTTTAATAGTTCACACACCTTCCTAATTTATGACAAACAAACTAATAACTCCATCTCTTCTTGTCTTCCTTTCTAAGGAAAAGATACTAGTTGCTGAAGTGAGGCTTTACTGCTGAAATTTTACTGTATAACAAAATAATATTTTCTACACTACTATTTTGTAAATAAAACACTTCCTAGTTTAATTACTTTAAATTATTTACTACCATTGCAGCATTCAGTAACGCACAACAGCTTTCTTTGCAGCACTCAATGCAATTCCTGTATAGAGGTTCCCTGACAGCAGAAAAGGTTTACTACAATTATAAAGCAACTCCAAGGATTTCAGCTTATTGCAGGGTGCTGTAGAATTTCTTTGAGACAAATGCAGTGCAAAATGTATATATCTGAATGCCTTCTCACATACTCCAAAAACATTACAGTGCTTAATCAATAAAGAGAGGTTATATTGGCCATAAAATCCAAAGAGCGTGATCTTCTAAATAGAGCCACATGATATGTTAACTACCAAAAAGGAAAAATGTGTTTATTCTTGGTACTCCACATTATGGAGAGGAAGAATTATTTGCAATTACTATTAGAAGTTGGAACCATTTCATTTTAACTCTGGAATATACTAACTCGGTAACGATATCAGAGTATACAAGGAGGAGAGGGGGCATAAGCAGGCTAGGTTACTGCATACTGTAAAGTTTTTCTATATTGTATTTGTCAGTATTGATCTACAAAATTTGTTTACAGTTATGATTCCACATGAATTTAAATTTTTCAAAATAATTTTCACACTAAGCTCACAACAGTATTCTGTTAAACGCCTGTAAAAATTTCAGTCGAGATAATGGTGATTAAACTATGAATTAGATTACAAGCAAAGTAACAAAAGATTGAGATATATAATTGAAATTTGCCAAAAATATTTTTTACAGGTACTTTAACCTATTCACTGCATAAATTTGAATGTAGAAATGCAATAGCAGTAGCTTTTTTTTAGGCCAAGACCATAGTGTCCAATATTGAACTCACAAGCAGCTCACTTTACTGCCCATCCCCATTATAACATACGTAACGTATACCCCTCTCGTGGTATACCATTATCCTTTTTGCATCTTTTACTCTGGCTGCTCAGTGGAGGAGCTGGTTCTGCTGTGAACGACTGCTTACGATACTAGTAGTCAGCATTAGCAGATGTTGCATCAAGCTGCTCTGATTCAATTCAGAGTTTTATTAAAAAATTACGTGATTTTCAGTCATGAAAAAAACAGCTTAAATCCTCATTAACTTGTTAAGGAGACAAATATTTATCAGCTTTACTTGGGCCTTAACGATTGAAGCTATTCACACTTTGGGCTCTGGAAAGCCAACTTTGGAGATGATGCACTTTCACTTGGAAGGGTCCAAAAGGATTTAAGAGAAAATTATGGCTTGATGCTTTTTAAAGTTTCATATAGTTTTCAAGAATACTCAAGGACTAAAGTCTAATGAGGTCAACATAAAAATTGTTTTTCACTTTGTTAGGTTTTGAACCAGGCCTCAATAACTTATTTTTGTACAGTGTTATATCACACTGAATGTGTACTCCAGTAACAAGACAACAGGGAAAACTCCATTATTAAAAGCACAACCTTTCAAATAAAGTGATAAAATTATTTCCTTTTTGCTCATCTTTACTGTTTGTTTTAGAAGGATTGGTGTTAGTTTCTTTGACTTTAACACCATTATTATGACTCCAAGGAGCTGAGTATTCTTTTGAACACAAATTGTCCTGTGTATACTCACTACAGGTTCTTGATTATTGTATTAGTAAAAAATGTTAGCTAATACAGTTTGAAAATAAACTTATGTGCTTACTGCAGTCATGACCCAAATGAAATATCTACAACTTTGTAGAAACTTCTCGCTGGTGAATACATAATTTCTATACTGTTTTCTGAACATATCTGTGTTATTGTGAAAAAAAATTCCACATCTCTTCTCGCTGCATTTGGCTTCAAAAAGGCAGAAAGGCCAGGTGTGCAAACCCTGCAGGGTTCCACTGCAGTGCGAATGGAGATAAAGCCAGGGGCTAGTACCTTCTGGGGTCTATAACAAAAATCTTATTTCTTTTCTTGGTTTTTTGGGGTCTTTGGTTGAGGTTTGTTTGTTTTTTTTTTTTGACATTACAAAAATAAATACTGCAACTCTAGATGCCTGTTCACCAGAGAAGAGTATTTCAGCAGATAAGCTCCTGAAACTCATCAGTCTTCTGACTTTCCCAAAGAAAGATCCTGTTTTACCTGGACCTGACTGAATGATGCAGACTAAGTGTAACATAATGATAAGAATAAATCTAAATAGCACCTTCCAAATCACTAGGCCTTTGGGAAAGTCACACTTCTTGTGTGAAAAAGCCAACAGACCCACTCAATAAAATGCTGTTTACCGACAATACCAGTAAGTTGTTAAGTTCTCTTTCCAGGCATGACTTTCAAGAGAAAGTAACTTTTCTACATACAGATGGAATATCATACTCTCCTCTGTTGTTACAACTTGACTGTAACAGAATCATAATAGAATAATTTCTGTCTTCCTACTCAAAATTGACTTTTTTTTCCCCCTAATTTTAGTTCAGTTGGTTTTTTTTTTCCCCACAACTGAGAAGAAAATCTGGTACTGTTGATGATATCAAAGTTGTTGTACTGCCTAGTAAGGTCTTACAGGACTTCCGTGTCCATATCATCATCCATTAAAATTACTCTCTAAAGTCTTGAAAGGTTTGCTTCTATACATGATAAAAGAGCTCAAATAATAAGCAAGAGACATATTTAAAAAGCATATGAAATGGTTACATGGTCCACAAGGAAAGATGAACCAAAGGTATTCCTCTTCTAGAAATAAACTACATTCATTACTAAAGTTTCAGAATTAAGCACCTGAAATTAGGAAACATCATGATTCAGATGGGCTACTTTCATATTCCTAATTCAGTTCATAGTCGTCCTGGGATAAAACCCAAAGTTAATATTTCTGCAGAAAATGCCCTCAGTCAGTGCTCAAGATGGGAATAAATCACACGGTGATGCTTATTCAATATTATATTTTTGTCCCCACTGTTTACTGTATGGTGTCATGCCTTGCTTATTGTACGCTGTTCAAACCCTGTAGACTAAATGATTAATTTCTTCAGAGCCTTTCTGTGACACTCATCAATGCAGTATTTAGGTCCTTCGCAACAGATTCATAACAACTATCTGAGATAAGTGCATATTGTTATTCCTATTGTGGAGACAGCAGAAGCAATGCTAGAAATCTAAAATCTGATTTAGTATGATATTGTACTTTATATATCCAAGGCAGAGCAATTTACTTCGGTTGCAGCTGTGAGGTCTCAAGCACTGGTATACATTACAGTCCCAAGTCAGATGTCCAGAATACACACAGCTAAGGGTAAACCCTTATCAAGCGTGGGTTTAGTAACCAGCATAGCATTCGCGTGCATCAGGAGCATGAAGAAAACCAATTCTCCAGGTGACTAACCATGAGGACAGCTTTTTTTCTTCCTGCAACACTCTGCCTCATTCACTGAATCCCATTTAGCTGGTGAAATAAATGAGACAGGAGATCTAAACAGTTTTCTTTCTGCAGAAGTTGCTGGGCCGCAAACTGATGGAGAACTGGAGTTTTCTAGATGAGCATCACTGCTTTCTCCTGTTCTGCTCTTGCCTAAGCATCCCCTGGAGGTAGTTACCTGTCACAGGACACTGCCATGGATCAGCCTTTTACTTTGACTCAGAATGTGGTTCTGTTTGTTTTTTGGTTTTTTTTTTTACTTCAAAAAAATCCCTTTAAGTTCTCTTATTACATACCATCTTCTTTAAAACAATGTACTTCCTTACAAGTGGTGGGATCCCTTACATGGATCCATGCGCTGTGAACTTTTATAGATCAGTTCTGGAAAAAGATCCAAAACTTCCCTACCAGGTTTCAGATACTTACTGACAACTGAAGAATAGAAAAATTCAGCTATTTCATCCGCTCTGCTTAGGGGCTACAGAGGACACAGGAGAGAGAGTTTTCCTGCTGGTTTCTCTCTCTCTCTCCTGGCAAAATACACAAAATCAGAAGTTGCAATTGCAAGAAAAGTCGTCTTTGGCTCCAGGGCTGGATCATACCCACTGCAAAGAAAACTTTTACAAAGTTTGCTGCAAAAATGAAATCTGAGGAAACGTAATTCACGAGATGGTTTAAAAGTGGATTTAATTGTCAAGAGTTTCATATTAAATATTCAATAATAATACCCTGGATATAACAGCTACTCCTCCTCCTACCTACATCTAGGAATATTTGAGGATGGCGTTATAAGATGTCAGCTCATCTTTTAGTTGAGCAAACCAATATATTTTTCTCCTTGTCTCATTCTGAACATGTATAGTATTTTTGCTGACATTTTTTCAAGTACGTTCAAATGGAGGCAGATAGTTTTCACATATAAATTCAGTACGAGTAGTTAAAGAGTGATATGTACATGTGAAAACTAAGTCTTATGATGAAGCTATTTAATATTGACTTTGGATGATGCTTCCTGCTCCACTTATAGAATAAGGATGTCCATATATTTGGCATCTCAGATTGTCAGTACAGTATATTAAAGTGGATATTTAAATTCATGTTTATCAATATTTAAATGGTTTCATGGAGATTTGAAGAAAAAATAATATATGGTAAGTCCTGATTGAAAAAATCAGCTTAAGAAAAAAGCTAGAATAGGAAGAAATCTGAAACGTAATAAGATTTTACTTAAAGTGAAATGCTGACTATTGCAGAATAATTGGTGTAATGAATCAAAATTAGATAGAGGATATCAGAATGACACAGGAATATATATACAAAAGCATAATATGTGAAATTTGACTTCCAAAACTACAGGGGAAAGAAGAGAGGGAGAAAAGAGGAAAAGACTCTCCTTTAAATCTGCTTTTCAGGTTACTTTGTTATTAAAAAAAAAAACATGTCAGCTAATTTTTCTTGTCTCCTCATTTTATATTTCATGATTATTTTTTTTTAAATAATTAGGTTAATAAAGTCAGGGGTTTTTTTATTCTCTGTGTTTGTTTTTTTTTAATTTTAAACAGATTTAAAGTTATTATTCAGGAACAATTTTGTTTTAAATGATCTTGGGATACAAGAATGAACTGGAAGATCTCTTGAGACCATTCCGAGGTCTAATCCTCTATGATGAGTACCCAGAGACATCTGTAGCTCGACGCATCTTATCAATCATAAAATAAAAAACCGCGCAGATTGCATAGCGACCATTAGAGCACTATTTCTCGGCACACAGTCATTCTGGTACTGGGATATTATTTAAATGTAATATGATTGTCAATATAAAAGAAAAATGATGCTCAGATGCATAATTTTTTTAAAATTAAAGTGCAGGGACACAGTCTAGGAATCTCTTACTCCTCAAGCCTATTGCTTTCTGTTGCCTGTGTTCTTACTGCAGACATCATTATCATGTTATAAAACATTAAATGTTTGAAGGACTGAGATTTCAATAAGTCACCTTATGCCCAAATAAAGCATATAAGAAAAGCTTAAGAAAGACAGGATATCCTAAGTCTTACAGCAAGCAGTAAACAACAGAATTGATGCAAAGACTGGTGTGCTGGTGAGAAAAACGCATTCGTTCTTTTTTAGTATGCCACGCATTTCCTCACACATTTAACATTTCCTGTTGACACAAAGCATAGCATTGTTTTATCTCCTTGTCTGCTCATTCTTTTATGATGTAAAGCTTTCCTACCTCAGTAATACCAGCTCAATCTATCACTTCACCCTAATGCTCTCATGAAAACCAGGCGGCCTTACTCTGTTTCTCGTTTACAGCACGTCACCGATTCATGCATCTTAACCTTCCTTCAGAGCTCAGCGCTCCCATGTCCGATTAAGATCTTGGTCCCTTCAGCCGTTACTCAGAAGAGCAACGTGGATGCCACAAAGGAGATGCCAAACAGTCTGTGGCTGATCTCACCCTGACCTCGCGTGCTTACTTTCCTCTTATGTTTCTTTACTGATATTCTGGAATTATCTCCATCTGTAGCATATTCCACATTCTGCTTTCATAACTCTATTAATTAAGACAAGCCCAAATTTAAGTACCCACTTTATATCCAGAAAAAACAAAAGGTATGTGTGAAGTCTGAAAAGAAAATATTCAGGAATATGTTTTAATAAACCCTCAAAGTTCACATTAATAGCACAAATTTACTCATCTATCCCCACTTTTAGGAAACTGAAATGAATTTTCATGCACCCATAGTTTACAGAGCAAGAAAAAACATAGCACCTAAGACCTATATGTCTAACTAACATCAATGAACAGCTAATTATGAACAGTAAACATGAAATGAAGAGAATCAGACTGCAAAAAGAAGCTGAGGATACCAATTTGATGACATAAATCCTGGATCAAATATTTCAGGGCAGCAAGCACTAACAGGGGCAAATTTTTTATTTGCTGCCAAGTTTTCTCAGGTCTGCACAGATTTCTTTCCAACAGCAGCATCTCACCCTAGCCATGCATCTTGCAAAGTAAGGAGACACAGGAAAAAAAAGTTGGTCATTTAGGAGGAAAGGTTCTGTTCGTGTCAAAATATCTGTACGACAAACAAAAAGATAAAATAACTGGAAAGAATTGAACACAACATCTGAAACTTAAAAAACCCTAATATTGTTATAGATCTTATTGCAGTGTGCCAAGTCTCTCCAAGTATTGTGTTATATCCCAGCTCAAACCCTCTGAAAATGTGTGGCATTTTTGTTTTTCCTTTTGTTTTTGTTTTTTTTTGTTTGTTTGTTTTGTTTTTTTTTTCCTTTTTCATTTCATTGTTTCTTAATATCTCCTGGAATACTCTAGAGGTGTTCTCCAGACTACCTTTCTTTCAGGCTGCCTGAAAACTGCTTCTTTTCCCTTAAGGCAGCTGTGAGATAGCACATAAAATCTTGTCCAAAAGTTTTGGAAGACTGAGCAGATCACAAAGCAATGTGTCATTTTCATTTCCTCTTAGGCCATTAAGGGATTGCTAACAGAGTAAGCTACATGTGTAACCAAATTGCTGAGAGGTTTTCCAATTAAATTCAAATTTTTATCTCTTTTTATTACTTGTTGTAAATGTCCTGTTTAACAGTCAACTGTTAATAGGTATCTCAAATAAAGCAAATGAAGAAATAAATAAATGGTCAAGACTTTGCTTGACTCAAGAACAGCAAAATCCTTGAGTCATAATGTTCTTTAATACAATGTCTGCAAATCACGACTACGTGCTGTTCAATTATTCCCAGATTTTCACTATGAGTTAAATACTTCCTATGCGTCAGCATGTTAGCTAACATGCTTACCTGAAACATTAAGATATCGTGATTACTTGAAATAGAGAGAAAGCTACTTTTTCATGTGTTAACATGTGATAAAAACCTGATAATGAAATACTGATTATTTATAATGCAATCAAAGCACAGACATTCATGGTATGTAACTGCTGGTGCTAGTTGCAGAGTAAATCAAATAGATAACAATAGGGGCAATGCCCACAGCAATTCAGATATCTATAGAAGAAAATGTAAGCCAGCTTGGCACATATCAATGGGCATGCTTTCGGCAGCTAAAAACCATAAACATTGCTGGAAGTAGCATCCCAGGAGATTTTAAATAGCTGCTCTTAGTACAGGTCAAACACAAAGGCAATCGATTTGGAAAGGTTTTCTGGCAGGACTGCTCTGCTGAAGGTTTGGGATCTCAAACAAGGATCTGCTGGTGCCTCTCTGTCACTTGGACGGTTCTGCAGTTGCCCAGTCGTGCATCCCTCACTGGGATGCTTTGCGCTGGTGTGGCTGCAGCCCTCCCAAGTCAAGGCTCACTTCTGTTTTATGCAGAAAATGTACACATTTGTGCATAGGTACCTGTGGGCACACAGTCCCACATCGTTGTGTTTTGGCCCTCAACTTCGGCTGTTCTCATCCTAAATATTATGTCACATATTCTACAGATAGCTCATGCTCACAAAATTTTATAATCTCCTTCTTAACAATTCTTATTGCCTTTAACTGTCCTGCGCTTATGTACGCACACCTCCACAGAAAAAAAAAAAAAAAAAAAAAAAGAACAACAATTTAGAATTAAAAGCATCTCTGTTTTACCCTAAATAGATTTACAATCTTGCTGAGGGATTTTGGTTTTTTAAGATCATGCCTTTTTTCAAATCAATATGTATATTTTACCAGGATCAAAAACTGTTGTGATGCTGATGCTTATTGCCAAAATAAATATATTAGTTGTTCACTACTGAACAGTGGTATCTGCAACACCCAAAACCATCCAGACAACAGGAAACATCAATGGTTTAATCCCAGTTACAAAGTATAAGAACTACTCATCTTCACCCCTGGCCATTTGTAGGTTATTCCAACATGAATGTTTTTCAGTGCCACATGGTAGTATTGCCTTAAAGCAATATGATGTATGCATGCTTTTCACTGTTTTCTGTCAAGATTTGAAAATTTTGTGTCTGACAGGTTTTAGCTGTACATAGCAATTTTTAAAACATGCAGCATCTATTTAAAGGTGAGTGTAACTGTTTAGATTTGCTCAGGAAGAGATGGATTATTTGGCAGACTGAATTTAAGACTGACAAAACTGCACAACAAGTGTAGTTTAGCAGATGGATATCAATACCGGATGCATTGTGAAAAGAGGAAAATTTTGGAAGTCTAAATTTCTATTTTATATACACTATCAACTTTTGAAGGCCCAGCTGTCCTCTGCAGTCCTGATCCCAGAATCTCCTGACATTCTGCTTCATTTCAGCAACAAACTTTAAATTAACTGCAAAGAGAAACCTAATCAAAGTTACACGCTAAATGTAACTATTTAGGGTTCGGCTAAAATACCAAAAGATAACTCAAAAGATTAGCGAACTGTACACTATTAAGAGTAATTTTCTCTCCAGCTTTTGTCTCTTTGTGTGAATGCTTAAGTATGTAAGTACAGAAAGGGTGAACAACAAGCTCATCTATGAATAGAAGACTGCTTGTGCATTAATTTTATATATATACTCAATCCTTTCTTGCTAAATAAGAAACTTGGCAAGAACAAACAAAAAAATTCATAGTGCCCTAGATGTGCTGGATTGCTGTTGGTTGCAGTGTATTGCAGAAAGCCACTGAATATATGCAGTATATGCACCACAGAAATTACAGGTATGTGCAGCGCCACTGAGGCAACCACCAATCAATTTCAGGGACTGGTGAAAAATCTTCCCCTTCCTATGCTATTGATGGATCCTGACCTTATTGCTTATTTTTAAGCTGTTTTTAAAAGCTTGCAGTAAAGAATTGGCACGCATCTAGAGGGTGGGAAGATGACAAGCTACTCAAGCACACTGATAGCATGGGAGCCAAAATACAGTGGCCAACATCATAAACTATTTTTTGAACAATATCTATGCATTTGGCCACTGTTTAACAAAGTACAGCAAAGACTATTTTAACTCAGAATCCAAAAAATGTTGACAGTCTCCTGTGTTCATGTTTTTACTTAATCTAAGTTTAGGCTTATACTGCTGTAACTGGTAGCATCACTGCTTTTCACGTGCTGTATTTAGTGGGAAAAAAATAAATAAATAAAAAATCTCCACAACAACCAGAAGCCACTAACAATATATATAAAGTATTACTGACCTGACTGGGTTTCGAACGGAAAGCAAATTAAATGAACTTTCTGCTGGTATTAAACCATAGTCACTATAATGTTTGAATTAATTGATAAAACAGGAGAAGTTTCTGTGAGTGTAATTACACATGTGTGGATGGTGTTTAAATGAATGAGTCCCGAGTCTGTACACAACACCACTAATATTGAAAAGATTACAAGGAATCACACATGAAAAGACAAATTCCTTACCCAATCCCACCGATGCGCCATGACAACTTTTTACCTTCCCACAACTCGCAGCCAGCCCATGCTCTCAAAGAGCCTTCCCGGCAGCAGCAAACAAGCTCTGAAGGTTGCGCGGTGATCTTAACAAGCCCTAATCCTGCCTGGCAGCCTCTGATGAATAAGTTGTTAGAAGCCATTGGAAGTTGGATCACTGTGAAGAAACATCACCCCAAACAAACACGCACGGAAATTTTGCAAAGTGGGAAACTGCTGAGAGAGGAATGGCATTGTTAGCGCGTTGGAGCATCCAAGACAGCTGCGCCCAGGTCTTGGCACTGCCAGTGAAATGTCAATAGAGTTACTCCAAATGTTTCAAAGAACCAGTATTGCAAAAAACCAACAAACTACCACCTAAAAATACAGAAGTAATTCATCCTTGTTCCTCCTTCCTCCCCCAACCCCGGGCTCCTTCAGCTGCGTTTACACTTTCCGTTTGTATTTTGCCATTTAGGCTGCCAATTGAACTTTGCTATGGAACATTAACAAGCCTGTGTTCACAGGATACTTATCAGTCCTTGTACAATTAACTGGATAGCTCAATTACTTGAAAAAAAAAAAAGAAAATTAGCAGACTCCTATTTGGACTATACAGACACAATATGTACAAATGCTACGATTTCTCTTCCACTCTACAATCCCTAGATCCTATCACAAAGCACGCGTGCCACATATTTATCTCAGATTTGCTGGTTTTGTACTGGGTGGTGGTGGAATAAAAAATGTAAAGAATACGGTAAATATTCACTTGGAAAAACTGTGAACTGAAGTGTAGGGCTCTAAGTGTGTTTAAAATAAGAAAAAGTCATGGTCAAGTGATTGCATAAATGAACTGAAGATTGAACAATGTGAAAATCACCCAGATCTTTTTTCACCCCAGGCTTGTAAGTTTTGCTTAGAAATAAAATAGTGGAAGGAAAAAAAAAAAAGATAAAAAGTGAGATCAAAGTTTCTGTATCAACACATGAATATTTTTTAAGATGTCATCCATTCCTTTATTAAGATAGATTTCAAAATCCATCTCCTTTCAGGTCTTTCCTTGATAATGGGAACATTTTAAAGAATTCTGAATTAAACTGAAAATATTCTGCACAGCTCTAACCAGAATACTCATGAGTGCTGATTTTGTCTCTTCTATGACAGGTACTCCCTCTACAGCTTTTGGGAGGTGGCTAAGGATGAAACTCTATTAAAGTCAAAAGGTATTTCAGGGCTGCTTTAAATTAGGCCAACATTTCCTAATCTGATCATTCCCATCTACACTGAGGGAATCAGAAATGTCTGAAGTGTAAGACCTTGTAACATAAAAAATGATATTCTAAAGTGCAACATTTTCAGTCCTAAACTCTCATTGCTCTATTAAATAGGTACTTCATGGTCATCAGAGATCACCAGTATTGTTTTTCTTAATTACATTTGCAAGCAATTAATGCCATTGCTGCATTCCTGGATTTGTAGTATTCCCTAGATGTTCCTATACTGAGTAAAAGGGGAATACTGTGGTAACATAATCTAATTGCAAAGTCAAATTGTAAAGATTTTTAATAGCAACCACTCTATAGCACTTTTAATTTTCTGTCTGCTTCACGAGCATTAAATAATTATTTCCTAACATTACCCATGTGAGTAAATTACACCACTTCTGTCTCTAAGCTTGGTAGCGTATATTCTCACTCTACCATAATGTTGAACACGTTACGCTTGAGAGGCCTGTATTTCAGACACAGAGGGTGACTACCTGTGTTTCAAATGAGTCCCGGTACTGAGTTGTATAGCATCTTTCTAGCATCATCCAGGGAAATCTGTTACATGATCTAGCTGCAGTACCAAATCAGATTTCTGCATGCAGAGAAGGTTTGAATGAAGATCTTTTCAAATTAGCAGATGAAAATTTAGGAAATAATCTGATACCATATGCTTTACTATCTTTAAATTTTAGCACTTCAGATTCTAAATACCTGCTATGAAAAGCGTATTTTATACTGTTATCCCTAGGAGCCAAATTAAGGTCAAGTTTGATGCCACAGGAAGAAAGAAACATTGTAAGGACATACATGAAATAATTGTCGCTATATGAAGAAGGACAAGCCTTCTTGGACTCCACTTAAAATATATTCCTTATAGGAAAATACAATGTTCTTTTGCAGATAAAGTGAGGGAGAGCAGATCTTTAATCTTTCACAAGCCGATGACAATTTTATTAGCAAAGGGAGCTATGCAAGACTTCCCACTTTCTCTTGGAGCAAAACCTTTTTGAACCATATACTACTATGTGAACTTCATAATAATTTGCTACGACAAGGGCAGATTAGCAGACTACTACTAGCTGCCCTGAATCCTAACAGAAATATGGGCTACAGCAGTTCAATTTATGTGTGGGAATGTGGGGGACTCACAAAATGGATTATCTGCAGGAAGTCTGAAAATTTTTCTTCAACATAGCTCAAATTTCCCTTCGAAACACCTCACAAACAAGTAAACTACTAAACTTTTCCTTTGGATGTCTACCTATTTCAGTTCCTATAGAACTATAATTTACCAAATTATTTTTATCTAAAATCTTCGGTACATTTTCCAAAATGACAGATTTTAAAGAAAGGGAGTCACTGTAATTATTTACTTTGAATTCCTGAACAACACAAAACTCTGGATTCCTTTATTCTTTTGGTGTTTTCTGGGTTTTGTGTTTGGTGGTTTTTAGTGTTTGGTTGGGGTTTTTTTTGTGAATACAGAATTATTTTTTTTAAAAAATTCTAGTCTTGATTAGAACTACTGTAAGAAAAGATCTTCCAGTACTTAATTATTTTACTGATTACATCTGGGCTTTTTTTTTAATACCTCTCATTTCCAGTCAAATTTGGTTCCCAAAAGTTCCTATGCTTGCTCCTCTTCTGTGAATGCTGATGAGGACAGAACTGGATGTGTCTGGGGACAGGCACACATACAGATGAAGTAATGGATGTAAGAAACATTTTGGAATTAGGATATTCAGCTTTCACACAGCATAAACAACATTGAAAGGATGGAAGATGGACTCTACACATGCAAGTTAGGGTTACAAATGATTTCATACATTGCTTATATCTTACTTTGGTAGCGTCCAATTCAAGAGCGGGGAGATGGTTAATGGAACAAAATAAAGTTTTTGATTGAGGTTAGCAGGTTTTTCTTTGAGATCTTACAATATTTAACTCAAGTATATTGTATGGCATTGATAGTCTGCCTTTTTAAATGCTACAAGCATTCAGTCTTTAAAATTGGCTTGGGAGTAATTTGTTTCTGTTCAAAGGACGTTTTCTTTCTGCCTATCACCTGGACAGAAGCCTAGTGAGCCTAGTCAAGTGAAACTTGAAATTTTTTCTGTCTATTTAGATAATGACCCCAAGTTGTCTTTCAGCAGAGTCTGCCCTGTTTGGTTCAGACAAAAATAAATGAATCAAGTTTAGAGGGTGAGTTAAGACAAATCACAATGAAACAAGATTTACTATGTGTTCTAGTCCTATCAAAGGCAGAGGCTTGAAAAAGGAATTTGAGAAAATTGTTATTAAGAGGTTAATGTGTTTATCAGACTCTTAAATTGTGTTGCCAGTAGACTCAATGAAATGACAAATTGAACTATAAAGAGACATACAATAAATCATTCTTTAAGCTACATATTGAACGACTGACTCTCATCGGTTTCTGAAGTATTTTTGGAGACTTGCAAGGTTCCAACACATACTCTGGATCACCTGTATCCTGTGGGAGTTTAATAAAAGAAAGGATTTCCTTCTCAACTTTTTAACACTCGCTCAAGAGAAATGTCTGAGCTCTGACACTCACCATCCATTTTAATTTTATGTATCCATCACATTTATTTTTCCAACAATGATCAATATTAAAGATGTAGGAGACTTTTTCTATGAAATTAAATCAGAGCAGAAAGAATGTGGGAGACAGGAAGGAATAAAATTCCAAAGTAAATCATTCTTGGTTTAAACAAATATAGAGATAATTTCATATATATGAGAGATATGTAGGGCCTACCTATATGAAACATTATACAGGGGGAAACTTCCCAGTGTATCATACTTCTATGTCTGCTTCCTATTTAATTTTTCTGCAATTATTTTAAAACAAGCAGAATACTCAAACACGTCAATACAGCAAAATTAGGCAAAGTAACCTTGTTGTAGAAAACTGACAAAGAGTAATGATAAACTATTCAAACCTTACTGTACTTGAAATCTGAGCTCATTCAAGCCACCTGTATAACACCATCTCTTCCATTATTTCTTCCCAAAGAGATAAGGCTTGACTTAAAAAACAAATCTCTGCTGGTCTGTCATTCAACTTCTATCACAATTACGCTTCCCTCTGCACTCCACTTGTCCCTCCACCTTGGGCCCTCTTGTATGTTTGATTTCTACACCTCTTCTTCTGTACTCTTTTTTTCTCCTCCCAGTTCTGCTCCTTTTTCTATATGCTTTTGTCCTCACCGTTGTTGGGTCCATTCTGATTTCACAATGCTTTGCTAATTAACAGTGCCAAAATTCCTATGAGACTCGTACTGAATGCCAATGCCTGATACATAGGTAAAATTCAAGAAAGTCTAATTAGTTTGATCAGCCCCCTGCAGGATTCAAAACCAGAGGTGCTATTAGGGCATAGATATCCCTTAGTGATGTTTCTCATTCCATAAGTAGAACAGGCAGGTACGTACGTATCACCTGCAGCTCTGGGACTGTTAGCATTGGTGGCAGCTTGACAAGCATCTTCTCCAAATCCACCATTGCTCTGCACTTTTCTCAAGTCTTGTACAAAACTGTAGTACAGGCAATTTATGATTTCTACAAAGAAATCAATATGAACACTTTTTAATATTACATGGTCACATTCCATATTTATGGCTTTCCAATACAAGGACTGATGTATTACTGCTAAAAATGGAGTTTCAATGTCAGGCTCAACGTACTAAAAATCACAGTAGCAGCAGAGATGTTGAGCTACAAGATAAGTAGACTTCCAGTGTGAAGGCCACCTTCACTTCATATATCTGCTTTCGGAATTTACTTATGAAGATCCTCTACTTGCATGGGAACATCCTGAGTTTGATATAGATGAGCAACAAAGAAGCCAAGCAAAAACCAGATCATCTAGGGAAGGGAAGTGTTATTCACATACCCACCAAACGTGTTTGCCCATGTAAACACTTCTCTTGCTTTGCTGCTGTTCCCTGACTGCAGGGGTTACTAATTTTTACCTGCAGCACAATGCTGGTCAAGTTATCATCCTTGTTACTTATTTTCCTCATATTTTGGGGACATCGGGAAACAACACACGCTGAGCCTATTATTCTCTCAAGAGTACGAGAAACGGATAGCCATTGCTTGCACCTCCATTTCAAATAGCCCATCAAATGGCTGACTAAGGAGCAAACCTCGTAATTTCATAAGGGTAATTGGATACATTTTCTTCTATTGCAAGCAAATTGCCCCCTGGCACAAGAATTTAAAAATCTTTGGCAGCAGACCTCCCGAAACCCATCTGTGTTAGAAATTAATTTTTTGCTTTGGGGTATACTATATTTACATATTTTGTTTTATTTCTCAATATTTAATCTAGTGAGAAAAGAGACTCTTAGGGCAAGCATTGAAACTTCTCAACAGATTTTACAAAAATGTAGGTCTCCAGAAGAACCTGGCCATACTAATACAGCCAATACGGCACACTGACTTGACTTTTATTAGGCGGTCAAATGTTAATTTTAAGCACACTTATTTTTAAACATCTATTATTTATGATATTATACTGACAGAGTATCTGATAACATTTGTTACAAATGCAAACTGATGACTCTTCTCTCATATGCGTGCAATTTCCCCAAACTTTCCTTTGGTGAAATCTGCCATGCAGGGTCTCCTAGCAACAATGAATTCCTATTGTTTTCACACATTTTGTTTATTTCATAGAAAGAAATTACAAAATAATCTTGATAATCAGAGCACTGAACACTTGAGCACAGACTTATTTCTCCTCATTTAGGACTCTGGTCTTCCTGACTCCCTCCCTAGCAACGTCAATGGACAGTCCAGATGGTAAACCCTAGGGTAAACCCGTATTAAACTCAACTGGGTTGATTCAACTTTCTTGGTTTGCTTCTGGTAAACATTCCTCTTGCAATTGTGGAGTTACAATAAAATATAAAGAGCAAGTTATAATTTCACCTGCGCAAAAGAAATGTTTAAAACTGCTTAGTGTAAAACATTCACATGGATTTGTGGAAAAAAAGCAAGAAGTGCAAGTTCTTTGAAAGTGAAAGCATAGTTCTGTAAATAAATAAATAACATAACTAGTTAAAGGATTTGCTACCATGAAATCTCCCAGGCCCTGCATACTTCTTAACGCAGAAACATGTCAGCCTAAAGAAAAGCTTCTTCATGCTAAGTGCTATGTGTGCAGAAGAGAAACACTCACTGTAAAAGCCTGACCTCTGTTGCAGGAAACCATCGCTTGTAAGACACCAACCACTTGAAAAACTAACAAAAAGTATTCAAGGTTATCAAGGGTGCAAACTATGAAAAACCCAGGCTATTAAAAAAAAAAAAAAAAGACTTTGAAACTCAGATGAGCAAAGATGATTTACAGAGCTGACACAACTCTAAAACCATAAGTGGAAAAAGCAAATCCGATATTTCGAAGGACACATGTTGTGAAAACGATGAACTTCAGGGCATAAGCTTGCTCCCAGATGAGGTTTGGAACAAATTATTTTCTCGTGCAGCATCTGGCATGGTCTACTGCCAAAGAAAAGGATACCCAAGTAGCTGAGCTACTGTTCTGCTTGGCAATTTCTATATTCTGAATTACTTGAGGAGGTGATACCTACATACCACCCTGGTATGAAGAATCCATGGCGCCAAGGACAAAAGGAAATTCCTCTGAAGGACAGATATCAGAAATTACTCACTATTACAGACATAAAAGGACAGAATAACCCAAACTGTTATAAATAAAAAAAATGCCTGAAAAAGAAATTCCAGCTGTAAAATGCATGAGCACTGTGAAGTTGTCTATTCGTATGTCCGTCGGTTGGCTATGGTAGAGCTGTGTGAATGATATTTATCAGCCAGATGTGCCATTAGCCTCCCCAGGCAGACACAGAGATGTAACTGCTGGGGCTCACACAGACAGGAGAGCACGTGGGTGCTGCCCAGAGGGACAGGCAGGTCTGGGCTTGGCACCACCGACCCACACCCTCAGCAAAGTGTCGCAGGCATGGATTACCCGGGAGTCATAGCTCCAGGGTGTGAAAAACATCAGATGATAAAATGAGTATTCTCCACCAATTTCTCCAAGTATTTTCATTTTTACTTTGTATATTGTAATTTCCCCTCGTTTTCCAAATTCTGGATAGGATATTTCAGTCTTCATATCTCAAGTTTCTGGCAGTCCTCCCCCAAACTTTAACCCCTGTGAGGCCAACACTGAGCCTTTAAAACTGGATCAACTCAAAACCAGTCTTTTCCAGTACTCTCCCACAACATACTAAGTGGGTAGGTAGATAAAATAAATTACCATTACACGTCATATGTGTGAAATCTAAGGGTGTATCAGTAGCTCTTTGTCAGAGTCACACAGCAAGTAGCTATTTTAACCATTCAAGGTGGAGCAACCTTCAAAATTACGAAATAAGAAAATGGAAGTAAACTCCAGGGCTGTTTGGACTGAATACCTCACTAGCACTGAAGGACAGAAGATAAGCAAACGTGGAGAGAGAATCCTTCTCCCCGCCAAAAAACCACAACACTGAAGGAGCAGAAAAGGAAAACCAGTTTAGTGTCTGCATGTGGAAAAAAAGCTGGAACCCGATTCAGGGCAGGAAGTACTCTGATAAACTCCGTGATTAAATTATCTGCTACAAAACAGAGCATCCACTCCACTGCGAGCAGATATGCTGATTTTTGGACAGAAAACAGAAGAATAGATCAGGATGGCCAGAGCAAAGCATTCCAATAGTTTTTCTGGCCAGAGAAATCACTGTGATTATCTGCTAGTTTTGAGTAAAATAGACTTAGGATTTTGTTGAGTATTTTCCACATCAGCCCCCAAAACTTAAGAGCTAAACATAACGAAAGAGCGCTGATCTAAGAAGAACTTCCCAGTTAAAAAACTGAAAAAAAAAAAATCTAAAAAATACATTCAGAACATATTAATACATTTAGGAAAGAATTGATTAAATAACTAAAAGCCCTTATTTACATAAATTTGACAAATTAAGCAGTAAAAAACACTGGGGAAAATTTAACCATATTTTGTGACATACACAGTAGTATTACTGCACCATATTAATATATCTTAACAGAGTAAGTAGGTTGGAATCCGTACTTCTCAAGATAGGAAGAAGGAAGAAATACAAAAGTAAATACACTTCCATTTGGAACTAAACCAATGAAATATTCTTTGTATTGTGTGGCCTTGGTAATGTTATGTTATGAATATTAAAAGAGCCTAGGAAAACTCCTATTTTCCAAAAGATGAACTTTAACAAATTCAAAACTGCAGACGCTTTTGGTTTATGAATGTGATGTTCAAAAATCTAAAGTTTTTTATATAAATCTTAAACAAAAACATGTACAACAAAACAAACCAGATGTGCGATGAGAAAGGAAAGCAAATTTCCCTCTGAAAGAATAGTTTCATGTTATGCATATCTTAAGTGCTCTAGTAATTCATTTGCATTTTCATAATGTTTGTACTCATAGCATAAGTCCCAAAAATAATCTAGAAGGAAATTACTATACCTGCAGCTTTTTGCAACATTTGCTCATGAAAAAGATTAAGCTTTTACTAATTCTTCAGTAATTTAACAGTCCCAGCATCCTACTTCTTTCAAGTAGGAGAAAACCATTTGTTTGGTTTTGCTATATTGAATATATTCAAAAAGGAGCAGTATACAAACGGTCAGTAATACAATTATTAGATAATATTCCTGAATTTTAAAGTTATGAAAAAGAAACATTGATTTTTTTTTTTTTTTTGGCCAGACTTCAGTGAAAAAAAGAGATATAACAACCTCTATGAAATAAACCACATAATCAGATTAGCTTTAGAGCACTGATTACTGTACTTCACATGCAAATAAAAGCCAAAGAATAATTTATTTGATGTACTAGTTAAGCTAAAAATGCAGAATTGACAGAATATGGAAGTTCTTTGATCTTTTGTAGGTGTTCAATATGCTCTCAATTCTGCTTGATGAAGGACAACAATTCATACTGTTTTAAAAATAAATCTATGCACAGGGGTTTTTTTAGCTTTACATTTATGCTTTTATTATATAACTGCTGCTTTGAAGATTTTTTTTCCCTTATTTAAACAACATATTTTATTCTCAGCTCCTCATTCTGCATTCTAAGATGAAATAGGTTTATAAAAGGGGAACAAAGTTGACTCAGACCCTTTTTAAAGAAGATATTAAAAATATGGTTAGCAGGGTAAGGTTCTCATTTACTTTCCTTTTCAAAGCTGATAAAAAGTGACAAGAGTCAATTTGGGTTCATTCTTGTAGTATCTAGGTACATTTTTCTGAATGTCAGGTTCTGTCAAATTTGCCTCCCATTTACTATTCTCTCTTTCACTATAGGAAAAAAAAATGCGTGAAATACGAAGTTTGCAGTGTTTCTTTAAATTACAGAACCATAATTCATTCCACTGTTACTTCTGGTCTGCAGTGGACAAAAAGGTTCTTTATTTCAGGTTTCCCATACAAAATTTCAGAGACAGGAAGCAGGAATCTCCAGTCGGCATGCAAGCCATACTTGAAAATTCGTGTAGAGTAACCAGGCTAGCAAGATAATGGGGGCAAGACATTCAGCGCAGCTGAAAATCCATTTTCAGACAGCTATTGAGGTTGGTAAGATAATGGAGAGAGATTTTAGTTCACAAACTGTTCTTTATTTATTTAGCTATGCTTTGAATTTGCCCCCATAGGAATCTTTGATATGAAACAATTCTGTTGGTGTTGCCCCTTGAAATTGGTCATCAATTCCGATAGAGCAGAATGGACTGGGCCATTCACATTCAACAAGGCTCAAGTAAAAAAGATTTAATGAAAAAAACTGAATGTACTTCAGGAAAAGTGAGATATTTACATTTTCAGAAAACATTATTTTCTTGTCTTTATTTATATAATTTGTAATGTTGTTTCCTGGAATAAAAGAAAGCAACCAACAACTACTATAAAATTTGAGCTTTTAGTTATAGTCTAGAGAGAAATGGTAAAACCAAACCAACTACCTGCACTAAGAATATGATTCCAAGTGTATTTTACATGCATGTAATCATAATTCTCTCAACATCTATGATCACAATACAATATTGGTGTTTAAAAATAACTCGGTGCATCTTTATTTTTTTTAAATTTCTTGAATGTCAGAACTTAGACCTTTAATATATTTTCATCAGAGTTTGGTTTTTTGGCCACACTGAAAGTGGCTTTAACAAGTCAAATTTCTGCTTGGTAGTGTAATCATTTAAGCATCAAGAGAACAGGATTGCAGCAAATCAGCTAGCTAATTTGAGAGGTAGGGGGTCGGGGGGGAGGGTGACTTCAAGATTTTTATTGCCTCTGAGTTTGCATTATTTTATTCTACAATCCCACGTCCCATGAAAGAGGTAGA
Organism: Tetrax tetrax; assembly: GCA_009806455.1. Classification (NCBI taxonomy): domain Eukaryota; kingdom Metazoa; phylum Chordata; class Aves; order Otidiformes; family Otididae; genus Tetrax; species Tetrax tetrax. The sequence continues at coordinate 225,128 of WHYT01017921.1, forward strand.
GAGAGAACTAGAATGAGTTTTACTCAAAGGAAGATGTCTCAAGAAGCAATTAATTTTGTAAGCAGTTGTATTAATTAAACCACCTTTCCTCTGCCTACCACATCCCTGGCAGCTGAGCCACAGTTCTCTTGACTGCTTTTTTTTTGCTTGCCCCTACTGTGTTATTTCTGTTCCTTCCCTGCTTCCCACCAACAGGTCACCACCCTCCAGAGCCACGGTCCCTGCAAGCCAGAGGTTTCACTCCAAAACCTCATCGCAGTGTCTTCAATCAACCCCCTCAAATCTGTACTTGCCAAAGGTAACGTGCCCTGGAAATAATTTCTAACACAGGTGTGAGCCTGTCCCAGTATGATTCTTAAGCTGGGGGACAGGACAACTGTCCTAGCAAGTAAGCCTGATGAACATTTTACTTTGGTCATCTCTTTAGGATATAAAGATCTCAGGATCGTTTCTCTCAGGAATCACAACCCACGCTATCAGCTCTTGGTAGTGGAATACACTGTCAGGCATGTTCTGAAATTAATTTCATCTCAACTTACGTTGAAATACAGTTTTCGTAGGCTCTCTCAACTTCACTACGAAGGGCTGTATTAGTTAAGATTCCTGATGTAGTTTTATGCCTTTTAATGTCAGCCTGACTGTGGTTTTTATTCACCTAATTTTTATACTTTTTATTGGGTTTTGCTCTTTGGCCTCCTTGGCATTTGTGCCAGGGCACCACATTAAATGTCGGTTTCAAGTTAACGCTAGTACAAAACCTCAGTGTTTAAGAAAACTGTAAAAGGGGCATCGATGGCTATAAAGACTCAGCTGCACGTTTCTGCTCAAATGTTAGCACCAGAAACAATCTTTTTCCATGATTAACTACTCTCACATGACCTTCTAAGTTGAGCTCATGAGGGATTTTGTGAAAAACTGTGGTCTTGAGAATGCAACAGTGACTAAATTCCTCACAAATCACATATGATTTACATAAATGAGTGTCTCAGCTCTCGCAGTCAGCATTAGACCTCGTTACTAGCACATGAAAAATGCACTCCCAGACTTGGCACGCAGCTTTTGCAGCTGCCAAATGTACTCCCTACGAGATGAGAGCCGGTTGATGAGGAGGGCAACGAAAACATTTTCAACACTGCTAGCGACAGGAAGAAGAATGAGAATTCAGTTTATCTTGTTAGAGATTTTCTGATCATATTAGTGATTTCATTATGCTGTTCCTAGAGACCAAACCTTTAAAAGTTGCATGGAGCTCAAAAATGCCCCATGAAAATTGCTGCTATAAATCAGACTTGCACCACATTAACAGCACAGGAGCTATACAACGTCATGAAAATACGGGCACTCCCTGTAGTTGGCGTTTGAACACCCATTTGCATGGATATTCACCCAGGTGAACCCATCTCCGTCCCATAAATTTATTCTAGGATCTGGTTGGTGGCATGGCCTGATTCACCACAGCCTATGGGCACACCTGCTCTTGTGCTTTCAGGCAAGCCCCAAAAACCGAGACAACCGGGTGGTTGTTGGAGAGAAGGATGTCGGAGCAATAAGTGCAGTTCAGCCATGACTGGAAAAGACTCAAATTCTTTCAAATGCTCAGAAAGTTTCCAGCTAGAGAGAAGAATTTTAAAAAGACAATCTTAAAATTCATAGTAGAATAAGAAAAATCTGCACTGGATGTTATTTGACTACTAAGAAAAGATGACACATAGTCCATCCTTCATAATCAGGTTGGTAGGTGCCTGTAACAAGGTTAGAGGAATGCTAACCATTTTTCTGCATATGTTTTTAAGACTTGCTCTTTCTTTTGCACACGCGTCCATAATCTGTTTAATTTCTTTACTAAGATTGGTTGACCTTCTCTTTCTCTGTCTTTAAAATAATTAAAAAAATCCTCCTACACCTGCACATAATCTCTCTGCTTACCTTCGTGTGCCAGATGTTCTCATCTCCTGTTTATCAAAGACTTCAGAAATAAAAATAATAATTAAAAATCACTTTTTGGAGTCATCCCAAACCACTTCTTGTCAAAAGACACTCTCTCACGGCGTAGAGCTATTGTAACTTACCTAAACCTTTGGGCAATGATAAATCCAATCTATGTAAGAGAAGTGACCACAGAATACTGTGCACCATTAGTAAACCAAAATATATTTTAAGAGATGCCTATACATTCAGAACAGGCTATGCTTAAATTCTTTTAAAAGGACTTCTCTTGTGAAGATGCACGCTAACAGCAGCACAATCATTAATGAAGAAACCCTTACCACCATCTGTCGCAGAGTGATCCCGTAACTGGGGTAACACTATGATAATAAAGTTTGATGACATAAATATCTTCATATCATTACATATACCATTGGTTTTGGTGTCATATAGGAATCTTAGATTTTACAAAAAAGGCAAACCAAAAAAAGTAGTAAAGTTTGGAATCCAGGCAGAAGATTTCTGGGGAGTGGGGAGGTGAGTCTCAGTATTTTCCTTTTGTTTTTAAAGGAAATCTTAAATGAAATCTCAAGACAAATCTCCAAGGAATTCAGTCTATGTCCCAAAGGCAATTACTAGATCAAGGGACTGTGGCCAGTGTCTTTAACAGAAATTGGAGCAGACTCTGTGAAGTGAAATAAAAACTGTTGATCTGTCTTTTAAACTTCAGTATATTTACCCAGTCATATTTTTAAAAGGCAAGAAAACGTGAGCTTGTACTATCTGTAGCTCAGCTATGCCATCTCCTCAAAAATTTGAGAAGAAACACTAGAATGACCTGGACTCTGTACAAGAAAAGGAAATCACATTTGTCAATACTAACTTAAAAATTTTAGGAAGGTCCCATTCTTGACTTCATATTAGCTGTCTAAAGAAAAAGCATTTAATCTTCAGAGAAGGAGAATAAATTTACTTGTTTTCTGAGATATCCAGAATTCTTTTGTAGCACAAGAAGGGTAAAGATAGAAACAGATATTTGGCTTAGTTTTTCCTGTATTTTGACAATCTATAGAAAAACTGGCAGACAGTGTTTATCTGGAATACAAAATCCTCTCATCCTGAACAGATCAGAACCACGACTCTACTGGGGTTTTCTAATAAATGACTGGTTTCTGGATTCTATTAAAAGGAAATATCTACAGCAGGAGCGTAGGGAATATCAGCAGCACTGAACACAAGAAGGGAAAATCAAGACTATCTGATATTACTGAATAGTAGTGCACAAAGAACATTAATTAGATGGGTTACGATACACAGGACCTGCTCAGCAGCCTCCTCTCTTTGAATTGATGACAGCATTAGCAGGACAGCATCACTCAGCTGCAAAACAGCCCCAGCCCCTTTGATAAAAATTACTGTAGCGCATCCCACAGACTGAACATTTTGGCATTACACAGGAGTAAAATGCATTTGAATGTGTCTCAGTGGGCATGCCCAGATGAATCCAGGTAAATTTCCCACAAAAATACACAGGAGTATTTAAAAGATTACAGTAATTTCATAGATGAATCAAACAAAGAATTTGCAGTCTCAGTAGCCTTACATACACAGCCTTCATAGTAAAACTTCTTATGTATTCATTTTGTTTGTACTATTACCTAATTATTAGGTGCCTGAAAAGTCACTTGGCCAAGAACCGTAAATGTACTGTACGTGTACTTCAAAATGCTTTAGAAGTATCTGAGCAAACACTTGGTTTCACCCACAGTAAATACAATAAGGAGGCACCCAAAGCTCGTTATCCGTTATCTTATTTTATTACTGTATCAACACCACAGTTTCTGCTGCTTCTCCGATATCTCTCTCTATGATAAGCATTGATGTAATTTTTCATATTGTTGCCTCATTTTATTTTTCTGTTTGTCTTTGAAATTATGGATATTAAGTATCTTACCATGATATTAGTACCTTGGTCGTATTCTCAGGCACTCACTCACAAGCATGGCACACTCTTTCTTCACTGTGATGTGCCTTAACCTTTCTTCCTGAAAGCAACAAATCTTTCACTGCAATGTTATATAACAACCAGCAAATCTTTGATTCTGATGTGATGCACATCACTCTTCTCCTCGTATGCAACACAAAAGGTGCCCTTACAGCTTGCCTTGCCTGGGCAATTAATGTCCCATTATTGGCAAATTACCTATGAACTCAACTTTGTGTGTAAAGCTGCAAACAAAACAACAAATAACTTGTCTGATGTACTCTTGGTTCAATTCCTTATAATAATCTCCCTCTATTGAGAAAAAATTACAAAATAAACACTATAGTGATAGAAGTGAAAGAAAAATAAAGAAGTGATATCACACATGTTCATGTGTCGTGGATGATGTAGTATTTTGAAACTGTTATTCATCCTAATATATAAACAAAATATATGGTGGCTACAATAGCTGAATGGTGGTGGTGGTGATGATGACATGTACCTGCTGCATGGTTTATCCTTGCCCCCAAAGGATTCTACAACTCTGCAAATATCCAAGCTATATATTAAAAAATATACACAGAACTATTTAACCCAATATTTAATGGATAAAACAAAGCTTAATGAAGTGAACAGGAAAACAACAGAAAAACTCCTGATCTGGATTTTCAACTCAATAGGGTAAGCTATTAAAAATAAACTGCATAATAGTCATCTCAAAAAAACTCAGCCATAGGATTGTCAGCTTGTGTGAATAATACGCATCCCATGAGCACTGTAACACTGGTGACGCAATCCATTAAAATAATTATCTTTAATAGTACAGATCAGGTAAATAACTATTCCTTAAGCAATGAATGTAGGACCAGATCTTGGCAATTCATATTGTATAACTTACAGAACAGTTTGGTTTTTTTTTCCCTGTTACATTTCAGTCCTCAAGTGCTTAATGTGAAAGTTGTCGCCTTCCAGCCCATAAAAATGCAATAAGACTTCTCAGAGAAATCCATCCTTGGCACTCTTCAAAAAGGAGAAGCTGTTTTTCAGGTAGACTTACATATTCCCTTTTTTTCAGATACTACAGGAGATATCAACTATGATTTGTCCCTTATGATATAGGTAATTTGACTTATCAGATGGTTATACTCCTCTTATATTCATAATTTGATCGTGTATACCCCACTTTATAGATGGGCTACACAGTAGCCAAGTAGCTATTTAGGACTATGTAAATATATTCTTTATCATAATTTTATAAAAACTGAAAGATACATATGATCATGGAAGAAACAACAGTTACTTGACATGCAAGATGAAGTAAAAATAGCGACACCATATGTCAACGTGATATTGGGAAAGTATTCAAATACATCAGAAAGTACTGAACTACTTAAATATCAGAATATGATCATATCTGCGAGTGCAAAACGGGAAACACAAACAGCAACTGCTAAGCTAGAGAATGGGTTTTAAAATCTGGATTTATACATTTATTTGGCCATTGAGTACCCTTCACAGAAAGTGTACTGGATCTGTCGGTATCAAAAATTCTCTGTTTCTACTCTGCGCAAAACTGATTGCCATTCTTTTGACCATTTAGGGTTCTAAAACATGTGGAAAGATTAATTACTGTATTTCAATGACACTTTAGCAATAGGAAGCAGTGAAGAGACAGAGAGAGAGAGAGAGAGGAGAATGCGTCAGCTTCAAGAAAAAAGATGAATAGATTTATGTCACACTTTGATTTTGCAACTTGGCAAAACCACAAATAGAGTTATATAGCCAATCATTAAAAGACCCTTAATTTTATTACAGAGACCTTGGATCAAGATAATTCCCTTCTAACACAGCGATGATGTTGCAGAGTTCTGTAGCACCTCCTTTTCCTCCCTTACACTATTTTAAAAAAAAAAAAAACAAACTTTTTTTCTTTCATCATGACTATTTTTCCTTCATTTCATGTATAGCAAGCAAATATAATAAGCTTCTTTCAGAAAATCAGGCTAATTTAAAATTGTGCATTCTTTATATAATTTTAGGAGAAAAATGGTTAACATTTTAGCCTCATGACTTGTAAATGAAAGAAAATAATAACGCTTAGCAAAAGACATTAGAAGAACACATTCACCATGAATCATACTGCCCTTGAAGGTGCAGCTTAAAAAAGCAGAGAAATAGATTTGACACCACTTGGACTTGCAGCTCGGACATGCTGCATTAAACTGTTCAAAATTAATTTAATCTGAGCATGGAGAATAATAGCCTCTCAGTTCAAGGCTTCTGATAGCAGTAATTTGCACTCGAAAGTACTTCCAAAGGGAAAGAATAAATGAAGGGCGACTCTCCAAAACTGAGTGAGCAAATGTATTCACTAAATGAAAGCCTCTTGATCACCCTGTAAAAGAGCATTCAGAAAAACGACACATTCTATATCATTTTGTGGGTTAGGATTTTTTTTTTTTTCTTCAAACTGCTCTCTGCTACAAGGAGAGATACTGTTCTTCCTGGACTGATGATGGGATAAGAAGCTATTTACTTGGAGCTCTTGCATTTTAACTCAAAAGATGTGAGATCCATTTGCCTTAAAAACAAGCAAGAAAGAATGGTGTAGTAAAAAATCCTCTTGTCACATCTGTAATAAGGCACTTCGTAGACTAATTGCGTATAGGGTATCAGCAGTTCCCCTTGCACTTTTCAGCAGAGGACTGAGAGCTAATTGAAACAAGGTGTTAACACACCAGCCATTAAAAAAAGCACCTTATCAACCCCAAACATGTATACATTTCATAGATGAATTTCATTTATAAATTCCATCTTCACTTACACATACATAACTTTCAGTTCCATTCATCGTGCCCGCAACTAAAATCTCTTGATACCAGTTTCATTTCTCACTCTGCTCCTAGGAGGCATTGACAGCTCAGTGAAAGGGCAATGGAACAGGAGGGAAGAAATGCTGTCTCTCTGCTTTAGCATAAGAGACTTAATTGGTGTTTTATAGCAGCATCAACCCAACAAAATCTGCTCAGGTCATGTGTAGCAACACAGTAGACAACTGAATGGGGAGAACTCACTACCTTCAAAAATCAAGCAGAGATACCCAACAAAAGAGATGGCAAGCCTCTACTCCACTGTTAGTTTATGGCCTTCATTATGACTTGTCCAACCCAAAATGACTGTCCCAAAGTATTCTTTAAGCATAAAAGTGAAGTCTGATCTCTAGCAAGTCCAAGATTGCTGGAAGGGACTGTGGGAAGACACAGCCATCAGAAGTTAATCAACAACTTTACAAGGGTTAGTGCTGTAGTGAGAACAGGGCTGAAAGAAGGAGAAAGGGACTGATGTTCCTGAAAAATGTGTTTAGTCAAAGCAAAAGATTTTACAATATTTGAAAGACTTATTTTAGTTTTGACTGGGGTGGAGTTATTTAAATATTTTATGATCTTTTAATCTTTTTTTTTTTTGTTTTACAAATTATAAGAATCCACTTTTTGAATGAGTGGCTCTGAGAAAATCTTAGGAAGAGATACAGAGAAAAAGTTTCATCAAACAGTGGGAGAGTAAATAATGTATTAGTATTCAAGTTTCACTTCCAATCCCACAGTTGCATTACTTCTGCAAATTTACAAGAAAGCAAGCCAAAAGGTCTTTTAAAATTCTCTGGTACCACTTAATTTTGTCTGAATAATTTACCTGCCACTAGCTGTTTGTTCTATAATAATTCAAAGAAAACTGGATATGCCAAAAGCCTGAAAAAAAGAAAAGTGCTTCTAGAATGTATTAAAAAGTTAAAATAAATTGAAAGCCTTCAGGATATTTTAACTCATACACAGCTGGTATGAACAGTATTCCTGTTCATACTGGCACACAGAAGACTAAAACTAGTCTAAACATGATGCTTCTGATACCTCCTACAAGATCAGAATTAGAGGATAAACTATGAACTTCCATTATCTTTAAAAAAATTATTCTTTGAAGAAAATGCAGGATGCAAATAGAAGTAATTCAGGTCTTTGAGGGCTCCTTCTACATCCAATAGCTTTCTCACAATACCTACTTTTCTAGTCCTCTGTGATGGAAAAAGGGAAGGATATACCAGTATTTAAAATTTGCCCTTTCCAGCACACAGTCCATTTAGTTGGCTAAATTAATTTATCAAATTCCATTCAAAGTACACCAGTATTTAACCCTTGACTTTGCAGGTGAATTAGCATACCAATATTGCATGACTTATGGGGAAAACTACCCTGAAAACTAACAAAAAATTGATGTTAGAAAACATAGTAAAATACATTATCTCACAATTCAGTTCCTTAAGAATATTAGCTACAGAGAGTGACGTTGAGAGAATAATGACTGGTCAACATTTCAACTAATTACTGTCTTTTAAAACTCAAGTTCAGTTCTCCATCCACTGCTTTTTACGAGAAAGGAACACTTAATCACTGTTGCTTCAAATCACTTTTCAAGAATAAAAGGGATGCCTACTATAAGAATTAGCTCTTAGCTGAACTGGACTTAAGTCAGGAATATACCTTTCAAGAGAAGAAAAATGGAATAATAGCAACCTACAATCTTAACTCACATTTGACAACATATCGGGAATAACAAGTGCAATTCCAATTGATACCAAGCCCCTTTTTCTTTTGACACAATGAATGAGGAGTTAAAAACTGAAAGCATTTTGTCTTATAATATGTTATAATTTACAAAGATTTTTTTTATTTTTACAGGTCTCAGAGATAAGAATAAACAGATAATTATTAGATATGACACTTAAATTTTGTTAGGCATAAAGTTCCATGGCCCTAGCACATTTTGAAGCTAAAAGCTCTAGCACCGTTGTGAAGAATTAAATGGTATAAAAGGTTTTAGTCTAAACATTATATCTTTGCTTTAAAAGATAAGTGCAGGCAATTAACCCGTTCAGTGACCTCTGACAGCACATCCCAGCTAAGGAGCTCCCTCATGGCCCTGCACCACTATATCACATTTTTAAAAGATGAACAAAGCAACTTGGACCCAGGGTTCAGGCAAGGTTTATGCAATCAGGAGATTAACAATGTTTGTTACCATAAGAAATGAAAATCTTTCCCTGGGAAAGTGAGATACATAAAACTTCTGTATATTCGGTTTGGAGTCACTGTAAAACCACAGTGCAAGAGGCTGTGTATCTTGTCCTAGCCATGGTGGAAGGAGTTGAGTCGCATCCATATCCCTCCCATTGCACAGGCACAGTCAAGGGGACTGGAGTTGGAATCCACGGCCCCGTGCTCCTGAAAGGCTTTTGGTTGCGCATCAGGAAGGGACAAAATTCTGGTGCCTGTTAAGAACTACTTTTCATAAAATAAAATCAGAAGACTCAGTTTTGCAAATACTTAACAAAACCACTTTCCTAAAACGAAGAAATATTGATTGATTTTCACCATCAGATGGGGAACTATCAACCACAGAAAATTTGAGGAAACCAGGTTATCATCCCTAAACACATTGTAGTTCTTTGTTTGTACAGGGGAAACTGCCCTGAAAACGTTTATAGACCTTTACCTTCTAAGGATAAAATGGGGAAATGAAGATGCCCACAACGATGATAATTCAGAATGGGATAAATATCTTTGTGAGTGATCTCTGGCATTGCATATCAAGCTTTCTGCATTCATCAGCTCACTAACAAGCGAGTTCATAGAAATTTAGAAAGTTTATGATCCGTTACAAGGAAGCATCTGTGCAAAATAAATCCTGAGTGTGGGAACTTGCACAGGGAACTTGAAGAGTTATGTCCTCTATTGGGAGAAAGTATTAGATCACAAATAACTGCTCAACCAAGACCAGTCAGAACTACTCTAATTTCTGGTGATTCCACCCACTATACACACCACTAAGTGTTTCCATGTGTGAGCAGTGATAACCAGTTACACCTACATGGTAACCAAGCCATAGAGATATATGCGCACAGGACAGAACAGAGCAGCTGAGGTGAGAATGAAAAACTACTCCTGGCATAGCATTATACAGAGAACTGAACAATCCACGAACTACTAAAGCCCAGTCAGGCTTGTAGGCTTGTACACGTATATCTTACTATGCCACAATTTTCGTAGCTGACAAAGGATAGAATTTTTTTTTTTTTTAAGAACCTGCAAGTATTTATCTTATCTGAACTACTACTGCACACAAATTACAAAGAGAGAAGAAATTGAAAATAATACAAAGTTCTGTTATCAATCAACAAGCTATTATTCTTCAACTTGGCAGAATCAGGATCTGTACTGAAAGCCAACCAACAACTTCCCACCACCACTCCAGGCGCTATTACTTAAAATAACACAGAGGGGCTGCGAGAGCTTTGTGGCACCTCCAAGCTCGTTTCTGACCATGTCTGGATGCATTCTGTGGCAAAAATGCCATCAGTACAGATGCTATGGGTCACCCTAGGGTCCCTCCTCACAAAACTTCTGCGGGTACTGAGAGAATATGGCAAATTCATCACACAGATGGAATTACTTCAAAGGGATAGAAAAACTAGGGGGTCATTTTTCCATCTCAGAAATACTATTAATACAAGAAATAGAATAAGATAAATAAATCTGCTAATGTCTCCATGTCACCTACAGGTAGTGTAACTGCTGGGTTAAAATCTGCAGATTAGATAACCAACAGAAAAAAAGCAGATAGTACTATGAAGAAAATTAACTCTATCCCAGCCAAAACCACCACAGCCTGCAAATAGCGTTTGGCCTTTCTATGAAAAAACAAGTGAATTTTTCCTTACGAAATGACACAGCATCTAGGGTCTGCTTTGCCAGATTAAGAATTACACAGTGTCAGCACCGTGGACTATTTAAGAAATTAAACTAACAGGTAGAGAAAAAAATCAACCCTCTGATAATATCACAGCGAAAGAGTAATGTTACTTTTTCAGAATGTCTCAGTTTAAAGAATAACCGAACAAAACAAAAAACATGAACTATGAAAAATATTCAACAAGCAGATGGTGTGAGAGTAATTTGGGAAGCTGATATCCAGTTAAAAACACTGCCTAATGCCTGACAATGCAAGGGATTGGTGGCATTTCTAATGTAAGTGGATACACTGTGTGTCATGCTAGCTGAAGATCAGCTGCAATGTAAAATCATAGAAAGGAAGCAAAAGGAAAAGAAGCAGAAGCAATTATCACAAAGACAAAATAGAGCAGAAAAGTGGAAACATGGAATTGAAATGAAAGCACGGCAATCAAGCAAAAGTAGTATGAAAGTAAAATGAAAGTATTTTGTTTCCAAACAATTAATTAGAAAACTAATTTACCATCTTTATCAATCACATCTGAAGTCTACTGGATATGGATCACAAACTCATATTGCTATTATTGTGTTAGTCACCATCCTTTTATTAACTCTATTACTTTATATCACACTTTGTTCATGCGCTTACCTATAATGAAGCACCTCTCATGCTCCTCTTTTTAACAGTCCAAATCACCTTGAAAATGCTGCAGGGTGAAATACTGACATGCCTCTCAGCACAGATATCAGAGGCAAGTTTAAGAACACCAAATTAGCTGTGACTGATTTTAAGAAGGATCCTTCACGAGCGCATCTGTACTTGACATCATTCCGAGCCTGGCTGAGTTCTGACAACGTATTTTTACCTTGCAGCATATCTGGCAAACCTTGTTAATCTTTCTAGGGGCATGTATGTCACCAGATCGGTGATAACACATGAACTGCATTTTAAGAAGCCAAATGTCATCTCTCTAGAGGCCTCTTAGCACTTTTAAGAATCCTGATGGACAATCCAGTCCTTTCACTATGCCCTGTCTTGCCCTCTCAAAGTGATTAGCTCCCAGAGAGCTCGGAGAACTGCAATTCACCAAATATCTATTCAGAAACTCTCCCAGCTGACCAAATCTTCATGGATCCTTTGTCAGAATATTCAACAGAGCTTCTGCAAAAAAAACCCCAAGCTTTCAAAATATTTTGCCTTCCCATTTTCTCCTAGGAAATACACTATAAAATATATGCCACAGAAATGATCAGTAATTACTTGTATAAAACATCAGTTTTCACTAGAGCTACCCGCCACTTTTTGGGCTTACTTCCATCTTTATTTAGCAAACATTTACATAGTAAATATCCCTCATGGACATTCAGATTTATTATTGCTATATCATTTTTCCTTGCAACTATAACGAAGATTGATTTAATCTCAACAGCATCAGCCCCTTGCCAACTGAATACTGTGTTGTTCTCATAAGTCATGTTGTTCTCATAAGTCAGTAACAAAATTCTTTATGATGGTTCTGTTTAGCATTCCACTTTCTAAAATATGGACTTTCATAAAATGCAATTTATTAATTTATAGTTAAAAGATCTTCTACACTGAAGAACCAAAGATGACAGGGAAAAAAACCCAGAAATATTTTTGCTACTTTTTTGAAGGATCATCTAGCGAGCTATGAGCAGCTCTCTGCTAAGAGATTTAAGGGGTTAAATAATTTATCTTTTCAAAGGCACCTGAATTAAATGTCACTGTTCTCATTCAGGTCACGCAGTATCAGTTTCCTCTAAACTAGACCAGGCACTCAACACTGTGTTGCTAATGACAGAAATCATTACGGTCTTCTCACAAAGCATCGCGTATGGGAGAAGTGGCTATACACAACTTTCAGAACAAAAAGGAGGTCCCTTTTCTTTCTCTTTTAAATTTCTGTCCATTTAAGAGGCACATCTCCATCTGCTCAGGTACTTTAGGAAAGAGTCGATTTTTTTGTTTCAAATATGTTGCTCCCTGCAGGGATCATTAAATGCTAGGAATCCCTGCTAACCTGGAAGGATTTATCAAGTTTCCCTCCTGGACTTAGATCACCATTAAAACACTTTTCAAATGTTTTAATTACACTTTCCTAACTAAACCTAAGCCACATGACTAAAGCACCACCCGCTTCAGTCTATTCTGCTTTCTTATGGCTTGGACAGCAAAGGCTAAACCGTGCATTCGTATTTGATGGAACAGGGTGAATACAAGCACATCCTAAGATAAAACATTTAAGACATAATATTGTAGATGTTTGGCTTAGCGATAGAAGCATTCCCAAACTACCTTTAGAACATCACTGAAATTCACTGATAACAAGAATTAAATAATTGTGACAAAGCTGGCATACGGTTTATGGCATATGCATGATATGTCATATGCAAAATCCTATCATATACAGGAACCTACATATGGCAGTATTTTGAGATCACTAACTGAAAAAAAGATTGGACAAGAACAGTGACAGACCAAGAAATCAAGCAGTATGGTTGATATTACAGTAGCATATTAATTAGACTATGACGACTTTTCAAACCACTAAAAGAAGAGCTGATTATGTTGTCATACTGTGTGTCTTTAATGAAAGATCTAATTGCAAAATTGCCCAGTATTTAGCTTTGTTTGTATAATTGACATTTTAAAACCATAGTGTACAATTATGTGTTGGGCAGAGGTTTATATCTTAGTGAAGATATAAAACTGAGTGTTCTTGTATTGCTGTCAGGTGATTCATGGCAGATACATTCAGTTCCTCAAAAAACTATTGAACAGTTGTACAGAGGGATACATCTGTCAAGGAATGTGACAAAAAGGCTTAGTTCCAGTCTGGAATTCTCTGTAGGGATCCCTGCTTAGCTCAACTGCCTTCCTATGCACAAATTGTTTCTACACTGTTCTTCAAAATACAACAAAAAATATACTGCATTAAATACAGTCATAAAGTACATTGGAATCTATTAATACAACTGTCCTGACAGGACAGAAATTGTTCCTTTTTCCCAGGGAGCAGAGAGGATAAACCATGATTAGCCCTAAAATTGGACAGACAAAACCTTTAAATAGTTGACTGAAAATAAAAAGTAATCTGGGTCCAGGTTTAAAATTTGTGGTGTTCCTGATATCCTACTTATCTTCCATTTCAAGTTAAATGACCTTTTCGTATCCCCACATAGTTTTGAAAGGTGGAAATAAAAATATTTCTCAGCTTGATTCTTTGTATTTTTAAGCATTTCTAAATCTATCCTTTCACAGGTCAACAGAAATACCTGTCAAAATATTCCAGCTTCAAATATACCTTGCCTATGACATACGTTCTCTATCTGAAGAAGACCAAAAGCTACACAGTGAAAGTGAATTATAAAAGCTTAACTGTAAAGAATAATTCTTCATTTGCTAGCTTTAGATAATTTTAAGTTCTTGGTACTATTCCAATAGTTTCAGAAGACTTGTCAACAGCATGGGCAGACATATGCAACTTAGATTAGAGAACAAGAGCTGTGAAGATATAGCAAGAGCAACCTTGAACATATCAAGAACCTAAAGTACTCGATGAAACAGTTAGCCTGGGCTGATGTTCGCACTGTCACGTCTTGACTACTACCAAAATAAATTAGATTATGGCTTGGTTATGCAAACTTACTCATGCAGCAAGCAGAAGTTTGGATAAGAATGGGAGCTTAACAAAGCACGGGGAGTTTTTCAGAATTTTTAGAGCATTTTTTCTATTTGATATTTGGTTAATTCACTATATTTTCTTAACTGTTTTAGTCAGCTCAATCCCATTCATGTATACGGAGCGAGTTTCGCATGATAATGCAGTATTCCAGCTTTTGCTGCAACGTAAGAGTAGTTTGAATGGAGTGAGGCGAGGTACAAATCACAGCTGGATTCAGCAGCTGGGCTGAGGACCCCATGCATTAGCTTTGCGTTGCCAAAGCGTACCGTTTGCCCCACGACAAGGCAGTGACTGCACTACTGCACACACCGAACCTTCGCTGCACTGGTTACACACAATTGCCTTACAACTCACACCAGAAGAAGTGGTATTTCGTCATTACAATCACCGTGTTTAGTAGGATGGTTGAAAATGCTGTAATACTGGTAGATATCCAATGGGTATCTTTATCAGCAAACACAAAACACTGGGTACAATAAATATATCTAACACTCCTGTTGCTTTCATGACCGAGCATATACATGCCAATCCAGCTTTAAACAGCTGGATAAAAACCAGCCCTGTTGGGATGCCATACTTCTGGCTTCTGTGGATTTTGCTGCCAAATGACTTAATTGCAAGGGTAACCAATACCTGTTGTTATTCATGCTGCATGTGGATACAGAATCATTCTCAGATGAAGACTCAGCTTCTATTTACTGCACTCAGTATACTTTACCAGTATAGTTTCTGATATTTGTGATGAAATGTTGACGTTTATTATGCATACTGAGTAATACATTTGTTTACAAGCCTAAAGCCTGGAACAAAACACTCAAATATTTATCATCTCATTAAAACCATGCCAGTGTGGTGGGTTGACCACATTTGGGTGCCACGTGCTGATCAAAGCCTCTCGATCACTCCCCTCCTCAGCTGCACAGAGGAGAGAAAATATAATTTTATTTATTTTAAAATGTTTAGATTTTAAACATCTCTTCACTTGTCTTCTCAAAGGTAACATTTCTGTGATCTTTGGGATCTTTTTAAATCACTTGTTCTGCTTGGAAGTAGGTGGTATTCAAGATCTTGAAGTCATTTTTGCACGCTATCTCCAACTTACATGATTCATCGTTTTCTTCCAAATATTTTTCTTAGTAGTGTACAGTAAAGAAGAACATTACTAGTTACATCAAAACTTTGGAAATGTAGTAGTTTCAAAAATGAAAATACCCTGATATTAGTACCCACTATTGACTCATCTTAAAGGCCATGTAAATCCACACTGAAGTCAAGGATACATCATGGTTTTCAAGAAAAGCATGGAAAGAGGTGTTTGTGGGAAGGTGGAAACACTATTTTAATGCTATTAAAATTCTGCCAGCTGGTAATTTTTATTTGTCTTCAGCTAATCACTGACTTTTGCTCATTCAAACCAGCATTAATATTTAATTGTACTGTTCCTTTCTCTGCAATTTTTAACCTGGTAATATTTTATACATATATTTTCCAAACTCTAAATAAGTATTTTACATAATATAATTTTTTATCATTGTGTACTTATGTCTGTATTAAATGAGTGAGAATGTACAGTGCCTGATCTGAAAAGTGGTACTTGAGCACAAGAGCTTGCACTGTTTCAGTCAATAAACAGAGCAAATACCAGATTACTGTCTAATCACACTCAGAAACGCACAAATTTAAAACAACAGTCCATTTATTTTCTCCTGTGTCTTCTTTCTTTAAAAGCTATTGATTGAATTCATGCAATACAAACTAATACAAAATAAATTTCACTATAGCGACCTACTTACAAGTATTAAATAATTAACTAACTGGATAATAAAATACTGGAATATATGATGATTTTCTTTCTAGATGCAGCTAGTGGTTTGAGGGCCATATTATTTCATTCAGATGGTACTCCCATACCTCAGACCCTTGCTGTGCCTGGTACTGTGCTGAAGTTGTTCGCGGTTATTACTGACCTAATGCTATTGATGTATCTAGTGCTATTGATGTTCTTACTAGAAAAACACTTTGAACATAGCCTGCTGCTATAGAGGCTATTAACAAATGCCTGCCTGAGGAAAGCAGTTTCAGGGACAAAAAAAAAAACCAAAACAACCAAACAACTTATGCTTCCCTAATCTGCTCTGTCAAGGGAAGGAAACTAAAAGTTAGACCAGCATTCAGTAGGCCAGCTTTGGGACTGACCTATTTTCTTGTGCATTTATTTCCTGTATGGCTTAGAAGTCCAAAAGAATATGAAAACATATCAAATGCACAGTTCAAGAGGCAGCTAGAGCAGGAGGAATATAATCAGTATGGCCCTCAAGCTTTACTGAAGTTACAAAATGTATTTGCAACAATTACTGTTGAGACAAACCTGTTAAATAAATTAATAACAAAATAGCGGAGCAGAAGGCCACTGGTGGTGGAACTAATAAAATTATTTACTGTCTGCTATCGTGATAGAAGCTAAGTACTTGTCAAGACTTTACAAAAAAAAGCCTTACTTTGCACAGTAATTTGAACTGCCTAGAGACCCGTTTTCAAAAGTGAGGTTTGGTGGTTTTTTTGGTTTGTGTTTTTTTTTTTTTTTTTTAAACTGTATTTTGTGACACAAAGGCACATCCAGCTGTCAATCCAAGCTGTTAAAAGTTTCTTGGGGGAAAAAAAACATGCCCAGATATCACCTTTAAATTCCATTTACTGGTATGTAAAAATATTTTTAGAACAAAATAAAGCATATTTTTATTCCCGGAAGCATTGGCACATTCTTGACCGTTCTTACGTTAATTGGGTTCAAATTCTGCAAAGCAGTTACAAGTATACACTTTGACTTTTGAACAGGCACATTCTGGTTTCAGCTGGATCCGTATAATTATCCCCCAAATTAGTCAATCATTTAGCATTCAGCCAGCCACACTCTACGAAGTCCTGATTATTTAATAAAAAATTATGTAAATATGTAAATGTCAATCTGGGAAGAACAGCTCCAGAAAGACATAAATCATGAAGACTGATACAAGAGAAAGTAATAGATCACATCTGCAGCAAATGCCACCTGACTTTGTTCCAGTTTGCCTTCAAACTGGGGAGTTTGCTGAACCAGTTGAAGAACCACCATTTATTTTGTTGACCAAATAATACATCTAATTCTAATGTTTACTATATCTTAATGAAGCACCGTTAGGCATTAACTTCACAATAAATATATATTTTATGATTAAGACATTATTAATTTAGAAACAGTTTACAGGTATTGAAGGACTGCAGTTTTTCAGGAGAAAGCTCTGACTGTTGAAGTACTTGCACACTGCATTTAAAATAGGATATTTCATACAAAAGCTATGGATTAGATAAGAACTCAGTGTGGAAAAAATCCCTGTTTTCATATAAGAAAATATATGAAGATTCCTACCAACTAATTAATTTTCTGGACAAGATTTATGTCCTCATTGAAAAAGGGGAAACATATGTGTATGGGGTCATAGGTGGGGGAAAAATTTGGGACTTCACTCCGAAATTGAACAGAAACTGAAATTTGGGGTACGTAAAGGGCATCATCTAGGTGTAGCTCGTGGAGAGCATCTATAAAGAAGTCCAGTGAAGAGTATCTTCACTGTAATTTTGGTCTTCTGTGGCTCTGACTCAAGACCTGAGGATATATTTCAATGGATTATTGATCCTAGGAATTTAACACAATTTTTGCTATCTTGAATTTCAGGAGAGCTCTCTTAATGTCTACTTGGGTGGATGAACGTTATCATCTGCTGTCCTGATGTCTGTCTGAGGTAGAAAGAAACAGAAATATAGGACCTGTAGGAAGACTGTGAAGCAATGAAAGGACTTATAATAACAGATGAAATAAAAATTATACATGCAGCCTCACCTTAATTATTGCTGAACTTCTACCCACGTAATTGTTGCATGTTAAGTAGCTGTTTTATTGCTGTTCTTTCTCAGAATCCCTAATTTCTACTGCCACATTTTAACTAGTAGTCTAAAAATATATCAAGTTTGTGAATAATACGCTATGTCATTCAAGAGCCACTTGACGTTTAATCAGAGTGGGGCTACGTTCTTTTCTTTTTAAGTGCCTAGCCAATCTGCAGCAGAATTTCATATCCTCGATATCCATGGTATTTACAAATATTTGTTGAAACCAGATAAACTTATCCCTTCCCTCATCCTTATAAAACACTCCAAGAAAATCCTAGGTTTTAATGATTTCTTGAGCAGACTAACAAATAGTCTGTGACTAGACTTCTGTACACAGAAGTTCTTTTTGAAACTGTGCTGACATGAAGTGAATGTAAACTAGAAATAACCAATTTTAAGAACTCCACCGAGATTTGTTCTTTGACAATTGACAGAAAGACTGAGAAATTAGCATTTTGGTAAAACCCGTATTTGTTTAAAATGCCTCTTAGCCAAAGAGACTGTCTGTACAAAAGGATTAACCTATTGACAATGACTTTCTAAATCCAAACTCATTGAATAACAGGTACTGAATGTGTTTACCTTTCTAATGCACCCACAATTCACAATGAAGCAGGCTTTCTTGAAAAGGTCAAAATGCAGAAAGAGCTGAATTTCAATAGGAAAACAGTGAAAAATTTAGAGCTGAACAGAATGGATTTTTTTTTTTAATACAAGAATTGGTGGGATTGAATGCATCTTTAGCTATCTAAATGAGTAAAACCCTTAAAAAAATTTTAAAAGTATTTTAAAAGACGACTTTTGCAGAATTTTTACATTTACCTGGTCCACATTCAACTGCCTGTGCCTTAAATACCACATTTCTCAATTAATCTACTATATATGAACTTGACTATGAGGTGACGTAAAGAGAACAGCATCCTAAGTTACCTACACCAGCACAAACATGCATTTATATTTCATGTTCACCACGGTTCTATGTCCCCTCTGGGCAGACAGGTTTAAAAATGTGAAACGAACCATTATAACTCATTTAAGATTTTTTCTGAGGAATGATTTGACTGTGTGAGGCAGGTACACTTGAAGGGTCATTTTCAGAGCTGATTCTGAGCTGAGTTATGTATAAAATTGTTTTATAGTTTTTACAATATAAATTGAAAGAAGTTGATTATTCACCATAAGGCATACTGAAGAGATAATTATTAAGACAGATCACTTGTCATACACTGAAATATTTTTTCAGGTAAGACTGAAAATACAAATTAAGTGGTTTAGATTAGACAACTGTCAGAAGGTTGCAGATATCGCAATGTGAGTTCTATATATATGAAAGAGAACGTTTTTATAGAACAAGTTGAAAAACGCGATAGAATCAAAATAGAACGTTGTACCTGTAAGAATAAAATCATCACCACGTTATAAAAACGTTAGCTTCCCTCGAGTACTTTTGGCTACGATTTTTAAAGTCCTTAAATTACACATGAAGCTTAAAGGCAATGTGTAAAAAGTTGCGTAGACACCACATTCAGGTGTGGTTTTAATAGCACATCCGGATAGATAGGTAAACCATGTTTGAAAGCAATACTTAAACACTTTTTTTTTTTGAGGCTTTTGAAAACTTTTCCTCAACTCTGTATTCTAGCAGTTTTTAAGCAGCCTCTTTTTGCAAAATTACAAACCTTTTACTACATCCAGAATATATATCAGGACATTTAGATCTTGTCCTGCACCGTCGCACCTGGATCATGAGTTCTTAACTGCTCTGAATTAACTAAACCTGTTTGCTATTTTGTGGTGCTAACAGTGACGAGACTTAAGGACACCGTAAGTGTGCAAAACCAGCAAGGTTATGAGTCCTTAAACAGAACTTTCTTGAGAGTCAGTCCTGGAAGGATTTAATGACATGTACTGTTGAGGAACAGTCTCCTAGTTGTAGACTATGTCCTTAACTTGGATACCCTGATCACAGAATAATGCTAGCATTTCACATTGCATTTTGAATATAAATGACAATTTTGCTATCTCATCTTGGCTAGAAGATTATTTTTCTGGTGGATGAAGACACGACCTCAGTCATTCAATCTTAAATTGACAGTTCGATGTCAAACAGCAGCAATAAAATCTGTCCAGAGCTTTCTGCTGTTGGAAAACCCCAAACAGTATAGCATGTAGGATGACATAGAATTCTCTTAAGACAGACGATTACAAACACAGCAAATTTGTGCTCTACCTTGGTGGGTTTTTTTTTTTTTTGTTTGTGTGGTTTTGGGATTTGTTGGTGTTGGTTATTTGTTGTTTTGCTTTTTATTTTTTTTAATAGTTTTAGAGTTTACTTCTTCCCTCAAGCTCTTAAATTAAAGGAATAAAAAAAGCAACCTACAAGCTTCAGCCTGCTGGCAGTCATTTTTCTGTTGCAGAGCAGAACTTTCTACACTACAAATAAAATTCACTTATGTTTTAGACAAAGATTTCTCAAAGGTATCCTGAAAAGACAATGCACTTGAGAACCAGCAGTCACCACGTCAGTTAAGCCTCATCAATGCTAATTATAAGTGGAAGAAAAATTCAGTGATGCTTTGTCCCACATTCTTATGCATGAGCTACCAAAAGACAACATTCCACTGCAAGTGCCTACATTCATGGCACGAATATGATGGAGTAAACATGACAGAAAGACTTATTAATGTGTTATTGAAGGATTTAAATTTGACAAAGATAAGCAGGATAAAAGAACATGAACAGACAGGTATCATTATTGTTTTATTAAATATATGCCACAGTGCCCAAAGAGATGAGAATGCTAATGATAAAAAATACGAATAAGAAAAGATGAAGAAGCATCTTATTCCACTTATAGGAATACAATAATGAAATGTGGTATAGCAGATGACCTCATTAAAATTGAAGGAGTGTTCTGTTGAAATAATAATTCAATATTTTTAGAGAGGAGTTTGAAATGAAGCTTGTGTATCCGTGCATATAACTACAGTTATAGGTGTGTATATATTTCTATACATCACAAGTTTGCCCTTCAGGATATGGAATGTCAAATAAGTTGGGAAGAAGAGGAGCTCAAATGATAGCATTATATAGAGCTCATATATTTTCATGTTTTGTAGCACAGAAACCTGGATCTTTATATGCAAAGTGGTTATCATGCAGAAAAAGCTCTGAAATTTAAAATGCTCAGATCAGACTGAAGCAGCCCGATTTTCAGGAATGTAATTTGGAAGACAAAAGCTAAAGATTTAGAAGATGACTACTGCAGTGTTAATATCTGTAAGTGGTAGTAGATCATTCAGAATAAGTCAACTAAAGCATGACTTTCCATTAATACCAGCTGAGACAAAGAGAGAAATTTAATATATGGTAATGACGATAGAAGGAACAGATATAAAAACCATTCTTAGCCATGAAGCACAACGAAATGACAATGGAATAAAGCTGTGCAATACATGTTATAGAACACCACATCAATTTGCTCTATTATATGAATGGAGACCCACATCCAATATAGAAACTCTTAAGACCCTTCCGAAGTTCTGAATGTTAGAAAGGATGAATATTGTCATGTGAAAATGCTTACGATGATTTCTGATGTGTTACCACATACATCATCACTTTTATTTTCATTCTTCAAAATTGTACAGAGAATTGGTTAGAAGTAAGGTATAAATCATAGGCTGGTTTGGATTGTTTTATCTGATCCTTTACACATATATTACTCACATTGTAAAACAGATGTAATTTCCCTTTCTTGAACCCTAACTAAATCTTAAGATTATGTAAATAGACATCTGCTCTTTAAAACACAGCAAGGAAAAACTACATTTACTACAGGATAATGTGGGATTGAAGGGCATTGTAATATAATTTTTCTTTTACTTTATTTGCTTCAGCAACATCAAGGTCTAAAATCTAAAAGCACTGAATTTCACTATGACTGATGTTGCAATTACTAGGTTTCTTCAGAGCGTAGGTTCCATATCAAGAACCACCGTACAGCAAATGACCACCGTTTATACATAGCGTGTTTAAGGCAGCTACTTTTTAAAAGAATAGCCTCCAATGTGATCTGATTACATAGATTTAAAATATCAGAAACATAAAGACCCAAGAAAAATGTGGTTGAACAAGAACGCTTGACTGCAATCCAGCTATTGAAACTGGGTACGGAGGGAAGGCGCCTCTCTAAGCATGGATTTGCAAGTGGATGTGCTCTGTCCTCACACCTATTTATCTTATGGTATGTTTTTTTCCAGTGTAATGAAATTTTTCCATTTCATGTTTTTATTTTTCACTAGGAGTTTGCCAAGATGTGGAGCTGCCATTCATCTACTTCATCAAGAAAAGAAATGGGAAAACAGAGACTAAAAGGAAAAGGTCCAAATATTTCAGGCAGTTTTTGAAGGATTAATGAAACTCCACCCAATAAATATAACGGAAATAGCCCAAATTAAGCAGGAATACAGTTGCTATAAAGTTTGAAATACCTGACTGGCAAAAAAAAAAAATTATTTCTTAAATTATATACCAATGGTAAAATGCATTAAAATCCAAGATTATACTTTTAAATATGTAAACATTATTGCATGAGATCTTGTGTTTCACACATTGTAATTGAGGACAGCAAATACCTTAAGCTGCTCACGTGGGTGGTATTTACTTGTGGTATAAGGCACAGAAATTTGTACAAGGTTATATTATGGGAAATGATACTCAAAAGCCCTGAACCTCTAAATAAAATTCAAAGATATGCTGATGGTGTTGCACGAAGACCTGATAACACAAGCACTCTTTTAGAGATTATGATGACAAACAGAAATAGAAAGTTCCCAAGAGAGAGCGAAACAGGAATTCAGATAGAGTCTGAAGTTCTTAATGATGGGCAAAGTGCAAAGAATTTTAAGTGATACTCCTGTCTGAATGACGGTGATTGTAAATCACTGTAAAAATCTAAAGATATGTCCAATAGTTATATTTCAAAATGCCACAGAAATGGTATCAAGGTTTCTAAACTTAAGATCAAGAAAAATATTATCATGGTTTGAAGGTTCAATACAACAATAGAAAACAATGCTGCTTGTTTAGTTACAATACCATTTTCTGATACATTTGGGATAGGAGTGAACATAAAAGAAAAATAGAAACTGCTCATAATTCTTGACATTGTCATGCATATGCAGCAAAACAGCTCTCCAGTCTATTCTTTATTTCACTTTTCCCTGGACAGAATGCAGACCATGCAGCTTTCCAAACACAGCAATATTGCGTGACAGACAGGAAAAAAAAAAAACACTTTTAACTTCTGCTTTGAAGAGATGGGACTTCAACCTAATATGCAAATGAATGAGATTTTTTTTATTGCATTCAGAAAAGCTACGTGCTTATTTTGAGGATAGGTCAAAATTGTTTGAATTCCCTCAAGGGGCTTTGGATTTTTGAATACTATGTCCAGGAATACAAATGAAGACAGATCTTGAAATAAATATTTTTTTCTTTGTGTTTCAGATGGTAAGAGTAAGCAGTGTAAGGCCAAGTATAGGCATCTTTTATAAAGGGTTTGTCAATACTAGATCATACCTTTTACAGAGTGGTTACTTCTCATAGGAAATCAGACAGAGAAGTGACATTGCCAAAAAAATCCTCATCTTAAGTCAAAGCCAGAAGGCAGATAAGTAACCAGCTTTCAAAACAATATGTAATAGCTGTACATCTTTCTAAAAAACATTTTCTGTTATTTGTTTTGGGCCTCAGTATATTTAGCACATTTCTTCAAGTACTAGAGAAGTATCTTTCACGCTTTCTTTGATTTATAACCTCCAAATATTTAATGAGACAGGCAGGGTCCTTGTTTATCTAATAGTTGGATTTATACATTCTGAAAATCTCTGTTTTTCTTCCTTACCTATTATATTAATGACAATAAGAAACATTTTTTCTTACACCAGTTAAGGATATAATTTCTACTTACAGCCTCAAGTCTTGCTGTGAGGATACTGCACTTCTTCATATGCTAAAATATCTGAAATTAAGTTTCCTCATTAAAAATACAGCATTTGTTGTCACAGAAATTCATGGCCTCTTTTGATGTTCTTTCCCAGCCCTCTTTCTTTCATATAGCCTTTATTTCTAAGATACATAAGAAAAACCTAGACCAGAACATAATAAATCTATCTATAGGTTGTCTCTAATAAGAATAAAATGAGGATACATTTCTTTTTCTGTAAATATGGTAGCATCAGTGTATTTAATGAATGGCTATTTGATTCCAGGTCTGAGTGAAATAAATGTGATGTTTCACAATTTCTAAAAGCATTTCTTTGGTGAGTAGTGGAACTACAAGGTAGTTATCACACTCCAGGATCTCACTCTTTTCTTATATTTCATTTACTAACAACAGGTTTTTAGAGAGCAGAGGACAAATGCTGCATGAAAACTGTTAGGTCTTAGCCTTATTTGTAAAAGTAAAATCTACAAAATGAACCCCTCCTCCACCCCAGCTTTAAAGATCCTTAAAAAAAATTGACATTAGAAACCGAAAAATGGAGCTCTACTCAGTGCTGGTCACAGATACTGTGCAGTGGCACCACTGAGGGAATTGCAAGTGCTGTCCCAAAGGCAAGGATGGAAAATTCTCATTCTACACAGTGTAATAATTAACATCAGCCAGCTCTTCTAATGGCAATCATCACACTGAAAGTGACTCAGAAAATGACATTATGCTTTGTAAAAAATCACAAAATACAAATTAATTTAAAGCGGGTGCTGATAGGAGTTTCCTTTCCTTATGGTTGCACAGCAGTCAGAATATCATGACTACCTGATTAAACCAAACAGCAAACAAAATGCCATAAACTATCATTCAATGGCCATTGGGAACACAATGTCTTGCAGTATGTCCGGTGACTGAGGCAGGTTACGGTGTAGTACATAACTGGCAGCCATGTCTGGGATATCCTGAACATATGGAACCTACAGAATTAAATATTCTTAGTTCTACTGTTTGGATCTGTCTTTCTTGACAAACTATTCCGAATAATTTTTGTTGAACTGTGTCTAAATTGAGATCACTTTTTCTCCTTCCAAATTGATCTTCCATATAGCAGAACACAGCATACCTACTGTGCTTACTTAATACATATCAGCCATTCAAGTGTAACCTGAAGTGACTTGCAGCTACTTCACATGCTTTATCTCCATCACCAAATCACTAAGACCAGTCTGAGACAAAACAGACTACATGATATAAAAGCAGAATTTAAGTCTCAAGAGATTAGAGAATAAAAAAATTATCAAATCTTACCCATCATAATAACAATGCTCCCTTCTCCCCACTTCCTGTCTTCCCCCAAAAAAACCCCAAAATTCCAAATCAAAACTGTTTTTATTTGAAAACTCATGAAATAATTTTGCTAGCAATGATCCACTCAAAGCCTAAAAATTGCAGAGAATAGCATTTCTCTGCCTAATTCTGACCAGTGTATCCATGTGAGCTTGAAACTGATTAATGGACAGAACCTTATTAATTTTCTGAAAATTGCAAATTCTTAAGGGAACTACAAAGCTTTCCCAAACACGTTACTGCAGCCATATGTCAAAGGTCAAAAACCAGCTTGACAGCAGCCACAAAGCCATTCTAGCTTAACAATACTATCACCCAGCCTTGTTTAAAACGCTGGTACCCTCAATGATTTCCCAGGCAGAAATAAAAAAGATTTTTGTAGGAAGTACAAGAGGCATATGAGACACAGAGGAACAGATATTGGAGCTGTAGCAGGATACAAGAAAGGCTCAATTTGAAATTTTTTTTTTCAAGGTTGTTCTAATAATGAGAAACCTGTGTCAAATATTAGACATTTAAGTTAGAAACAATGAAAATAATTTGAAAGTGCTGCAAACAGAAACAAAGGATCATGTCCAAATTTCCAAAGAGTAGGATTACTCATGCTTCAGTAAAAGGATTTTAAAATATGGGAATATTAACCTGATGGATGTAAAGTTACGTCATATTTTGCAATAGATATTTCTACACTAGGTAACAGAGATATTAAATTGTTTTCTGTATGTCGTTCACTATGGTTGCCTTGTGTTTTCCTTATTTATTGCATTTTAACAGCTTATAGAAAGGTAGAGCAGTGGAAAATACAACCTGAGATTTTTCAATGGCTTCCACGTTGCTTCCAAATACAATTTAAGGCATTAATTTCAATCCCTAAGGTGTTAAATGTCTGGTACTCTTTGGACCCTGGTGACCACCTGTTCCCTCAGTTTCCAAAACTACTTTCACATAACAACCCTGATGCTTAAAGCAGAGATTGCCTAAAGCAGTGTATTTTTGGGAAGGGGTTTTTAGTTTTGTAATTTACTTTTCTTTCACCGAAGGTTTGACAGAGTTTGTTTCTTCTTGTTTTCCAAACTGCAAGTCTGGAGGAAAGCATGAAAATTAGCAATTTGCAGCTTTACAATGATAGGGATACTAGCAAAGTTTGGTTTTACATGGGTCCAATACTCAAGTTTTTGTTCTATGCTAAACTTTGTAAATAGGATGCATTTTAAAGTAACTGAGTACCTGAATTTTCTAGAAATGTTTTAGGTGTAAAAATTAAAGACTGAAATATATTTTTCATTTCACAATTGGCATATAGGATTAGCAAGTGACTGCCACTGATATTCTAAACTTCACTCGTGCAATACCGTAGCAAGGATCCCAGCTGATGAGCTATTTAGGTATCAAGAAACTGAGGTCCCAGACTCCAGGAAAGAAACTAAACAAGCCCCTCAACACTTCACAATTCACTAAAATACAGTTTCTCTAAGGAATTATTCTCACAAAGTCAAACTCCTCCTGATCATTCCCTTTTGTCAATTAAATCAATATAATCACTTAGAAATACACAAAAGAAACTTCTGCAACAGGTAAATAGAATTTATATTTCACAGCATGAGCAGTAAATCTAAGGAAACAATAAAGATAGTAAAACTACTAGGAGTAGGTTATTCACAGATGTGGTGAACACAGTTCAGGAAACTGCAGGAGAATGCATTATTTTCTATAGTTTAACAGAAACTCAAAAGAAATGAAAGAGGAACTTATAGCCCTCACTTTCTGCTATTGTGAATACAACAGTTACTGTACTGTGCAATTCAGTTTGCATCCCTATCATCATCAGATTCTAGGTTTCAAATGCTTTTATTTCAGCTGTTGAAACAAATATTACCATAAAGGGCAGGACATCAACACGATACCTTAGTTTATAAGACTGAGGAAGGAAGGAAGACTTGATTTAGCTTTTGCCCAAGATTTACAGCTGAGCGAGATCCTCCTTACACCAATGAGAGCACCAAACACTGAAATAAATAACTATTTCACTTTAAAAAAAGTATAGATTTCAAACTTACCAAACCATTAACAGGGTTAGAAAAATGATTTATACATTCATTCTGAGTACAATCTCTTACTTATTACGAAGTATCTAGAAAGATTAAACACAATAACTTTGAGGAAAATATAAATCTGCTCTGACGTTTATCTCAACATAAAAAGGCATTATTATGGTAGCAGACAAAACATTCTTTCATTTGACAAAAAAAATTCCATTAAACGGATTTTTTTTTATACGTGATCTAATTTCTTTAGTATGGCAATATGGTGTCCCATATGCTTTGGCAAGCTATTGTATTATTTATTATTAAATTTGCAAAGGGTATTATTAAAAAAGGAGTTTAAATTCACAGCTTCCAGTATCCAGAAAATAAACTAACAGTAGAAATTCAATGAGTTTGTGAATTATGCACAGAGGTTTTCAAAGCATTGCTCAGTAATTGTAAAAACTTGTGGAAGTGACTATAAATAAGTAAACTTCATAGTTCTAATCCCTGTTCTACAGTGCACAAATAACTACCTCGTTATCTTATCTGTGAAAGAAAATAGGAATCAAAACAAAAATTAGAGCAATATTGATCAAACCACAGTTTTAAAGGCTTCCTTATTTCAAATATTTAGTAATACCTCTTATGCAACTAGTTTATTTGCTGTATATTAATAAAAGCCAGCTTTAGTAAGAATTTTAGTTAAAGAAAGGAAAAAAATTAACAACATTATTTCAGTTTCCTTCATACTCATCATAATTTCAATACAAATCGATTAAAACTTTTAATTAAAATCTTGATTAGTCTAGGTCTGTGCAACAGATGGATTATATTAAAATTATTCTTCTAAAATTTTGCACAAGACTGAAACAATCATATCAGTCTTGGTCTCTAAAACTAGAAAGTTCCTCCCACAAGTTGTTCTTGTACAAATGCTACAAATTTGCCCAAATTGACCGAAATCTCATGAGATTTCAGCCAGACAGTGATTAAAAATTGCTCTATTCCACCCACAATGTGATCAAACTCTTCAAAGTGTTTTAGACATGACGGCACAAGAATCTAAGATTAGGTTCGTTACTCTATCTTCTTGCACATTATAGCCTATTTAATCTTTATTTCTCATAATATTTACCCTAGGAATGATGCTCATCTGTGAAAGTTTTTGAACAAATTTTAATGCAAGAACTATATTAAAGAAGACTGTGACAGAGCTTCCTATTTCACGCTTTGCGTTATTTTTGCTGAAAAATAAGAGAAATAGTGATTAGGTAGTGAGTGAGCATAGACAACTGCTGACTTAAGGGAAAAAACCGTTAACACTCACTACATGAAAGAGTTTGCAGGCTGTGTATCCATAGCACAGGAACAGAACACTTCGTTTTGAAAGTAAGTGGTAAAGACAATTCTTGCATTAAAAAGCATGTATGGAATTTACAGAATATCTGGAAAGTGGCAAAAAAGTGACATCGAATCACAGCTATTATATAAGTCTACAGACTTTAAGTAGCATGTTTTTGTGTTTAAAAACAATATGCTAAGTACTGGAAACTGCAGTAGAGATTGACCATTAATTTGTCCATGTTGGAAACAGGAAAGATTTTTACTCAGCTAAAATTCTCTGTTTTCATAGTGGCTGCTACCTTTACAACGTGTACGGTTGAGAAGTATTATCTGGATCTTTTCCCTTGTTCTCTAAGGAGATTAGATGAACATGATCCATTTTGTCTGGGGCTCTTGTAAAGCTACTGCAATTATTCAGAGCAAACACAAAGTGAGGTTTGCAAACACTCTCAGTTCTGTGAAGGCACGTTTCAAAGTTTTAAGCACCCTGTGGACATCCAGGAGTTTGTGCTCCAAGGAATCTGGAGGCTTCAGCTTTAAAAAAGGTAGAAATATTTCCTGATTTATTTGACAGCTGGAAGTCACTTCTGGCAAAAGTCCCAGAATTATTCTTATTATTGGTTTGTTAGAAAAAAAATATGTAAGATAGGAACAGGAGATTATGAAACTCTTCCTCATCAAGCCAAACCCATAGCAAGGTGGAGGGCAGAGCTCCAGACAAAAGCCTAAAGGAATAGAAGCCATGGCTGAAATGAAGACTCCCTCAGAAGACAGCACCACTTTTAGGTCCCATGAGGACAAAAAAAAAAAAAAAAAAAAAATCTCAAATATGGGCACAAGGACTAAGGTAATCACCTTAGTGAGCTGAGGAGTTACTCGGCCTGACATGGACATAGACCGGGCCAAATAATACTTGTTCCTAAGTCAATTATTTGAAAATAGAATCATCAAGGTGAGATTTACTGATACTGTTAACTTTGTAGCGAATTGAAGCGTTTGTAGCATCTGTAAAATTGACGATTGTTTCTCATAGAGCTGGCGATTAGACAGCAAATATGGCTTTTATGAGCAGGAAAGCAGCAAGGTCAAAGAGCTATGAAGAGTATACTGGAAACACAGCTGATTTCTAGGGGAGTAATGCGTGCCCTAGAACTTACTATTTGTTTCCTTGAAATAAGAGCAGATGTGAAAATATCCACAAACGTCATCCATTCTTTTTTTTTGCCAGCTTCATGTACCAAAAGACAAAGAGAACGGCTAGGTAAAAAGTCACTAGGTTTTGGGTTTATTTTTAGAGAGGATTCAACAGAGAGAAAACCCTTTTCAATAGGATTTTACAACCTAAAATATATGTTTAGATCTTCCCAAACGTAGAAAGAATATCTAGTGTGTCTGTGTTACCACTGCTAGATCTCAGAAACGACAACAAGAGAAGAGGAAATTGCTCTTTTGTTTTTCTATTCAGGCATAAAATAAGTGAGAAAAAGCAACGGTTATTTGAATTTTAGTTTTTTATTCCCTTCCCTCTATGTCTTTAGTTCATAATTTTGTCTTAAATTGGGAGGGGAGAAAGCAAATATAACTCTTCAGAAAATGTATTTCTCCATTGCGTGGAAAAGTAGCTTAAGTTATTCAAAGTAAAAGTCCATTGGAAAATTCAGTGTGAAAAAATAAGTGAGGAAACTGTAACTTTTTATTTTAAAACTACACCAAATAACATTTAATCATATCTTGTAAATAATCAAGACACTGTGAAAAGCATGTAACTTTATGATACCGTCTACTTCAAGATCATCTTTGGCTCTGTCATCTCTGAAGAAACATTAACTGTTAATAGTAACAGTAAAATACAGGTGTCTTATCAAGCTGGGAAAGCTGGCGTGATGTTGGCTATCGCTCAGCCAAACAGTCCTAACTGAAGTGCTGGGAAATTATGTTAAATAAATATAAAACTAGACAATTATTACAGATCTCTGTTTAATTCCTAGCTTTGTTAGTCTTCTTGTGTGACTTTAAATGAAGCATTTGATCTCTTTCTGTATAAACCTGTAAATAGTTGTCTGAGAATGACTATGGGATCCTAGAAGGCATATGAACCGCTAGCAGAACAAGTCTAACGCAAATTGTTCATCTGTTTTATGAAAAGCTTGCCTCCAATTGAGTAAACAGAGCTTTTCAGTCTGAATTATAGTGTATGTGTATTATTTGCTTTACAATGAATTCATTTTATTCCCTAACTACATTATGTTCCTCAAGTACCAGGAAAATGGTGTCAATCATACATTTCATCATTTATTATGAAATCACAGTCTCACTTATTGTACTTTGACCTTTAATACTGTTCCTAACACCTCCATGATGTAGACAGGACTTTTCAAGCTAGAGAGTTACCAGACACCTTGCTCTAACAAACAAAAAAAAATGTGCTAAAAACTAGAGAACACTTATTTAAAACCATTTGTCAGTCTACTTGAGACAAAGTTTCACAGATTTATCCTTTTAGTTAGATAACACTGCTCCAGTTAGCTCGTACTGGCAGGACAGTCTAGCCTGCTTTCAGGACAGCTGCGGGTATGAGTTCCTACAGCAGCGTGTGCTCCGTAAGCACTTGTGATTGCTTGGTGTGGAGAGCAGAAATTAAAAAGATGATTATACACACATCCATTAACAGAAGAAGAGTGCAATGCCGGTAAAGTATTTCCCACTCCTTAAAATGCATACAATTAATTTCAAAACTGTGCATGTCTAATAGGATGCCTTGCTATTTAAAGAATCTTAACTCTGCCATGATGTCGTGAAAATAAATTTGTAGAACTTCTTTCCTATCTCATTTAACAAGATGCAAATTTAACTAATGTTTCCCTGAAAATTGAGAAAAATATCAGCACAGTACCTAATCAACTTCAGTAATGTTTCGCCATTTATCACAAACCACACATGTAAAATGGCTTCAGCACTTTTTCAGTTTGCATTGCACTTGAAGATAACTTTCAAACTGAGAAACATTATAGCTAAGAGATGATGAATAACAGATTCTGATTTTAGCTTAATTTTTCATCACTTATTCCTGGTCCTGATTCTTATGCAGGTTCAGTAAAAGAAATTTATGAAAGTAGCTTCAGTGAGTTAAATGCATGCAACAAGTACTTATGATTAAAGGACATATATAATCATATATAACAAGTATAGGATTCAATGTTTCTGAATACAAAGCAGTTGCAGAAAGATGAACTAAGCGTAGTAGTATTAACAGGAAGAGCCCTACTTTGTTGGTTAGTTTTAGTAGAATAAGATACCAATTCCTTCAACGAATGTTACATGCACCAAAAGTCTAATATATTGGAAACAAAAATTCCCACTGCTTACATTTCTGCTACAGATAACATTAGTGAAATAATTCTGTTTCTGTTAAGAAATTCCCCTGTTCAAGTCAAAAGTAATCCTGCATAGCAGTAATTATTTGCATGTAATAAATGAGGAACACAAAACCCAGCAAATTTAGAAAATACAATTTATCTCACTGAGAATCTGACACTAAACATCAGCAGAACATTCTAATTATCACTTCAGTTTGTATTAAGTTCCTTTAAATTGAAAAAAAATATTCATACTGATAGTTCTTGATGATGCTTGGCAACCCTCCCTACACCCTCCAAAAACTGCAAAACACCAAAAACCAAAGGGAAGATGTGGCAGGTTTTTTTTTTTTATATTCTAATCAAAAATTAAGCCAATTGTTTATCAAAAGGAAAAGGAATTACAAGTTAAAATATCTAAGATCTTGAAGTTTTTATGTTAATAGTAGATTTGAAAACAATGAAGAACGTAAATATTAACTCTTTGTAATTCAAGTCAGTGGCAACGGCTTCTCTGTAGGATCAAGCAGTGTGATTCTGTACTTTGCTAGGTTAATTTTGCAGAGTAACTTAGCACTTGTGAGATCCTGCTCCCCATCCCATTCTCAAATAACATCACACCAATGGGCCCCCTGTCTCTGAGAGTAGCCTGAATATTATAATAGAATCACAGAATGGTTTGGGTTGGAAAGGACCCTTAAAGCCCATCCAGTCCAACCCCCCTGCAAGGAGCAGGGGCATCTCCAACCAGACCAGGTTACTCAGAGACCTGACCAATGTGGTCTTGAATGTTTCTAAGGATGGGGCATCCACCACCTCTCTGGACAACCTGTGCCCATGTTAATGATTCTTATCTTGTATTTCTTCATCTTATGACATACATTTAACAACTAGTTTAACCCAAAATCTAGTGTAGTACAGACAGGCTGGGTATCCATACCCTCATGTTCCCAGACAACTGTTGTAGTGGTGGGCAGAAGATGCTCAAAAGCAATTTCTGATTAACTGGCCAGGTTTTGACAGGTTAGACAGTACAGTTCTTCCTCAAAGAAGATTATATTTCTGGACCAGAATCCTGAAAGGCCCCTCCAGCCAGCACAATTCATTTTCATCCAGGCAGCTTCACTGGACTAAACATCAATATATACATCCATCTATCATACATTAACATCAATCATCAATAGTTTTAAATGAATCCCTAAGTTTGGCTCCTTGTTTCTACCAGATAGAAGTCGTCTTTTTTTTTTTTTTTTTTTTTTT
>WHYT01017921.1:258805-300847 GCA_009806455.1 Tetrax tetrax
CAAGTTTATAATTTTTTTTTTTTTTTTTTTTTTTTTTTTTGGACAAAGCACAAAATTGCTTAAATAAGCCTTGGCACTCAAAGCAACCACAAAAAAAAATTTTGAAGTAACCCACAAGACCTTTTTTATATGAGATCCTGAAATGAGATGAGAATTCAGATCTTCCTGTCGCTACCAGAGTCGGTACTGGAAAGCTAGGATCACTAAGTTACTTTAGGATCACTAAGTTACTTGGTTGAAAAATAACTTTCTGATGGACATTAAACTCAAAGGCATAAAGAATTAACATGTATTTTTTCAATAAAAAATAAAAGCCATGGTGCCTAACAGTTTTATTTCAAATAAACAGAATAATTTAGTATTATGTTACAGTATTTTTTTTTCTGTTGACATGCTATTGAAAATGTGTCACTTGCACTGAAACCCTAGCTACAGAAAAAACAACTGTTTGAAAGATATGGACAGAGATCAATGTTTTGAAGAACTCTTGTTACTGTTGTATTCCCAACAACACTTGAAGAGGAAGCTGTTCAACACTTCACAGCTGCGCTTATCAGCCACAGACAAGTGTTCCTTCCCTTGTTTTGCTACACTTTTTATAGCTGATTTCACCCAACTTCATCATTCCTTGTACTTAAGTCTTGTCAACTGCTGCACACCACTTTCAAGTCTCAATCAAAGCATGAACATTCCCAATATTTGGTAATGATTTTTGACTTCACTGTGCCATAGGAGTTATATAATTCCAAAAGAATGAGTGGTTTTATCAAAAAAATTTCAGTGGACTTGCAACTTTCCTGACTTTTCAGCTCAATTCTATTCAATAAGCGACCCTGTCAGATTCTTATTACTCTGATTAATTGATCAAAGGCAATGACACCCATAAATGTGCGAGTGGAATGAACTCTGGTACCCTCATATTTGCTTGGGCTACTGAACATATGTGAAGTAATGAATCTCAAAAGATTGTTTATCAGGAGGTGTTGTAGAGATCAACCTGGAAGTTAGGCAAGCATAATTTATTTTGAGACAGAAAACTGCCACTAAGCTCTTAATAAAGTACGGTTTGCACCTCTTGCTGTGGTATCTTAGAGAGTTTACCAAAGTTAATGAAATCCAGTTCCTGCTCTAAAATGGTTCCCTTCCCACCCTAAATATAAAGTGAAAAGGTTGGGGTTTTTTTTGTTCATTTAATGGAGATGAAGGCTTTAACAGTGTATTTTAGTATCAACAAACAGTATGTCAGTTCTTCAACTTTATTATCTTGGTATAACCAAGAATAATATAAGAATATTCACAAGTAATATAGCTCTGCGGTAATGCACCGCTATGTGGTGTATCATTGTCATTTCTGCTTTCGCAAATGCTATCACGTGGATTTGGTTAAGAATAGGAAATTCTAACAAATTAAACAGAGAGGCAGAGACCCTGACCTACAGAATGGCCAATGCGCCTTTCTGCATCTAATGATATTTGGCTTATATGACATTTTGGGTGTCAGATAAAATATAAATCTCAAATTGTATCTTCCTTTAGAGTAAGATAGAGAAAGGTAGGAAGTTCTTAAACAGGACACTTTCCCCATGGCTTTGTCGTTTACGTATTGCTGTTAAGAAGTATCAGAGCACTGAGAAATCATCAGATGACTGGTGCTTAAGAATTTGTCTCTGCTTGCAAAGATTTTTGAGCATAGCTGTTCAAACAGTTTTAAATAGATATCACATTTTAAAAAATCAAGAGCATAAATTCTGGCAGAAGCTTTTGCTCGAGTAATCAATTTAAGAATCTTGGAAACAGCCTGAAGAGCTTTCACCACTGGCAGAGGACTGTATAGTGACTGACAAATCCTACACTGCAAAAATACACTTGAAAATACAGAGTAGACTCAGTGCTACCATATATAGGGTCGTGAAGTCCCTCTGTGCCCTTTGTTTGCTCTCCATTGGCTTAAAAGCAAGGAAACACGAACAATTAAGTACTCACAATACCAGCTTAACTTAGTTATGGATGCACGTTAATGGACTACCCATACTTTGGCTAAAAAGTGAAGATTTAATGCTCTGGGAGGAGGAGAGAGAGAAAAATCTAATTGAAGTGCTTTTATTTATCAGTTTAATAGAACTATAATGTAAGAAATAAAAGACATTTATCATAAAAGTAGCTGCTGTGTTATCTTTGTGACAGACCATTTGAGACATACAATGGCAATATCTTATTCCCTGAATTAGGATCATCAATTCCTTAGCAATTGCCTAGAGTTCTTTTGGAAGTTGAGGACTTTATTATCCCATTACAATTTTATACAAATTTTTATGGACTGGTAAAAAGTAAATGTTTTAAATCTGGTATATGTTTATCTCAGATTCAATTTCAGGAATTTTTTTTTTTTTTTTTTAATGCTGATCAAGTGTCCCATATGGAAGGCCTTCACTGCACACTGTTTTCTGAGAGTAGTTTGCATTTTCTAGGAATGAATTCACTAGCATATTTACAACCCAGCAGATTCTAATGAAGGTAGAATTATCATCACCCATGCGGTTAATATATGGCTGTGTCATGTAAACAACCTAAGTCCAAAGGTCATGACATTAAAAATAATGTGGAAAAGTCATACTGCTTTCAGAATTAGATACACAATTTTCCCCATTTATCTAATCAATAGCTGCAGTAGAGATTATGTCAAATTAAGTGAAGCCGGGAAAAAAAGGCAGATTTACAGAAATCACTGAGAACATAAAAATATTTTCAAATTGAAAAGTGAATGGGAAAGAATCACCCTGATTTTTAGAACTAAAGATGCTGTGTTTTCTTTAAAGAAGCAGAAAATGAAAGAACTTGAGGTATCTGCAAAGTAGTGTATGAGCTGTAGTTAGAGCAATAAAAAGGAAGAGTACGTAATTTTAGTTTGCATAATCATTATAGCTGGCCATTCAAGCATAAAAGTGGATTTTCTGCTGTAGCAACAGTTTTAGTTTCTGTTTTTCATCATAAAACTAATTAAAGTAGAGATGGGTTGAACTGCTAAAAAAAAAAAAAAAAAAAAGATATGTATGAGTGTATTTGAATAGTGGATTATCCATTAAGGCATGTATTACTCACCAAATACAGTTCACTTACATTGAGTTTAAGTTGTGCCACAGAAAAAGCTCCAGAGGTGTTTAGCTGCAGCATACTTCCACAGACTTAATATCCCTAAAATTATCCCAAAATACGTTGGGCTTTTTTCCCCTATGACTTTCTGAAAAAATATTTCCTTTGTCCCTGGTAGCTGATGAAAGACAACAGTCTAATGTGAATTTGTGGGAGGAAGCAATTATTACAGAAGTTGTATAAAGCATTTAATACAATTTTATTACACGCATACAAACCCCCTGTGTTGCGCTTAAAGGCCAGCTCTTAAATTCAGGTGTGTCACAGCCCTATTTAAGCACATGTGAAACCAATGGAAAAATTGCCTGAAATAGAAATACAAATCTGAATTCTGGGTAGTCAAAATATTTTAAACTCTAA
Source organism: Tetrax tetrax (assembly GCA_009806455.1). Taxonomy (NCBI): domain Eukaryota; kingdom Metazoa; phylum Chordata; class Aves; order Otidiformes; family Otididae; genus Tetrax; species Tetrax tetrax. Next base: position 262,316 of record WHYT01017921.1, read on the forward strand.
CCCACCAAGCCTTCTACTTGCTTAGTCAGGCACATGGGTGTAACTTGAAGCATTTTCAAGGAGAAGAGTAAATGGAAGTTGTGGAGTAAATGGACACATGATGCAGTAGGCAAGCCATATCAAAACTCAGGAGAGATTTTAACATGAAGTTAATGGATGTGTATTAAGAACAGTTAGCAGAGATTTGACAGAATATAGACCTGGAGGCCAGAAGATGGACTGATGATGCATAACTTTCCATTTCACATTTCTGGAACTTCATATTTGAAAAGCAAAATACACACTGCACGTGAAAACACACGTTGAGAATCCCTCATCCTCCAGTTACTAGTTGAATGTCCTGTCTTCCCCAGCATAGACAAAACCACATATATTAGTTATTATATGTAAAAAAATACATGGTAGGCCAGTATTCTTACCCACTAGCACCTGCCTTGAGCAGCTGCTGGGGATGGGGCACTCAAAGTTGGCCAAATCTGGGATGTACTCCAAAGATCAGCCCCAGCCACTTGTTTGTTACAACAGTCCTATTTCCTACGAGTACTGAAAAAGTTCATTTCAAGAATACTGAAACAATATTTTACTCAAAACATATGCCATTATTTTCAGATTGTATACTTGGATAATGCAAACATTTGATCTTCACCTTTTGGGAAGCAAATGATTTCCCTCCCCTCTTGAACATTACAGCTGTCCCAAGATAAGCTAGGAATTCAAACTCCTGCCCAATTTCTAATTAAAAGATTTTAATGGAAAGCTGATATTCTGTTGTGCCTGAGAAGATTTTTTTTTTTCATTCCAGATCTACAACTGACAGACAGTAATTTAGTCAGAGTAAGACTATTCTATGCAAATGTTCTAGAAGTTAGATGTTAATTCGACACTTGTAGTATAATATTTCTGCTGCTCAAGTTGCATAGTCAGTTTATAATGTTTAGACAAATGTTGTGTTACTTACCACAGCAGTAAAAGTTCATTTCTCCTAAGTGCTTGCAGCCTAGTAAAATAATTTAAATTCTAAAGAAATATCTATAATAATCTCTATATAAATATTATTAATAACTACTTTCATAACTAAAATAGCTTACAAAGCAAGATTTAATTTTTAATAAACCTGTAGCACTCTATAGGTATATTTGGTTATATATTCAAAACTTATTGGTATTTTAATTGCTTTATTTGTCATTGTTACAGGTTGTTACTACAACCGTTACTGTAAAGATAAATGCTTTTTGTCATAGTTCATCAAAATAAAGTTATTCAAATTAAGACAACATAGCAACTAAAATTGTAGAATAAAATAATAATTTCTTCCGCAAAGTGTATTGTTTTAGTTGTACCTGGGATCATCTACAAACTTACAAATGCACATTTTAATGAACAATTATCATAAGCCAAAGAGATTAAGAGAAGGATCAAGCACTGATTATAACTGAGGAATAGAAACACGCATAGAAATAAAAAGCTGACATTTTGCATCTGTGAGAAAGAAGGAAAAAGCGATTTCAAGACACATGGCAAATTGTGCAGGACTGATGAGAATCAAACTGATGACTCTAATTCTTATTAGGGATGGGATCATGCAGTATTAATGAGGTCTGAGTCTTTCACCTTGATTATCACTCTGACTTATGCCTGAGAGGAAGATGACAGAGTAGATACATCCATGGCCTGATTCTGTACAACAAAATCCTCAGCTCTTTCTTAAAGCTAGAACATCCAGAATATAAAAAAAAATTATGGGAAGTGAAATTCAGAGTTTACTCTGAAATTTTGCGGTTCGACTATGCAGCCCAAAATAAATTTAGAGAAACATGTCTATGGTTTTATCTGTTTAATATCTATATTTTTCATACTTATGTCAGTAATTTCTTCAGGTACATGCACAAGAAAAGCCTGTCCTACATCTGATTAAATAAGCAAACATTTGTACCCAGCAATATTTTACGTGGCAGAGACAAATTCAAGGCCAGTTTAGAACCTCCATGCATGTAGTCTGCCAGGTTAATACAAAAGCAATTCAAGCTAGACAATAACTAACATATTAGTGTATTCCTTCCAGCAGAAATTAGATTTATAGTCCTGGGAGGGTGAAAGCTGAGGCCTTGTGTAGACCAGTAAACATTAGTGCCCATAGGCAATATTAGGAGCTGCCAGGATCCATCACTACAGCAGTGCTGCATGTCGGTTTATGAGAAAAATCTCTCTACTGCATCTAATAATTACATTCAAGGGACTTTCAAACAAATGCTTTGTTAGTTAAAAAGTTGTATTTTTAATTCCTCTAGCAGGGGCTGAATGAAAATGAAAATGCACATTTTAATTTAACCTCTGATCCAATTCTGAAAAGTGATCACTTGATAAATTCTTCTGGTCATTTAATGCTACCACTTGGAACAGAAATAGTATTAACAAAAAGCCTTGTAGACTTTTTTCTTTTTTTCTTTTTTTTTTTCCAGCTCTTTCAGCTTTTTAGTGTATAAATTAAGCTAAAAGCTTATAGACATCATATCGTTCACTGTAGTTACACGTAGTACATATGCTCTATGAAAAAAAGTCTGAAACAATTTCAAAAGTCAATTAACTAAAGCTCTGCTTACACTGCAAAATGCTTCAGTGTGTTACCCATGGACATCTACTTCATAGAGTGCTGCTTGTAATTCTTCTCACTGAACTTCTTTCCCTTCACCTTCCCTCCCAGCTTCTACCCAGGAAACAGCAGGTGAACTAAAGGTTGACTTAAACACAAGGATTCAAACGAATGTGTTCTATCACTTTATAAACAGTCTTGAAGGTCCTTTCAGGATCTTTCAGATTGTTTCTGTTTGGAAAAGAAACTTGAGTCCTGATTCAACCGTCTATTGGACACGATTAGCATTATATTAGAAACCGACTGTTAAGGACACTTTTTATCTGATCCCAGTTCCCTGCCTCATTCCAGCTGGCACATCAACCCAAGGAACTCTCTTGTCATGTAGTTTTCAAGGTCACATTACAACTTATTGGTTTTGCTGCCAAGCTTCTTTACTACCTATTTCTAGATTTGGCTTTTCCTTAGCTTACAGTCTTTTGATTAGGCTTCTTGGTACCACTTTGTGCACTCTGGTCCCAAACTTTCTCGGTGTATATGGCTCAACTTCTACTCTAGTCGAAATATCACCTCTAACAGTTCCCACTGCTCTGCTGGCTGTCAGTAAAGGAGTTTATTTTGCTTTTCAGCCTGAATGAATAATGGCCATTGTGTTCAGAAGCTTCGCTTGAACTTTCAAGTCTCATTTTTTGCACAAACTATATATATATGCACATGTATGACTACACATACACACACATATATGTAATCTCCTCTACAGGAAAGATACAACATTTTCTATTGGTGCCCAAATCTTCACTCTTCTCAGTTTTTTTTAATACCTAACAATTAACTGCTGTGAAATTGTTTCTGAGGAAATATTGAATCTGTGTGGTTCCTCTGTGATTTCCCAGCTTCAGCAGCGTCAGTCAGCCAACGCAGAAGAGACAGAACATCACCAGACAGCCTATAAATGCCACCTCTAGAACAACAACTTTGCAAAGTGAACAAGAGATGAGGGAATCCCATTAGGTTACTAATGGCCATTTCTTTCCCCTAGTGACGTGAGGGAAAAGCAGGAGCTTCCTTCTCAGCCTCAGACTGAGCGCTGAAGTTTCCACAGCTGCTTTCACCTCACAGGTACTGAAGAGATCACTGTGGTCCTAATGATCCAGTACATTTTACATCTTTTAGGTATGAAGGTGTAGTCAACACTGGGAGATTAAATATTACACAAGCTCATTCAAGCAAGCTTCTTTCCTCTCCATTCTTACATTGTAAAAGGTGTAGGTCAATTTTCACAACCTTTAGACTTTCTTCTCAATATTCCTGAACAGATATTTTACTAGCTATTAAAAGTAGGATCTGCTACTTGTTCCAGGTCATTATTACTTTTTTTTTTCAAAACAATTTCTTTTCAGGTGTGTGTTTCAGCTACTATACTTGGTACCATTTATTGGTGAGCTTTTAATGTCTTCTTTAAAATAATTTTTGTTCAAAAATGTAGATTATCACAGCAATTGATAATCAAAAAGGTGATGCATGTTTTCAGTTTGGGGTTGTTCAGATGCCTGTGTGTGCCTGGACTGGACTTTCATGCCCAGTCACACAGAACCTTGCCATTAGATATGGCACTCAGCGCTAAGCTTCATAGTTTATTTCTAATGAAATACCAGAGAATGGAGCCACAATTTCCAAAGCATCTATCAATAGTTAGTGATGTGACATGACATATAAACGGGTCTCCTTGTGATGACATTAAATGAGTGTCACACTTGCTGTGTGACAGCTGTTGAGTCTGTTCTCCTTCCTATCCCAGTTCTCTTATTCTTAAAAATAACCTGAAAAGGTTTATCTGTACCCTGGGAGTGGAAGGGGGAATGATGCTTTCAGGTGGAAGTTCCATATCTCTACAATGAGAACAGAATCAGTCCCCACACAAATCATGTGGTAATTACAGTCAAGGAACTACAGCCTCAAAGCTTTAGTGGATGCCGCAATGCCACTAAAGCTACCTCCTTAGCATCTATTTTTAAATTAAATGATTCCACTCTTGGTCTCTTCCATGTATATGTCCTCCATCTGTCCTCCATCCCTTCCGAAGGTCTAGTCCAGGTTAGGTTTTAATCAACAGGAGTATTCCCACAGCTCTCAAATCACCTTGGTTGAGTCCACAAAACTCCAGCTGTACACAGAGTTTGTTGACATGTGCATGTCAAACAGAGCAAACCCAGAATCATCTCTACAAAACTTCTGGTGAGCTCAACAACATCCAAAAGAGTAACAGAGGCCTGGGGATTCCAGCATCACAACTCCTTTTACTGAAAATATTTTGGAAATTAATTTCAAGCTGGCAAGCTTTGTGAAACACAAACAGCTAAAACTGGCCAATCTAGTATTTAGATGAAAGTGAAATATCTGCACTTTTGTTGTTATTGTTCCTGCAGAGATTAAGCAATTTTCTATTGAACTGTTTATTGTTCAGTATTATAATTTACAATATGAGCTGTGCCAACATTCTGAAAGAAAGATCCAAAGAACATTCCTTTCTGTGCCTTTTTAATGAAATAAAACTTTCCCAGAAACACTAAAAAATGTAGGAACTGGGAAAATTCCACTGAACTCAGCATCTGCAATGCCTACCAGACAAGAGAAAAACACCAATCTGTACAGTCCTCACTCACAAGGAAATTTAACTTTACTGTTTATACTTAACACCCCTTCATTTTAAAATATTTGCATACCATTTTGTGATTGTAATCTTTCCTGTTACAGGACCATTATCTGTCACTAGCTGTGAAAGAAATGACTGCTTCTGAGTTGTATAGTCTGACTATATTTTTACATACAAAAAAAGAAATACAACTGAAAAAGAACCAGGAGTGCAGTATGTAGCAGGTACAACATCCCAGCTGGAAACTGGATTTGATAGTGAGTTACCAGTGATGGACTATTCCCTGTGGTGGATATCACAACGTAATAGAGTAGCAGTTGAAACAACACTTTCAGTAACACATTTTACTACCTTCATTTATCTGTTCAATGAATAGGAAATCTACTTAAGCCACAGTGCCAAGATATGCTATTTCTTTTGCCTCAAATGCATTTTTCACATTGCCATACTACTAATGGAAAATGTGTTATAAATAACAAAAAATGTATTTCATCTCACAGAACACTTAATTCATGCAGTGAAGATTTTAACTGAAGTTTCTATCATTTCACATAGGGACAAGTAGGATTTTTTTTTTCCTTTTTCAAACATCATGACTTTAAAAATGATGTATTCAATATAAATTAAAAATATGTATACATATAATAGATGTCTGTCAGCAGCACATAAGGCATATAAAATATAACTGCATTCTATACAGGGCATCTATCATCAGCTTTTGAAGCTGTGGCCAGTAGTAGAGGGCTACTCCGTGCTTCTCTTCATTTGCACACTTAAATTCCAGTAGAGACCAAGAATGCCTTTTTCAAAATTCAGTTGGGAAGAAAATTGTTCCCAATTTACTGTGCTGTGACCGCAATCACAGTGAAGCGTGCCTTCATCGTTTCTGCACTTGACCAAAGCAGCACAGTCTGTGTAGCAGCTGACTGCTGGGACAGATCCAAATCACAGCTGTCCACTGCCGAACCAAGCCAGAAGAAAGAGCACACCAGGTGTCTTTATCACATAGTGGCTTTCCAAGTTCTGGTTAAATACACATAATAGTGTAACTGAAGACAACAGGAAATAGGATGGTATTCGAAATTCTATCATGAAGGTTAGCAATTTTTGATGTCAGTACTGCCCCATGCATAAATGACAGATTTGGCCTGGACTCAGGACCACCTACAATTGCAGACATGTCCTCTCAAGTGACAAAATGCAGAATGTTTAATGTCATCCTATATAAATAAATATTAAGTTGCATTAACATAACAAGAATGGCGAACAGAATGAGCAATGGTTTCCTAATTTGCAATCACTGAATAACGTCAGGTCAGAGGCACATTGTAGGATGCTATGTCATCAACAGTTACAGTGCTTTCCTTTCATGGAAACAACAAAGGCAGATGAACAATTTGCACTTTCTGAATTTAGTAGTCTGTTTTCTATACATTCAAAATCAAAGTACAAAAGCTCACACAAGAGGCGAGTTGTGTGATAGAAAGGAATCAATGACAAATTCAGAGCTGATGGATATTTATAGGGGATAAAACACTTGGAAATTTCCTGTGAGGGAAAGATGTTGAAGGTGAGAGTAGTTCTATATTTATTTCTCAAGTTTACTATCTAGTCAACAGACTCTCTTAAAAGACACACAGCTATGCAGGGCCATTCTGCTATGACAACACCCTCCACATTACACTCACTGATGATTTTGCCAGAACAAGAAAACATTCCTGGTCCTATTATAGCAAGAAAATTATGGAAAATAGCATAATAGTTTGTTGTTTAGGTTCATTCCTAATATAGAGCAATATTCAAAAATCTTTGTGGCCTTCAAAGTTTACTTGTTCTTCAAATTTGCCTTCTAATCAAGGGGTTCAGGTGATCTAAGTAGCAGCAGTCAAGCCTCTTAGCGTGAACATTTTAGGCATGCTGTCCCTATTCACATTAAGTTGTTTTATTTTCAGTGCTGCATGGCTGCGTTTTTTGATAGCATGGAGTACTATGAAATAAGTTTTTGTGATTTGTGAAGGGCACAGGCAATCAAACACAACTTTTATGCCATTACCACTGCATAAAAGCCTATGTTCACTATAATGTTCCAGAGCTATAGGAAATGCCAAGTAAAAGAAAAACAATGTTTGATTGTTTACTCACTCCATTTATCCCACATTTATGTGAAATAAATAAAGGGGCCATAAAGGGGCTTCAGGGGCATACAGCATTTAACTCTCGCTGTTGAAAAGCTAAAAAATAATAAATAAATATGATAACATTTTTGAGAAACACTTGCTATTCCCTTTCTAGTACAGTCTATATCCCAAAACACTGCAAAAACACAGAGAGGAAAATGTTTAAGAATACGTATTAAGTTTATATGCAATCTTTTTTTTTTTTTTTTTGCATCCTCCTGCAGTCAAAAATCTGGCTTCTCTTAGGCAAATAAACATTGTTATGTGAATGTTTTGACAAATAACTCCAATTTGTTCTTTAGAGCTTTGGTCTATTGCAGTGGGAGGTGGGATTGTTTATCATCTGTGTTGGCAACTGTCACAAAGTGCCTAGAATCCTGCAGACTCCTATTTTAAATGTATACTTAATTGCACTTAAGTAACATATAATTTGCATATGGGTTTAGATAGCAGAGAAAAATACATTGTTACTAGATAGTACAACATATATTTTCAAGTTGGTCATATAGATGATCTTTTACTCCATAAAACTCAATGTTACAGTTAACACGAGCAATAGATATTTCGACGTGTAATAGATTTTCGACGTGTGCATCTTGACTTGAGATACACAGATTTTTTTTGAGAAGGATTAGCAGGCTAAGAATTTACAATACACCAGGTGATGCACTATAACTGCCTATATTTCAGCTCGTACCTGTAGTAAATGTGAGGTATGTTCCTCTCAGAAGAAAAGGGGAGCTACCTACACCACATTATCCTGCTCACTGTTAAACAGAGATTTCATAACTTAAGAGCCTAGCTTACTGCAACGTAGTTTTTTTTTTTTGTATGCCTTTACACTTTCATTCACCAATGGAAAAAGAGATGTCAGCAACAATAATTTTCTTTTTAGTTCATACAGCTTCTTCTAAAATCAAGGTAATGATAGTTTTAATGAAAGACTTAGTCAACTCAGCCCTGAAGATCACTGTTTCATTGTCACTCTCACTGTGTGATGTATTGTCATGTCCGTATTTAAACGATTTTTACTCTCAGGAGAGCAGTAATCCATGGAATCTATGTATCACCTATTACAGCGCCCAGTAACCGAAGCTTTACTTTAACTTGGAAGAAAATCTGCCTAGACAGAATAGACTGTAGAAAGGAAATTATTTGTCACCTTAGGCAGTTGATGATTTTGGTTAAACTTAAAACGTACAGACTTTTACCTCCTTTAAGGAAATGTTTACCCACTGTAATTGCTTTCTTATTTTTCACTAGAGTGCTAACTGTCTCTGGAACCTTGAGTCTTGAGATTTCTCATCAAATTCAGTTTTTTGGAGTGTAGTGTTTACCTTCTGTCCTCAAATATTTAGTTTCCTACTTTTAAATTTCATTTAAATTTCTCTTGAAATTTAGGGGAAAGAAAAGAGAAATACAGTATACACTTCACTCTGCTATTCAATAATTTCTACATAACTCCACTGTCTTACAAAGAAATTGTCTAATCTTGCCTCCCTCCTTTCTAAGGTTTCCCCTCCCTCTAATGATTTTCTATGTAACATCTATTAAATTTTTTTAAAAGAAACTGCGACCAGGAAAGACTATAATATTGCAAAAAAAGGGCTACTGTATAACATTTTTTCAATGGTTCTGATTACTTACATATATTACTCATATATATTAGGTTTACTTAAAGCACCATGGCACGTGAATCAGTTCCTTACTAATAATATCTAAGCCTTTCCTCCAAGGCATTACAGTCAAAGCCCAGTGACAGGTACGACTAGCTGAACTGTTTTCCTGCTGTACAATCTATGTTTAATTCATCAAAACTGGAATTTATTGTCCACATACAGCTTATTCATCAAGTTTGTAAAAAAAATTTCAGTGAGACCTATTAGTCTTCAGTAGCACTGCAAAGAAAGCCATTTCCCACAAACTCTGATACCTTACTGTGTCCAAAAGAGTAGTAAACCTATTATGCAATGCAGTTTCTAGTATATATTTTAGGTCTCTTGACAACAGCATTAACCTTTTGCCACTAGGAAAATTGCCCATTTATTTCTGCTTTTTGGTTTCTGTTTTAGCCATTTGCTAATTCAATACAGTACTTTCAGCCAAAACTATTTATTAGCCTTGGCAAGGGACGTCTCTAAATTATGTCCTCAGTCTATTATCCACTGTTTGATAGACAAGGTAGCATGTCTTTTTCTTAAAAAAAAAAGCATACTAGTTTCTTTGTATCAAATATAGATGTTCGCAAAATATGTTTTTTTTTTAATTAAAGCTTGTAATCCATAATTTAATAAAAATTCCTCAATCAATTTATGAAGACAATTGTCTTTTCAAGATATAATTCTCGTCTACCACAAAGCTGAGATAACCGAGATGGATGGAGCTTAAAAAGGTAGATAAAAAATTTGCTATTAAATGTGCTGACACTATAAATCAAATTCCCAGGGTGGTAGACGTTCACCTGAACAACAGTGCATGTGCATCTTCAGAATTCGGTTCAGATGTCTGGAGATAACATAACCATGTTGCTAAGGTAACAAATGTGGGGTTTTTTTTTTTGTTTTGGTGGTGTTTGGTTTTTTTTCTTTACTTGGAAAAATAAACAGGCATGTAAAACAGTATAAAATTGACAAGTAGTATCTTGACGCCCTAGGGTTTTTCTAGTTTATATATGGCACTTTGTGAAGATGCTTGATATTCATCTTTCACAGCTGATCACGCTTTTCCTCATTTAGAGATTCCTTCAGAAACCAATTGTGTAAAATGAAGAAATAACTAAGGATTCAAAAGAAAGAGCAAACTGGACTCTGAAGGTAGGCTACAGTCCTACTCAGCTGCTGCATCCACGAGCAAAGTGCTGAGCACTTTTGTCTAAAGCGTAGCAGAAAGAATGTCAATGCAAAGCAGCTCATACATAAGGGACCTCTAAATCATTGCATTAAAAAAAAAATTAATAAAGTAGCATTAGAACTGCAAATATCCCAAAAAAACAACCAAAGGATCCGATTCCACTTTTAATGTGAATGACACTGGAATCTTTTCCCCTTTTATGCTTATTTTCTGCGAACTGTGGTATTTCATTTGCACAAATCTTCCTGAAAATTATATTACAAATTGCATTATAATGAGAAATCTCAGGGCCCAGAGAAAAGTTAGTTACCCTCAGCACGCTAATCACTATCCTAATATTTTGTCAATTAAATGAATTGACAAGAGTTTCAACTATAAACATCTCACTTCACATACTTAGACAATACAGGTCTGGGATCAGATGACATAACGCAGCAGTGCTTTTCGCTGATGTCTCATTGTCAAGTTTTACTCAGAGAAGGCAGAGACTGAAGTACTAGAGGCTTCCATCTGACTTAAGTGCAGTCGCTCTTTTTCACTGTGGTCTTTTTTCCCTTTGCTTCCATCCTCCTACCCAGCACCTTCCTCCTCCCAGTGAAAGAAGCATTAAATCAGGATTCATAGAAACTTGAACAACTTACAGATTTGAATCAGACATCTCTAGTAACAAATTTAGCTTTAGCTCTGAGGTTTTTATTCCCTATAAGTCCACTCTTTGCACTTCTGGGATATTACCGTCTTTCCATCTACTTTCAGGCATTTCAAAGCTACGCTTTCTTTGGGAAGTGAGGTCAGAAGCAGAAATACAATCCCTAGTACTTCCAACCTGTCCACGTGTATCATCACTGTAAAAATAAGAGTTGCTCATAGTTTAATGAACAGTGTTCAGTGCTATCCTGAGCTAACGAGCACCACTAGGTCATATTTTAATACATGATTTGCTCTCTGAGAAGAGCAGTCTCTTTTGGCCACGACAGTCATTAGTAATAAGGTAACAGGAGGTGACAGTGGGAAATGGGGGTGAAGGAGTGAGATATGATGGAAGAGGCAGAGGCAGAATCTCATTGAGCTGGAGTAGAAGCGGAGCAGGAGTTGCGTGGAGGGCTGACATGGACATGAGGAATGGATGACTGAATTGATGAGAAGAGCTGGGGAATTAGATTGGGAGTTGGAAAGAGGAATAGAGACCTCTGAGATGGGAGGAGCGTTAAGTTTAAGAAGAAAGGAAAGGGGCTGTCACACAAGTGGGAAAGGATGGGCGAAAGACGAGGTGGAAGACTGGTGAACTAGGCATTTTATGTCAGGAGAAGAAACACAGTTGATAGCAAGGGGATGGGGAAGTCCTAAGCCCACAAAAGTGAGATGCTACCCTTTTGGGGTGCAAGAAGGGCTGGGATAGGAGACCTCAGGACTTGACTATGTTAACTCTAAAGCAATTTTAACTGTGATCCACTTTGGCAGTGGACATTATGTACAAACCTACCAGGCCTCTCTCACCATCCTCACTCATTCAAGTCACATGCACTCCCTTCTGCTGAAATTCTTTCTAACTGCATTGCTCTGGGGCAAAACAAAATGACAGCGAATCACTGGGAAGGAAATTGAGATTGCAATCTCAACCAAACAACTTGCACAATTGCAGCACACTAGTTTACGAGCTTTCCATACTCAAGAAATAAAAAAAAAAAAATAAAATCATCTACAATCATTAAAATAACACAGTATAAATACATTTCCTTCTGAATACATAAGATTTTTAAAAAGACAGATTAGTTTGAAAATGATGTCTTCATACAGCATGCTTTGTTTGTCTACAAATTACACCTCCACTACCAGAGCATTGAAAAGAACATAATTTCACTAAAACTTCACCTGTTTTTTTCATCATCAGCTACTTGAGATCTGTCACACTTCTACATACACACTAGATGAAGACTTAGAATACAGCATTTGAAGCTATTGCAGCCATTTTAGTAGCTGAACAAATGGTGTACAAAATTGAGGTAGAAGAGAAGAAAACAAAACTATTTAATAATATGCCAAGTAACTGATCACCATATGCTGCTCATGTGAAGTCTCACAGGTATTCTGCCATAATCCTGACAATTACTTTTATCGTTTGTTATGCTCAATTATCAAGTATTCAACACTTTTCCTCAAGAAAACAAACAAGGAACAAAACATATCTACATGAGTTTAAATTCAATGGCAGGTGTTTTGTACTTCACGGAGCTTCCTCAATGGGTTCTCAAAACCAGTGCCAAATATTAGAATTACAGTGGGACAACTCAAGCTCTTATCCTCAGATAATAACAAGATGCTTCTTAAAGTTCTTTCAAATGTCTTTTCCCTTGAAAGTCAACCGCTTTTCCTTTGTGTCAGAAATAATCCTTCCACAAAACAGCTCATCTAGCTCGTTTTTACCATCTAGACAGTTCTTTTTTTATTGTTTTAGAATGAGAAAATTATTTTAAGAAGAATGAATCTAATTAATAATATAGATAATGACCAGTATTTTGTTTCATGTTCAGAGGACGGAACAACTTGAGAATTCCCTTGATTGGTGAGAAGATTTTGTTGGGGTTTTTCTGTCTCTAATTAACTCCAAAACTTCACGACCAAGTAGAAACACCAATGGGAAGAACTTGTCCCTGTACAGACATACACCAGGTTATTCACAAGCTGAGAATTAACTGCAGGCTTTGGGAGCTAATGGAAGTGATAATTAGCAAAATCAAACCACAGTTCTGAACATTTACCCTCCCATTTCATCTCTTTTCTTTTTTTTTTGTTATTACCTGAAGCATTTACATCACAACTGCCTTTGCTACTAACTTCCCATCTGAAACCTTAATTGTCATCAGCAACCATTTAAGATATTAAAACATTATATTGTAATTTAAGGCTAGGAAAGTGTTGGAGAAATAAACGTATGCTTACGAAACAAAGTTCCTGTTTTTAAAACCTTTTCAACAGCTGCTGAATATAACACCCTAATTAGAACATCGTGGATTCTTTTTAATAAACTTTGGAAGAATGAAAATCTTTCCCTTAGGCTGACAGGGTAGTATGTTGCATACCATACTTAAGATGCCGCTCAGCAAAGAAAAATTCTTCCATAAATTTGAATAATGTCATAAGTTGACTAGGAGCACGATAACTCCAAATAGAGTACATAGAGAGCTATTTCTAATTAGTACATTTTTTTCCTTTAAGGTAAACTGCCAAAAGTAAACTATATAAATACTTGCATGTTACAAACGATACCCAAGTTTCCATAGATCTTACTCATTGATCCACTTCAGAAGGGACAACCTTCTACAGGAAGAGCTGGATAGGCTGGAGGAGTGGGCTAAAAATAAATTTACGAAGTTCAACAAGAACGAGTGTAAGGTCTTACACCTCAGAAAACAGGAGTGCATCACAGGCTGGGATCTACCCAGCTGGGGACCAGCTCTGTGGAAAAGAACCTGGGGGTCCTGGTGGACAAGCAGCTCAATATGAGTGAACAGTGTGCAGCTGTGGCAAAGAAAGCCAGCAGGATGCTGGGTTGCGTCAAAAAGGCGATCACCAGCAGAGATCAAGGAGTCATTATCCCACTCTACTTAGTGCTTGTCAGGCCACACCTAGAATACTGTGTTCAGTTTTGGTTCCCACTGTGCAAAAAAGATGTGGACAGAGAGCCGGTCGGTCCAGAGAAGGGCCCCAAAGATGATCAAAGGACTGGGAAGCCTGCCATATGAGGAAAAGCTGAGAGAATGGGGTTTGTTGCCTTGAGAAAAGGGTAGACCTTATCACCATGTTCCAGTATTTCAAGGGTGGCTACAAAGAAGATGGAGACCCCCTTTTTGCAAGGAATCATTTGGAAAAGACTAGAGGTAATGGGTACAAGTTACTCTTGGGGAAATTCTGGTAGGCCACAAGAAGAAATTTTGTCACAATGAGAACAATCAGCCATTGGAATAATCTCCCCAAACAAGCAGTAGATTCCCCAATACTGGACACTTTTAAGATTCAGCAAGACAGGGTGCTGGGCCATATTGTCCAGACTGTGCTTTTGCCAAGAAAGGTTGGACCAGATGATCCTTAAGGTCCCTTCCAGCCTGGCATTCTACGATTCTATGACCCTTGGATTACGCTGGCCTGCTCCTTCAAGTATTAGGAGGCCTCACAGCAGCCAGATCCGTATACCAGAGTGAGTTAAACTTCTTGATTTACTTACATTTCATTTTTTAAAATCTTGAGATTCAGAGGTATATGTGTGTCCTGAACACTTTTCCATGGGATTTAAAAAACAGGTCTCCTGTGTAGGTGAGCAGCAAACTGGTATGGAGAGCTATCAGCACTGAATGATCAGCCATGCTTAAATCAGTCTTAGCCCTTGTATTTGGGCTTTAGCTAAAGATATCACTGAAAAGAGATGAGCCTTCTCCTACAAAATGAAGCAGGCTGGCTTGGAACATTCCCAATTTTCCAGAACGGCTTGGCTTCACACGTATGCATCTGATCACAGAAATTTAAAAACAGTGAAATGCCATTCCTTCAGTCTTAAGGTTTAGGAAAAAAAAAAAAAGGTTCTAAATGTCCCATCTATCAAAATAGTAGGAGGATTCTAAATTTTGAATAACCTTGATGCAGATAGAAAGCCACAAAACAGCTATATCTCAGGTTTGAGAAGCATCATTACATTACCGTCACAGAGCTGACAAGAAGTGACAAACGTTTGCTTCATCCTATAAGCTTGTTTAACAACCAGAAGGGGACAAAATGTAATGTGTCTATCACAGACATGCTGTTCAGGATTCAAGTGGTAACTCACAATATCAAATACAGAATTTTCAAGTGAAAAAAAACCCCTGGATGTCCATTTCTATTAAACTAAGGGAAGATGCAAACTCATAGTGATAGCCCTGTCATCCAGTCTTATCCTCAGCTCCCAAAGCTCGCACAAAGAATGCTGCGATCAGCTTCTGGACAACACAAAATCTCCCGGGCCCTGACAGGCATAATCCTTTGGTAAAATAGGCTTCTTTATCTGTAACACTATCACCCCTCGACAGAAGTGACATGATGTCACATCAAGGGCATGTAATGTGATCACATATAATGTGATTCAGATATAGATTTTTTTTCTTTTTAAAAAAAAAGTTTTCTTCATGAAATAATCTGATTTAGGGAATTCTGACAAGTGCTGTAATTATTTGAAGCATTTATGACAAAATAGCATAATTTGTCAATATAGCAAAGACAATTGCAAAGCAACTAGTCAAAATAATTGTGATTAAACTGCTTTCTAGATACAGTTTAGATTATGATATAATAGGAATGACAACACAATGAGTTACTGACATTTAGAACTCTTGGAAATATTTCAAATGTCTTGGGAAGAACATCGATAGAGAAATGGTTTCCATTTTCATTTTGATGTTACAAAGGTGTTTAGTGCCTTTTTTTTTTTCCTGCAGAGCTGTCACTGGAATTCTAAAGATTTGCACAAGATGTCCCATTAGTCTAATATTACTGTTCTGTCCTGTGTATTCTTCCGGAAGAGACACACCACTCCTGTCATCGTTTTGTACCAACCTAAGTCCCTTCACAGTGTCTCAGATGATTGAAAAATAGTATTGTCTAACGTGTTTTACAATATTTTTCTTTAGGATTTCTGACAGCTCACTACATTTAACCATTTATTCCACACATGTATCGATTTTAAGGACAGAAAAGACCCATTTATGATCACCCAGTTCAGCCTCCTGCATAGCTCAGAACCAATAATTCAGACTGCTAGATTAAAAATCATGTTAGAAGTAGAGTTTATCTTTGAAAAAACACAAATAAACAAACAAAAAAACCCCCAACAAAAAAAAAAAAAAAACAATTTCAAGCATCTGAAACTCCATCACATTCCCATGTGAAGATCTGTTTTCTTCTTTACCATGGAGTATGGTTGACTTCCTCGGATCACCTGGCTATCTTACCAAATTCCCTGCTGTTACATAGCACAGCAGTGATACCCTTGATCTCTCCTATTCTCTTTCTGTTGCAAACAGTAGGTTTAAGTTTTGGTCTTGTAAATAAGTTATAAATTTATAGGACTCAGTACATAAAGGTTTTTAGCCTGCATGGTGCAGGAGCATTCAGGAAAGATTTCCTTTGCACACTTCCAAGCTTAATACAGGAAGTTGAACCTGACTAGAGCATGTGGTTCCCTGTAATTGTAAGGGAGTGGACTTGTTGAATCAAATGGTTCATTCTACATTTCCATATTGCTAGAATACTTAATGACCTTATTAAAAGTTTATGTCTTAGTTCTTGTGTTCCTATTTGCTCACTAATCTTGTTACGCCTTTATCTACTAGTTTAGAACTTATATCAAGATCTTCTCTCATGTGTGCAGCTCTGGATATTTTTTCAGAAGTCATCTTTCCTCTTGGAAAAACTGAAGAAACAGACTTAGATTTCTTTATTGTAAGAAATATTTTTCTTGTATTGTTATTTATGAATCCTTTCAAATTTCAACTTCATTTTTAAAATACAGTCTCCATCAATGATTTATTTAATGTCATACACATGTGATAAAGCATCTGTGCTTTGACCTAATCTCTTCTCACTTAAAGGCAAGCTTTAAAGCTACCTCTTACAGCTACCTTTTCACAGAGGAATAAAATGCATTTAGCTTCACTATGTTGACACTTTAGTTATTTTCAGAATTACATTTTTCAAGAGTACATTGTCACCTCTCCCCTCCCTCCAATTTCCCTCTTTTGAGTATGGCAAAGCTTTTTATTCCTTGAGGCATGATTTTTCATTTTAATAAAGAAAAAATGGTGTTCTATGTGACCAAAGCAATATAAACTTCTCTATCGAATTAAGAACTTTACAACATACTCTTTTCTCATTCAGTCTTTTAGAAGGTTTCATCCTTTTACCAAGCAGTCACAACATGTACAAAATTATAATATTTCTTCCATTTCCTCCAACCTCGACTACAAAACAAAACTGACGTTTCCACAAAGCTATAATTACTTCTCTATTTTGAACTCAGTCTCTGGTCCATAGTCTTTCAAACAGATATTAATGAAGTTCTAATACATATGGCTATACCTGTCTTTGCTTGTGGGAAATGCAAAAGATTATGGCTGGAACGCTTATGTGAGTTCTATACACAACCATTATATCAAATTAAAAAAAAAAATTGTACGTATAGGCTAACATATTTATGTTCTACATTAACAGTTTATATCAGACGCACTGACCCAAACACAGCATTGTTTAACAGACCTTTAACATATTCAGATGGTTTACATCGTGTACTTATTGAAACCTCACAGTCCTGACAGACTCATGAGCCTGTAAAAGAAATATGACCACCAGAATGCACCCTTGAACTTGGGAGGACAGTATGCACTAGATTATTTTAATAGCAATTTAAGAGTCAATGTCTTCTGGTATTTTAATAATGCCAGCTAGTATTACAGTAAAAATAATGTGCTTGAACTTTGGAAAATGCAGTTAAACTTGTGTGGCACCTTCAGAATTTTGTCCCTTCTACCTAAAGCCTATTACATGAGAAGACTGATTTATCTCTTGATTGGGTTTTATAAAGCTGTGACAATTCTTCTCAGAGAAGGGTGAAAGATATTTGCCCCCAGAGCTTTCATAATCCAGCTTAAAAGTACTCTAGTTTCTTTTTGATTTCAAAATACTCAGAACCTTATAGACACGACATTTTTAAAGCAGAACAGAACTACTTTTTCAGGTCTTCCAACTAACTCCCGTTCTTGCTTTCCAAATTAACTCTGTCTTGTAGGAAGATAACCAAAAGAGAAACATCTTTTGCAGCAGTGAGTGAACAGAACACAGAGTACATAGGCATAGATATCAGGGAACAAGTTCTGAGGTCTTATTTCCTACACTTGTATTCTTAGTTCTCTGAGGATAGATCCCACCACCTGTCTTGTGAGCCCACTGCTTGGAAGCTCATGCTGTAGTTACTCAAGTGTCTACTCAAAGGTAAAGGGCTACAAAAACAGGAAAGGGAATATCCAAAAAATTGCTTGCCTGCCTTCCAAACTTTGGAATCTGTAAACAGCAAGCAATTAACAATCACTTTATCAAATAATCAACCACTCTTTCTCAAGGTGTGTACAAACATGCAATATTCACTTGACAAGAAAATATTGTGTCAAACAGCAGAAGTTGATTTCTCAATACTAATAATGAATTTCCATTTCAAAAGAGCATTTTTTTTTACACAAAAACATATAAACCTGATTAAAAGTAAAGAATATCTTGTTAAGTTTTTCCAATAGCTAACTCATTATCACTATTTAACGTTATCTCATCTCTGCTCTAAATTTGTCTATCTTCAGCTTCCATTTTTAAGACACATTTATTAGGTATTTTTAAACCTTTCTCTGCTAAATTGAAGGCACATCTGTTAGGCACTTTCTGCTACACTGACATTTGCAGAAAAATCTGATCAACATCTTGTATTTGATAAACACTTCAAAACTTAGATTCTTGAGTGTTTTCTCTATAAATTGCATTTCCTCTTTAATCTTTCTCTTTAATCAGTCTTTATGCAACTCAGGGAGCTTCTCTATATTTTCAACATGCGTCTTGAATTGCGGACATTGGAAATGAACACAATGGTATAGGTTTGAACAAGAATAAAAACTTATTAGGAATCTGAAAGATCAGGTGTCTATGTTTAAAGCCCACTATCATTAGTAATTCAAAGACAAAGGAGTAAGAAAAGCTCTCCAGCTCTTTATTCCATAGGTAGATAACTTACATCTTATGTTAGCATCCTCCTTCTCTATTGAGCCATTTAACAATGTTTCCTTACATAATAACCTCTACCTAGTGACACTAATTCATGGTGTGACCCTATCACAGCAAAGGCTAAAATCCCTAACTAGGTGAATTCAGATATTAAAGTCTTCCTACTACTTGCTGTTAATTCATCACTATCATTTCAAGGACATTGTTTAGGATTACAGCTGGTTAATGTCTTATTAGCTTAGATTAAATCACATGGCATTCAATAATTTTAAGTTCAGGTACCTTAACTAGCTGTGGTTTTTATGTTTTTATATCTGATCTTTACAGTTTTATAGAGGAAGAAGTTCAGATGAGTTTAGTTGAGCATCTGAAAATGTGCTGTTAGGAATGCGTACAACAATGGGCCAACAGAAGAGGAAAACAACAGGAAACATAGTAATTTGCAAATTTCTTTAATAGAAGTTGGTTTTTTTTTTTTAATTTCAGAGATGAGGAAAGTTAGACTGTGACCTTTCACCTTCAGGTCTCCAAGATGAGACTGTGAACTTTCACCTTCAAGACCCCAATCCTTTTTTAGCTTCTTTCCAAGCACTTTAGTGTTTTATTAAAAGATAATTTTGCTTCCTATTTTTTTTTCCTTTTAGTATAAGTACTTCTCTCATTTCTTCATTCTGTATACTTTTTAAAGCAAAATATGAATCTATTGAATTTTCAGATGAATTTTGCTTTATCTGGGGTTGGATAATGGGATTACTAAGGTGGGTCGGCTGAAACAAATTTGTTCAATCTCAAATGCAATAAATTGACAGGCCATGGCTCTTGGTCAACTACAGTAATATTCCTATGTAACAGACCCTTTTTTATATAAGAACCAATCTAGCATAAAGTGCTTTGAAGTCACTTACTCTAAAAGGAATGCACTTAAAGTCTACTTATTTATTTATTAAGCAGATAGGGGATGATGTGTAAGTGAAAGTATTCAGTGAATAAAGCAAGACAGCAAATAGATTTAGAAAGTCAAAAGGCTACTTTTTCTCTACAGAAAGTACCTACACAAACGCAAAAGAAATATAAGCACTTCATTGTCCTAAACTGAATTGTCACCATTTTATTGTCATCTTTCAATCTTCCTTAAACTCTTCGGGAATCTGTAAGTAACAGTAAAACATATTCTGCTTGTGCCATTTCAGAGGAAGATTGATGTATCCTCTCCTGCTCTAAATACAATGCTGAGATGTCACAAACCTTTGTAGGGCCACAATTTTTAAGAGTAGTATAGAAACAGTGCTGTAATCATTCAAAATTACACTGAACTCTGTAGTCCTCTATTACAGTAATTTTTCAATACAACATCCCATCCGTACTTTTAAAGCACAGTTGCACTCAAAAGATCATGGCAGGCCTGGGATAATAGAAATAATACTGGTTATTGTAATCCCTCTGACATGAGCTTGCCTAGCAGTAGCCAGAGTATCCTCCCATTAACTTTCCATTATAGTTAGCATCATTTTGCTGCTGCTGTGCTATTACTCTCAATATGTCTCACTGCAAAAAACAGCATCTGTATTTTACAGTAAGGTATCAGCTAAACATCAAGGAAAAATATGTCATGCTCAAATTCTCCTTGTAAACAGAGAAGGGAGTGTACAGGAGACAGAAGGAATGTATGGTCCCACATTAAAATAAATTACTTTAGCACTCTAATTAGGAAGACAACAGTCAAGATGTGAAAAAAATGAATCTTCTGCATAGAAGCAAATCACATGCCTGACTCCTTGGATTTCTATCAGCCAACGGAATGATGAAGCAAGTATGTAGCCAAATAAAATTATTTCCTCAAATGCAGACACTGAGGTTTTTGGTTTTTTTTTTTTTTTTATTTTCATCTCCTGGTAACTGATTAAGTAGGTTTGATGTGTTTTCAACTATGATAGGTTATAATCTCTATTATTGACTCAGTTGAAAGGACTCATCAGTAGAGTGAATTAGTTCATCACTTCGTGTATCACTTCTACCTACCATGACACAATAAGGCCTTTTTTTCTGGTGATGATTTAATGAGTGGAGCTCAGAGCAGCAGCATACATTTTTCGTATTCAAATTCAATTTTGTAATCCAAAATATTTTTTAAATAGGTGCCGGTTGATTGGTGAGTACGTTTCTTAAATAATGTTTATATGCTGTGCTTAGCAATACAATGCCAGATAGAAAAGAAATGAAGGCTAAATCTAATTTTGAGAAAAAGGCTTCTTGTACCAATCTGCAAGGAACTTTGAGTCGCCTGTGAGATTATGCTGGTTTTAAAAATAAAAAAAAAAAGGAACACTGAATGAGAATGCAAGAATTTAGCTTCTTATGTATTTTCATCATCATAAACTAGCAGTTGTCATTAAAATTCAGATGAATTGGGAGGTGATAGATGCAGCTTCTTACTTCTTTTTCTCACATTGCGTATTCCTTCCATATATCTTATTGATATGAAATGGTTGCATTTTTGTTGGTAATAGTACAAAACTGTAGACTAGGAATGCAAATTTATTTTGTAGCCTGAGAGGGCCATTCGAAAACATTTGGCTAAGACTCATTCAAATTCATTTTTACGTGATTTCCCTACATGGTCACTCCAAACTACAAGCACATTACTCAAGGACACGCCAACCTGATGCAAACATTCATGGGTTCACTGGCTTAGGAAACAATCACAATTTACACCAGCTGAGAAGCTGTTGACAGAAATGGGTGTATATTAATATAAAACCAAACTATGTATAAATATTTTTTACAACTAAGGAGAATACAAGATGAAAATGTACTCTTGCTGAAAGACTAAGTTGTATTTATTCAGTCCATTCCACACACTGATGAAAGACGGTGTATCTACTTAAAATTGTATTTAACACTCAGATTTAAGATGGACACAGTATTATGGATAAAATGTACTCTGTTCTAATTTATAAGATGCAAGTTCTTTGCGTCAAACCCACGTCCTCCTTTTCATACAAGACTGAATATCTTAGGCAGTACTGGAAATACATAACAACGAATAATGAATTTTCCTTGGAAGAGACTTTAGGTAGAATGAATTAAGAAATTATATATATAAAAATAAGTATTATACTAAATGCATAAATGTAAAGGTACTTCAGTCAAACTCTTCCCCTTAACGCAATCAGGGGCAACAGGTATGACAGAAACAAATACAGATCTTATATATGTTCAAGTTTTAATTTTCTCTTTCTGTAACTACATAGATAAATGCCAAATTTAAACTAAAAGGTTCTTTTGATAACATATAAGCAACTATGATGCTAAAAAACCATTCTCTATATCTTAAGAAGAAAATTTTAGTTTAAAACACTTCCGCAGATTTGTAAAGTTCGGCTTTGAAAAATTATTTTATCTAACTGCAGTCTTCATGAATGTAAGTTTATACATTTATATGCAAATTGCATAGGTACACAGTAGCAGACTCTTTTGCATTAGTTCTACCTACTTGTAGCTACGGTTTGCCCAGAGAGTTTGTAGACTCTCTCTCTTTGGAGATATTTCAAAATCCATCTGGACACGGTGGCCCTGAGCAGGGAGTTGGACAAGGTGACAAAGTGTACTCTAGAGATCCCTTCCAACCTAAATCATTCTCTCATCAGGTATAAGTGAAGATAGCTATACCTACAACTATTACAGACATTATTAAGCTATCCACTCACATAGCCATGCGATTCAGATAATTGTGGAGCAGTAACTACAACTTCACTTGTTTGGTGTTCTTTTACTAAAAATTCAAGATGTACCAGAACCCTAAAATAGATTCAAAACACTGAATGCTATTTGAAGATAGGTTATGGGTAAGGATCAACTAAATATTTTCTTAAAGAAAGATCTCACAGGTAGGCTAATAGAGAACTTGCCTACATTACCCACTTACATTACAGCAATTCATTTCACATTTGCATGTTCTATTTGTCAAACATTCAGAAATATAATCCCCCCCCCAAGTTTATATTAGTCATTACATGGTAGCGTATAGTCAATTCAGTATGCAGATATGAAAACTAGGAAATTAAATTGGAAATAAAATGTTAAAAACCTGGTTCATCTCTAAATTCCGTTGTTCAATATGATAATTTGCTTCAGTCCATTCACCTTGCATGTTTCCCATTTCTCTCTCACTGTAATTACCTTCACTGTTTATTGCCATGAAGCCATTTCTATTATTAATCTACACTATTTCCACATGAGACAAAGGAAACACGGTAGCTGCTATTGATCTATATTTCAGTCAAGTATTTAATGTGATGCCTCAAGGGAAATATTAGCAAAATACTGTAAAGTAGATAAAGAAATTATTAGAATTAGAAAGGAAAAAAAGAGAGTGATGAAAGAAAAAACTGGGCTTAGAAAAGGTTAAAAATATTTTCTTCCTCAAGGATCAGTTCTGGATCCATCTCATAAAACATCCTCAGTCTTAAGGAGAATTCTTTTTAATAAATATAACAACTGTTCTTACCAACTCTGCTGATTAAACAAAGCTGAAAGATTTCATCAATGCAGAAAAAACTCAGAATATCATACAAAAAACCTATATATCCTTGAGGACTCATGTAACAGAGAATGAAGTTTGGTAGTGCAAGAAAGGCAAAGCTAGAGAGTTAGAAACTATTAACAAAAGCATCTGCTAGAGTCAAAAGATCATGAAATAGAAAACATGAAAAAATAAGATTCTTGGCACTACATGATTAGGAATGAGATGACCAAATACAATGCTAGGACATATCAGTCAGTGAGACTTCACTTAAAACAGCTCAGTAGACATCTAGAAGTATTAGTGTTTTTCAAGCTGTACTCCTCTGTATGATTTGTCATATGTATTCAAGGAAGAGTACTGCAAACTGAAACTAGATTCAGAGATGAGTTTCCTGACTGATCAAGAAAATGGATTCTTAGCATGGGCAAAGATGACCAGCTCTCATTTTCACCCTAACAAAAGCAAAGTCAAGTGCAAAAGGCGAAGATTCACTTTGAAGGCAATCTGGAATCCCGTAGTAGAAACTGAAAGGACAATTGGGTTTCAGAGAAGAAGAGTTCAGGAGACACTTTTTTTTTTTTTTTTTTTTTTTTAAAAAAAAAGTAGTTTTGTTCTTGTAACAGAATTTTTCTGTCTCCATATATGGAAGTGAAAAGTAATTGCCTTCAAGGTATATGCTTGCAGATACGGAATATGTAACTGCAAAGAGCTTCGTTAGCTGTTTACATCATCTCACAAATGAAACAATTGTTATAGCATATCTGTAAACCAGGAATTAGGAGTCCTTATTTTTCTTTATGCTTCTTACTGTGTCGTTTTTATAACACATCAAGGATCTCTCATTACAATTACATCAACAAAGAAGCCCATCATCATATCCGCTTATTACACCCAATTATAGAACCTGAGATGGTTTGTTAAGGTATTCATTAACCTTTTCAGAACTTATTATAAGAAATCTAATCAAATAGAGGTGGTAGGGTGCATTCTGAAATAAGAACAGTTGTCTTGTACAGTAAATTTTAGTACACTGACTTATCTTAAATTAGCTAGTTTTATTAAATTGAATGAGGTGAATTTCTTTTAATCAGCACTAACTGTACAAAACACGAATTATTCTGCACTGTAAAAATTATATATATATTGTCTGGAATGAGTGTTACAGACTATTTTGACTTCCATTCAAATTAAAGGTACATCATTTATTAAATTTATTCTTTTTAATTTTGTGCCAGGTTAATTTGCATTCTTAAAGGAGCTGCGTAAGCAATTATAAATAGACAATTCATTTATTTGATATTTATTATTCTAGAAGTACCTAACATGCTTAAAAATAACTAGAGACTGAAATGGAAGGCAGTTTATAGAGCAATTTTACCAAAATAATCAGTAGCTACCTTATAGTACTATTTCAGTAAATAGCCCCCCTGAGAGGAGATTAAATATGAGCTGAAGCCAACTGGTAGAGGAACATGTTGCACTGTCTGAGGCTTATAAATCTAGAAAAATCATCCCATCAAAGCCAGTTGGATTAAAAAAAAAAAACTGAAGAAAGCTCTCTGAGAAGGATAGTTGAATACAGCAGCTAATTAGATCAGTCTCCCAAAAGATGCAACCCCTGGGATCTAGTCCCTCTTCTGATAAAAATATAAATATTCTGTATGAAACGGAACAGTTTTGGAAGGAAAGATTAAGAGAGACCTCAGAACACTTCAGAGACTGATACTTTCAAAATATATTTGGGTTAAGAAAGGAATTATTTTTAACCTTTGTTCTAAAAGATATTCGGGGAATTTTGGCCTATGTTGGTAGATCTATCATAAGTGCCAGAAAGTATTTTGCAAATGTAAGTCTTCATTGTGAATCCAGCCTCCTGCTTTTATTTAGAAAGTCAGAAAATCAACATAGTTCCCATTGATCTCCTTCCCCCCCCCCGTCATTTGTCCAAATATTCTATTGGATATATTAAATTTTCTTTCCTAAAACATACTTACCTTCAACTTGAACTATTTTGCATAATTTTTACAGACATAATTACAATTTCAATTATCTTTTCAAGAGCACTTTTAGCTCCTCCTCCCAAATCTCTTACATATCTCCACTACATCATCCGTAGGTGTGGGAGGACTCAAGAGAAGGCAGAGTTTTAGAACATAGATTTTGGGCCCAATCAGAAATGACACGATGCATATTTCAGCCACAATACAGTTGTGCTTTTCACAAAGATTTTCTGTTCTGTCTGGCTTCTTCCTGGTCTTTTCATAGTTCACAGTTTTTTGGGGAAGGGTTATTGATGTCATTGAATTTTGTTGATATTCACTCATTGTTCTCAATGCTATATGAAGTTACAAGGTGATACTTGGAAACCTTATGTAACTGTGTTCTGTTGCACAGTATCAATCTGGTTTAAAAAGAATTACACTTTAAAAAGAAATACACTTGTGCACAAAATAATCAGATTACAATTTTCAAGCACTGTTAACTCTTGTCATTTAATTTGGTGCAGCTGCAATGGGCTCTCTAATTTTTGAAGCTCACTGCTGTACTGCCAGCACAACTCACTGTCAATACACTATTTTTTAGATTACGATACCAATTTACAAAAATGACAATTAGTACTGTACTTACCCTATTGTCTAGATATAAGACAGTAAATGGAGAGCTTTATGAAATATATAACCTTTACTTGCCATAAGTTTGGCAAGTGGGTTTCTACCTCCTCTTATATAAAATCCTTATAACCTGTCTCAACAATAAGAGCCAGTTAATCATTACTAATTATTCAAGGGATTATTTCACATGCATAATTACAGTTTTTGGTTCATCAATTCCCTGTAAAATATTGGCCTATAAAAGCTCCTGTTAGCCTGACCTTGCTGTAAAATACATTATTAAATGACCAAAGCTATTAGTGAAGAGAACTAAAGGCCAATGTGTGAAGGACAGAATCAGCTACCTCTGTATTTAAATATCTCTGTTACTAGATGAAAGCCAAGGTCAATTAACTGATTATATCCTGATTCTCATCTGCAGTTTTCTTGGATAACTGAGTAGAAGCAACTGTAGAGTTGAATGAACATAAAGTTGAAAAAAAAAAAACTGTACAACTCATTCAAAGTAAAAGATTTGTGGGAAAAAAAGTAATAAATTGCATATTGTATTTGTACAATGTTATTCCAAGGGCTAAAGTTAATAAAAGATGGTCTGAACTAAGAGACTACTGGAAAATTCAGGGATATAGGAGGCTGCTTACAACCTAGGAAGTGAAAATGAGCAATAAGAAGTAAAGGAAAATATCACTGTCCTAATTGTAAATATAACATACATCTTTCAGACATTGATTCAGTAAAACTGTCTCATTAAAATATCTGTTCTCTTTTGGGTACTTCTGGAAGATGACTCCGAGATGCATATACACCAGCTAAACTAAGACCTAGAAAAGGGATCACAGGAGTGATGACATTGTGATCTCAGAAGTTCTTGTATTTAAAATCTATTCTCTGGTCTTCATGTAAGTCAGCTGTGGTCAGATTTCAAAGATCTTTAAAAAGAAAATGGTTTTCTGGGCTTTTCAGAGGATATTTAATTTACACTGGTAAGGAAAAGTACACATTTCCTGGAAAGAATCCAATACTCTAATAAAACACACTACCTAAAAGAAGAAGAAAATGTTTTCGAAACAGTACCAAAGAATAACCATGCGATCCCTTAAATACCTCCCTCCAGGTTGAGATGAATCATGAGATGATCCATATATACACAATCTTATTTCCTGGCTTCTTGCAGTACTATATTTGGGTATCTGTTTAAATACATTGACCATCAACATCTGATAATATTAACATAATTTTTTATAAATACTAATAAAAATATCAATCTTCTTTTTTTTTTATCATACTGCTCCTTCCCTGGAGGTGGGCTGATGTGGACCTTATGAAGTTTATAAAAGAAAAATGTCAAGTCCTGTGTTTGGGATGGAAGAATCCCACAGAAGGAGTACAGATATGGGGCCAGGTGGAAAGAAAGCAAACTTGCAGAAAAGACCTGAGAGTGCTGGTGGACAACTTGAACCAGGGCCAGCAATGTACACTTGAAGCAAAAAGGGCCACCTGCATCCTGGGCTGAATTAGCAAGAACATAGCCAGAATCCTTCTCTATTCACCACTTGTGAGACCACTTTTCAAGTGCTGTGTCTTGTTTTACGCCTCCCAGCACAAGACAGACACAGGCATTTTGGAATGAAGTCCTGCAAAAGGCTGCAAAAGTGGTGAATTGAGTGGAGCACACAGCACATGAGGAGAGGAGAAGAGCTGTCTGTTCAGTCTGGAGAAAAGAGACAAAGAAGAGCCCTTATTGTCATCTGCAACTACATAATGGGGGGATGTAGAGGAGATGGAGCCAGATGCCTCCTGAAGAGGTGTATGGACAGGACAAGAGGCAGCAAGCACATGTTGGAGTGTGGGAAATTCTCACTAAATAGAAGAAATAAATCTTTCCACAAGGAAGGTGTCCTGACACTTGAACAGGAGTCCAGCAAAGTTGTGGAACCTCTGTCCTTGGAGTTACTCAAAAAAACCATGCAAGATTCTGAGCAAACACAGAACCAACTGTACCCTGCCTCGAGTACCAGTTAGAACCAGAGGTAACAAGGAGTCTCCCCCAGCTCAGTGATTCTCTCTTTTTAAGTAACTGGGAGTCTTTTGGGAACTGGTATGAATCATTGCACTATTTTAATAATCTACAGTAAATGGGTACATCTTTCTGCCTTAAAGGTTTTTCTTCTGGTAATTCACTAGCACGCAATTCTTGTATTAATAAAATTTTGGTGCAGAGTAAGTTCCAGGAATACTACTAATATGTATTAATGCTTTTTTTTTTTTTTTTAAACTTGGCTTGTGAAAGGTAGCAACGTTTGTTAGTAATAGTCTCCAAAACTTACAGCAGATGCTCACTTGGTTTGTTTCAACAATGCAGTTATTTTTCCTCTACAATCAAGAACACTTAAAAAAAAAAAAACCAACCAACCAACCAAACAAATAAATTATCCTGGATCAGCACAAGGGTAAAATAGAAGAACCTACAAAAGTCTACCATTTCTACCAGCAAACCCTCCCAATACATTTCATTATGTGCAGTTCTGGCTTGGGCCCTGTGTTATTGTTTATTACGATTCAGATTTTTATACAGATTTAAACATTGATGGAGATTAGAAAAATGAATTGAAAGAAAGAAAAGTGCAAAGAGTATGAAAAATAAAATAACGTCTGAAATGTAAGCCTGATGCATAACCTTGAAATGAATCAAAACAGCAAGACAGGATAATCTTAGGAGGAAATGAGGAAAAAGTTGTTTACATTGGTATGGTTTGTAATCATTTTGATTTTACATGTAGCTCTGTTACTTCAAATACAGAGCCTCTGGGCAAAGAAAAAGCATTCCTCAAAGCATCCCTTTCTTCCCTTGTTCTCCCAGTGAAAAGACAACAAACTCTTTCGACTGTATCCTCCGCTGAACAAATGTTCTGCAATGCTCAACCCCATCAAAAAAAGATTGAAAGACAAAGGTGAAATCCTTTCCTTTCAGAGCATTTGGGCTGCAGCTTTGCTCGTGGAAGTTGTCAATTTTCCTCCATCTTCCAGTGCTGTCTGCCTCTTGCTGACCTCTCATTCCCTCACATACAAAAGCTGCATCTCCAGTCCCCGGTGTTTTATAGTGCTTCTCACCATCCTGCTCCCTTCTCTGAAGTAAGGAAAGACTAAAAATTCAGTGAGCTGATGTGTAGAAGGGAAACAGCTCAGTGCTCTCTTATTCTTTTTACATGAAATATTGCAACTTTTTGACTCAAATAGTTGAAAAATTGAAAGGATAAATATTTCTACATAGATCAAGGAAATGTTTCAAATTTAATTTAAAAATGTAAAACAATGCAAAACCTGCCAGGTAACAGCTTAAGAGATAAGAAATGATTAGAAAACAACAAGGCTTTGGTTTGGGGAATTTTTTTGGTTTGTTTGTGGTGTGGTGTTTTGGTTTTTTTATTTTAACTTTAAAGTAGAAAAGCAGTATACGCTTGGAGAGACTTAGGGATGATCTTTTATAAGTAAAAAGAAAATAACAGTTTACAGTTTTGCTATTAATCATGATGCTTAGTGGACAAAAACTGCACTGAGTGATGATGCATGAACAGTTCAAAGGACCATATTTGAATAAATTTTTGAAATGAGTATCTGCAACAACGTACCAACTGTACATCCTGTAAGATTTCTTATACAGCTGTATAATCCAAGTTGAATTTGGAGACTGTCTTGCATTCATGAAGTAATTCAGAGTTAAAAACACCTTAGCAACTATCTATGTAATGAGTTAGTTCTATATGTGTAATCAGTAATTGTATCTGGTCAGCTCAAATGTACAACACAAATGATCTCACAAATGATCTCTTACCAGCAATCTTGTGTCTTGTACAGCAAAAACATTCCAGGAAAACAATTAGTTTATTAAAAAAAAAAAAAAAATCTCCTCCCTTCCCAGAAAATAAAAAGCTAAATTCTTTGCATTTAATTATTTCCTTCTGCTTTCTTAGTCTTACTTCTCTGGTACATCACGTAAGACTTGGTTCAGCCAATAACTTACGCAAAATGCAGTCTATTAATGCGGCAGCGCGAGAGGCAAGCTCTACTGGCAGAACTACACAGAAAGGTTTTTGTCTTCATGGAGCAGATATTTACAAGGCAGCAACCACAGTGGGGGGAATTGTCAATAAAATTACTTGGTAGATGGGCACAAGTCAGAGCCAGCAGTGCACAGCGACGGTTTTGACGTGTGATAGCTGACAAAAGTTAAGCAGAAGCTGAAGAGGTGCACAGGGAGCACAGTGCAAACGTGCTTTTAATTTGTTACCATATTAACTTAAAGCATCTTAAGCTTCAATGGAAAGCTGGAATTGAGGTATGTTGTCATGGATGACAGAATGCATCAAATGCACTATTTCAAGAAACTAAGGAAGCCAAGAACAGCTGAAGAGAGAACTGCCTCAGTGCTTAGAAATAAAGCAGAAAGACCAAGGGTGGAGAGCAATTGCATCATTTTCCTGGTGTCTTTGGGAGAGGATAGCTTATCGCCAGCAGCCACTGCCTGGTTGGAGAGAGGCTGGGACTCTCTTCTGGCTTTCTCCATGGCGCTGTGCTGCGCTGTGTATGGGTGCACGGCTCGGTGAATAACTTGGCTTTCTGGCAACAGACAGGAAACATCTGTTCAGGACAATATGCTCAAGAAGGAGATTCAAAACCTCCACTTCCTGCTTTCTGATACCGATTCCAAACACCTATCAGGCCCTTCTGGGACTGAAGAATTCATCCCACATAACAGATTATTGCTGGTTTGGAGTGCAAGGGGGAGAAAACCCCAAAGGAACCCTTGAGGATAGAGTTTCTCACTCAGCATTACTACTGAATTACTACTTTACAAACAGAAAAATACAAACTTATCAGAACAGATTTTTTTT
Source organism: Tetrax tetrax (assembly GCA_009806455.1). Taxonomy (NCBI): domain Eukaryota; kingdom Metazoa; phylum Chordata; class Aves; order Otidiformes; family Otididae; genus Tetrax; species Tetrax tetrax. Next base: position 293,402 of record WHYT01017921.1, read on the forward strand.
TTTTGATTTTCAATGTAAACAGTATTTTTATTTGACAGTAAAAACATACCTTAAAAAAAAAAAACCAAACACTGCCTAGTTTGATCTAGCTGCTTTTCTGAAAATTGGAAGACTAAGAACTGAAACAGAATCAAATAAAATTGAATGATGTACACGGCTCTGTCTACATGATCTACAGTCAGCAGTCATTCTTCATCCACCTTCTAAAGTTCACATACACACATTTTAAGTATGCTCTCAAGCAGAATTTCACACAGCTGTAGACACCTTGGTAGATGTAGGAGAGAAGAGTCATCATTCTATTCTGTTCCTACTTCTTTCTTTTGGACAAGATAAGAAATCCATCATCACTATCTAAGAGAATCACTTGTCCACAGGAATGGACATGGCAGTTACTTTACGCAGCAATATAAAGATAAAAAGCTCCTTTCATTCCGTCCATGAATGAATTCAGTATATTGAGTGCTCTCACATTAAATACCGCTCTTTGGAAATTAAACAAAACAATTCTTTCATCAACATTTGAATTTGTTTCTTATAGTCCTGTTCTAGGGAGGATGAGAATTTAGATCTCTATTTTTAATGAGCTGAACATATTTTGAAAAAAGACATACACAATAATACTGGATAATCTTAATGCCGATATATATAAATGCTGATAAGTATATAGCAGATGGAGTAGAGTGTTCATAAGTAAATTAAGCTTTATTACTTTTTCTTTGTATTTGCTTAAAGCGTATTTGTGAATTCATAAAAATAATTCCTCTGGCTAAATGCACTTTTTAATTAGCTGATGCTCAGTGATACAGAGAAATGTAATATCTGTGACAAGACTGGTATCCAACTGCTCACGTAACTCAATATCTGCATTGTTGCTAGGGAATATGTTCACATCTCCTCTGTTTTCCACCATGCTAAGACTATTCCTAACGTTAATATTAACGTTACCACATACTTCAGATGATGACATCTTTATTTGTAGTTTAACTATTTGTAGATAAATTTTAAAACCCTGACAACTAACCTTAAAACTGCCTTACTAACATTAAACCTGTTACAAGGCAGGCTGGTCTGAATTCTAGAGTGCTCTGTAGAAATTTCTCTCTCTCATTTAATAGCTCCTCTTCTAATGTAAGCATTTACCTAAAGAGGTGTCAGATTGCACAGTGAAAGCATTTAAGAACCACCTACCCTACTGCTATGAGATTTTTATTTAGAATTTGGATTATTTTTTTTTGTTTCATTTTGCAAAATGGCTTTTTCTTTGTACCATTAACCTCTCTCAGCAGCTTCAGAGCAGAGGCTTGACGCATGCTCACAACCAAATCTTATTAAACTGAGAATAACCTGCAGTTGTGCAGTGCTTAATTATTTTGAAAATCTGACCATGTATTTATCTAGAAAAATATGTGTGAGCTGAGCTCCTCAGAACACTGAGCATTCTGATAATATACATTTTCAGAGGAGCTCCAAGAATCACATACAACACTAGAATTTTCTGCCCATGGAGAAAAGTGCCATTCGGGGAAGTTCCCTTTAAAGACAAAGGCCTAAAAAGCAAGAACTTACTCTATAAGTTGTTTTTTTTCCTTACTGAGTTTCTTCTAATTCTTACTGTTTCACCTTTTTTTTTCAGAAGCCATGCAGATTGCCAGCAACATTTTGTATATGAGTAATAGAAACCAAAAACTGCAGAATAATTTAAAACCGAAGAAGCCTCTGAGGAAATAAGTACTTATCTCAAAAGAATTATTTCATGCAAAGGCAATAAATCTATTCAGTAAGCAAACAGAAGAAAAATAAAACAATAAATGAGCCATGAGCACATGAGCAATAAAAATTTAGCAGAACTGCCATCTAAGGCAGCAAAACAACTAATCATAGTGCATGGGAAAAAAACAAACGCTGACTATTAGAAGATTTTCAGCTGCTAATGGGTGTAAAGAATGTTTAGGCTTGCTATGCAGAGAGTCATTTTGCTGGCAACGCACAATGAAAACAGAATTCTGAATGCTATGAGAAGTTTTCAAATGCTGTTTGAGAGTTGATGCTCTACACTTTCGTTTTCACAGATTGTCCTGTATGTGTAATAAATGTATAAACAACTGAATATGCAACTTCTACGTACAGCCAGCGTGAGCAATGTGATAATACCACACACCGCAACAAGTTGTGCGAAGCGTGTTAGGAGAGGGAAGTAAATGATCAACAATATGTTTGAGCAACATCAACAAAAAGGAAAAAGCAAGTAGCACTGCTAGAGCCATCAAAGGTAAAGTAGCAGTAAATATTAAATTTGCCCCTTGGACAATGAAGCAGCAGCAATTTCGTTTTTGCTCCAAACCAGTTGTTTTAGCTATTATGGTGCAGGCTGTATACAAAGTGCCTGCTGAAATCTTTAACTAAAGATAAGCATTCGTCTCGACTGAATTCCATGTTGATCACTAATGTAAATCAAGCTCCTTTTTTATTCCTTAAATGGAGTTTTATAACGCAATAATATATATAATAAAGGTGATTGAGACTGATGCAGCGAGATCATCTAAGGTTTCTCACCCACTTTTTGAGAGTTACTAGAAACTTATGAGATGCTTGCAATCTGAATGATGCACTGAAATCAAGTTAATAATGGTGGTAATCGAAATATTTCTCAGAAATCTATTCCATTAGTCCAAGAATGAGAGCTTTTCCTTCTTGCTCTTTATAGAAGTCATTATATAGACTGAGAGGTTTCCTTGTGAAAGTAAAAGGTATTATGTATTTTTGGTGAAAGACCAAGGTCACTGAAAGCAAAATGATCATGTGGTGACTACATTACATATCAGTTTTCCTGCTAAAAATTGAACAGAAAGATTTCATATTTTTCTGCCAAAAAAACCCCACATCAGATTTCCTTATTCTACATAAAATATGGCAAGATAGGTGCCAAAAAACTGAATCTGCTCCTGGCATTCACATTTAACAAAACAAATGAAAAATTTGATAACATTAGGAAAATGCCAAGCTATGAACACTTACATGAAGGAAAAGAAGAAAAAAAATGTACATTTATTATGAATGAAAGAACTAAGAGTTGATCAGAGCATCAAAGTCACCTTCTGAAAAAAACAATAAAATTAAAAGGAGTGTAAATCTGGCAACAAAGCAGAATCTAGCAAGAAATTAAGCATGGATGAATGTAACCTGGGAATATTTTTAAAGGATACCACCACCCTGCTCCCAACACCATCACCTTTTTTTTTCCTCTTTGGTATCTTTAAATCAGAATCACATGGAGGATGAGCTCGGTAATATCAGCATGAACCAAATAAAAACAAGGGTACATGTGTAAAATATAATGGCCTGTGATATACAAGAGGCTAAATTACATTATTTCATGATGCTATTGTGCCTCAAACGATCAAAGCTCACTCTTAAATGAACAGGAGAAATTATTTTTTTCTGATCTCACACAATATTAACACTATTTTACTCGGTAGGATTCAGTTAGTTGACTTTTGAGTGACACTTTCCTATGACATACACAACTTTATAGTCAATGTTTAACCTAATGAAAGGACAAATACCACATTTGAGGGAGAGCTGTTCTGATCCCAGAGTTCCTGTTGTCACATGAGCCAGAATCAGAAAGCAAATACAGAGTATTGATAGATTTGTGCTCTGAAATAAGTATTATGCCACCTAAAAATCACGTGAATGCTGAATATTGAAGGTCTCTATTCTGTTGGATGTTATATAAGAACATCTCACAGTTAAATTAAGTAACTGTCATATCATTCAATGCTTAAGAAACTCATTTGATTTTAAATCTGCTTTGTGTCTGAAGGCACATCCTTTGCTTTATTTGTTTTGGGTTGCGAGTTGGGGATTTTTAGCGGTGGTAGTTTAAGATTTTGTTCTGTTTGTTTTCACAAAAATGTGTGTTGAAAGTGCTCTATTGTTGCCATTGATGAAGTATCCTCTCTATTTCATTAAAAATTAAATAAAGACCCAAGGGGTTGAAGGAAAATGGATTTTTCATTTTTCTCCCTTTTGCTCTTGAGAATGATTTATGAAGTACAAGTGCATTCATAAACTAGATACTATACCCCAGAGAAAATAAACCAGATATTATTCAATTGTTAGTGCTTCATGTTATAAATGGCCACCACCAATTTTACACTGTTTGTTGAAATCATTTTTAACCACATAACTCTCACTCAAATCATGAAAGACTGGATTGAAAAATGCCCCATTTACCATCCAGATCAAAACTTAAGCTCCCATGCTCCTCTTCTATAGTTAAAGACCAAATTACCTTGTGGTGTTTTATTCCATTCACTAAAAGTTATGAACACATTGAGATACCATGTTATTACAAAATAGGCCAGGCTGGATGAGGCTCTGAGCAACCTGGTCTAGTCATAGATGTCCCTGCTCCTTGCAGGGGGGTTGGACTAGATGACCTTTGAAGGTCCCTTCCAACCCAAACCATTCTATGATTCTATGAAAAGCCAGTCATTATTCTTTGGCTGTCAGATGTAAGAAGCTGACATAAACACGTACTGTTTGGTAAGACTTACTATAAGATTTCAGCTGTCACTTAGTCTGGCCCTTAGCATCAGTACTATCCCACAGCATTCAAATTCCACCTGCCTTCAACAACCTTTCTTTCCCCTGGAGGTAAACTTTACCTGGGTAGGACACTGGGACACCAGAGTGGCATGAGAGATCGCTCACGGGCACCTCATACCTCTTGGGGATCTCTAATGGGACAGGACGTACGCGTCATAACATTCAAGAAGGATTTGGGGTCTAAAATGAACCTGCACCCCTGAAATATTCTCCAAGTTTTTGAAGTACTTGGGAAAAAAAAAAAAAAAGACCAGTTCTCCCTTAAAATCCCTTTCACTGTATAATTTCAGAGATGATTTGCACATTAGTTAATATTTATAAGATACCCCAAAAAGAAGCTAATAGATACTGCCACCTCATAATTGTAATTTAAACAGACACTGAACAGGGCTTTTGTTGTTGCTGTTGTCAAATGTGCATTCGAGTGAAGACATTTGTTTTTTTAATGGATCTCTGTTTAATAAACACAGGTGAAAATATAGTTTTAATGATTTTAGGAAAATAGTTTAAAGCTTAATGAGAGCCTATATTACCTTACAGCGCTTGGTTTGTTCTGTCTTGCCATTTCAGATAATACTACTGACAGAAAGTAGCTACACGTGCATGTAAAGTTCAATAAATAGCCCCTGGCAGTACTATTGCAAGGAACTGCATGTAAATACAACCTCTGCAACCCTGCTTTTTCACTCGCTCCAGCTGCAGAGCTACAGCTACCACAGCAAAGCTTTCCGAGAGCTCACGTTTACTGCAGCTGTGCTGGAGAGCATCATTACCCTACACTGGCCTTATGTAAGAGCATTTCTTAAGTTTAATTAATAAAGAGACAAAGAGTACATCAAGCACTCCATTTTTAGGAGACAAAGCGATCCAGGCTCCATCACGTAAATACGTGCCTGCTGTAGGAGCATACAAAAGGAGCACAGAAGGGAAAAATTATGAGATTCAAGAAAACTTGAACCTGGCCGAGGTTAGAGATATTCCCAGCTTCATAACGTTGGGATTTCACCCTGTCAAAGGAAGATGACACCACTTGGTGGTTATTGTTCAGTCTTCTTGTTTGACAAACTCCAGAAGCTCTGGCACATGTGAGGAGTAGGTGTTTATTTAAAGTAGAAGTCTGAGGATACCGACTTGTCACACCAAGGAGGCAGTTCAAAATCAAGACAATTAGCTGTCTAGAGAAGTCGTGTTCCAGACGGAAGCAGAAATACCAGCAAGAGCCTCTTTTCTCCTATTAACAAGACAAGTCCACCGAGAACCAATCAACCCTGCCACTGCAGAGCCTGTGTGAGGATTGTTCTGCACTAATAGACTGGAAGAAAGTAAATAATGACTTTTTAGTATTCCGAAAGCTCTCTCTAAATCACAGACGGCTCTAATAGCATAGTTAGACATTTAAAAGTAATATTCACATTTCAGTAACACAAAATGCTGAGAATGATTCATACAGTAGGTTTCAAAGCCTTACCATCACCAAATAGCAAGAAGCTGCAACAGAAAATGCTTTTTTGCTTCACAAACATGATAGCTTTTGTTTAGCGTCTCACCAGTTGGCCTTTAAACAATTACTGAAATAGAATTTTTAAACTGAGCACTAAATTCAGCTCAGTATTTTAAGAAAGGCAATGGATTTCGGAAGGATGCAAATCATGCATTCGGTGTGCTTGTATGTCATCCTCAGTAGAAGCCTAGAACAACCCCAGGCAAAAGTGAGGTGGCTGCTTGCACATGGATGGAGCAAGGATGCGCCTCTGCAATGTCTGTCTGTTTTACACCTCTTGAGAGCGTCACACTTGAGTATCGGTTTGCCACTGCTTATTCTACTAAATTTCTATGGCATGCCAGCCATAGAAAAAAAATGTGCACGCATTTTATAAGGAAAGAAAAAAAATCACATTGAAGTAACAGGAATATGTGTAAAGTGCTGCATATACAACAATATGGAATAATCTCGGTTTATTTTTAACCAAAAATTCAGTAGCCTTTCAGGAATTAAGACTGGGTCCAAGAACACATCCCCAGTGGGACAGGAGATTATTTTGAACCAGGCATACAAAAAAAGATTAAGGCTGCTGTACTACACGCAAAGGACAAAGCAATACTTGGAAACTGGCTAAAATCTTCTCCATGACCAAATCATGACCATTCTTAAAGTAACAGACATGTGAGCCCAGGTGGGATGGTTGCATGTACACACTGAGGTACAACACAGGTTCAACAGTAGATTCATAGTATTTATAAAGGACCTTATTTCTAAACACTTTAGAAAACTACTGTATGTACACCACTGTCCATGCATATTATAAAAGTATATCATTTGATAATGATAGCGTGTAAGTGTGAGTTCATGTGTTTTTTTCTCCAACTGCATTCACATTGTTTTCATACAATATCAGAAATCTTGTCTGTAGTTAATTTTCCAGAATAAGCAGACAAACAGACATTGATCATATCACATGAAACCAATAAGTTCATCAAGACTAGTATATTTGGACTAACTACGCTTGACTTCCCCCTCCAGTTTAATTTTTCCAGCAGCTCTCCACTAAGCTGATTTGTTCTTTCTGAGGACAGCATCTTCGGCAAGTATTTCTGAAATGGCACAGGAGTGACCTTTAGGTGTGATACTTAAGTTTAATAGTCTTTTCAATTGACTACTGAAATAGGACACCACATAATAAAGATTCTGCTTAGCAATTCCAGAAAGGCTTCATCATGGATAAAGAAACCAACTGATCAGGAAAGAACTACTTGCTTTAATGAACAGCCACACTGCAGTCCAGCTAAAAGACAAAAAAAAAAAAAAAAAAAAAAAAAAAAACAACAAGAGGG
>WHYT01017921.1:308541-337251 GCA_009806455.1 Tetrax tetrax
GCTTTTTTGCTTCACAAACATGATAGCTTTTGTTTAGCGTCTCACCAGTTGGCCTTTAAACAATTACTGAAATAGAATTTTTAAACTGAGCACTAAATTCAGCTCAGTATTTTAAGAAAGGCAATGAATTTCGGAAGGATGCAAATCATGCATTCGGTGTGCTTGTATGTCATCCTCAGTAGAAGCCTAGAACAACCCCAGGCAAAAGTGAGGTGGCTGCTTGCACGTGGATGGAGCAAGGATGCGCCTCTGCAATGTCTGTCTGTTTTACACCTCTTGAGAGCGTCACACTTGAGTATCGGTTTGCCACTGCTTATTCTACTAAATTTCTATGGCATGCCAGCCATAGAAAAAAATTGTACACACATTTTATAAGGAAAGAAAAAAAATCACATTGAAGTAACAGGAATATATGTAAAGTGCTGCATATACAACAATATGGAATAATCTCGGTTTATTTTTAACCAAAAATTCAGTAGCCTTTCAGGAATTAAGACTGGGTCCAAGAACACATCCCCAGTGGGACAGGAGATTATTTTGAACCAGGCACACAAGAAAAGATTAAGGCTGCTGTACTACACGCAAAGGACAAAGCAATACTTGGAAACCGGCTAAAATCTTCTCCATGACCAAATCAGAGGATTCTTAAAGCAACAGACATGTGAGCCCCGGTGGGATGGTTGCATGTACACACTGAGGTACAACACAGGCTGGTTTCAACAGTAGATTCATAGTATTTATAAAGGACCTTATTTGTAAACACTTTAGAAAACTACTGTATGTACACCACTGTCCATGCATATTATAAAAGTATATCATTTGATAATGATAGCGTGTAAGTGTGAGTTCATGTGTTTTTTTCTCCAACTGCATTCACATTGTTTTCATACAATATCAGAAATCTTGTCTGTAGTTAATTTTCCAGAATAAGCAGACAAACAGACATTGATCATATCACATGAAACCAATAAGTTCATCAAGACTAGTATATTTGGACTAACTATGCTTGACTTCCCCCTCCAGTTTAATTTTTCCAGCAGCTCTCCACTAAGCTGATTTGTTCTTTCTGAGGACAGCATCTTTGACAAGTATTTCTGAAATGACACAGGAGTGACCTTTAGGTATGATACTTAAGTTTAATAGTCTTTTCAATTGACTACTGAAATAGGACACCACATAATAAAGATTCTGATTAGCAATTCCAGAAAGGCTTCATCATGGATAAAGAAACCAACTGATCAGGAAATAACTACTTGCTTTAATGAACAGCCACACTGCAGTCCAGCTAAAAGACTTATAAATCCTATCCAACCCAATTCATCTATGCTTACTTTTATTTAAAGCACGTTATTGACAGATCCTTTCTCCAAGCTGTTAGAATAACACCGAGTGGAAAAAAAAAGTAACAATAAAAATGCAATGATCTAGAAAAAAACCAGCTTTCCTCAGGTTTTCACTGTTAAAATCTGATATTCCAATAGGGAGATATGGAACATGGTCATTTACTGCCACAGCCCACACGTTCCTTCCTGCGTCCTCCGCTCCTTCCAACAGAATTCATACACAACGTTACCTTGCCATTAGACTAATACTCCTTAAAAATCTGACTTTCAGCCAGGATTTTGTTGGCCATTAAACCACTGCATTGTTCAGATTTATATAAGCCAAACTAGACATAAATGTAAACAAAACGTAAACAAGAAAACCAATAAAACCCATTACTTGTGTAACTCAAAAATGTAATCGCACAATGGCTACTAAAATATTCCACACCTTTTCTGTAAGGGATAGCATCTAATGTATCACTGCCTGTTTCAGATATGCAGGAAGCCAGCAAAGCTTCGAGGGATGTGGTGTGATTGCTCAATAACTTCATTAGCTTATTTGGTAACTACACAGAGATAAATTCTACAACGCAGAATACCATGTACCTCAAAATAGGTTCTATTTTTCTTACAATGCTATTAAAAGCTTTAAATATACCTTACAAAATTTATAGATAACTGTCTTGGAATAAGGCAGTTTGGTGCCTAGGCATGCGTGCCGCCCAGCTGAATACGTAGCATATATAACAAAGACAACAGGAGAGGGTTGGCTGTGTCTGCTGACACCCATCGCTCTTCTCAACCCAAGGAATGCCCTACAGGAGGAAAACTGCTCTTTGTTAAGAATGTCTTCATTAAAATCCTACTGAGTCAGAGGGTACTGCACCATTTGAAACCCTTTGTAGGCAGTGTAGCACCATCCTAACCAACATTAGCGCTCTTCTAACTAGTTTGCCTTTGTAATTCATCTGCAAAGGTTTGTTCCTCAGGTTCCCTCAGGAGCTGAGGAGGGCTATTACCACCCTGCTAATCAATGCTAATCACCCACTGCCAAAGTGGCTGCTTGGGGCAGGTGCTAGGATCTTCCCTGCAGATGGTGTGGGTGTCACTCAACTTTTCCAAGCTTGGATCAGGGGTGAGCTGTCCCACAGCCAGCAAGTGTGCCGCTCCAGGGACAAAATGCTTTCATAAGCCTTCCAAGGCAAAAACCCAACAGGTTCTACATAATACCAATTTCCTAGATGGTAGTTAGACAGCATAACGATCCATGCTGCACCAAAATGAAATGTATACTCAAATACTTCATTTGATTTTCTTTCTTTTTGAAAAAGGTGTATTAAGAAGTAGATATGGGATCCAATGAGCCAGTATGCCCTAACAGAACAGCCACAGAATACTAAGAAAGAAATGTTGTAAGAACATTAAGAATTACCGTAGCACTGCATCGTCACATCCAATATATTACAAGCAGCACTAGTTATTACCTTCTAAGCAATAGCTTAAAATTATTTGTGTGTGGATGAAGCAATGACTGTTCCATGTTGTCTAGGGGAGATGAAGCCCTTGACACCTTGATCACTATAGGTGAGGTAGCAGCACAGTGATAGCGGGACACGCAGCGCCTGCTGTCCTCAGCAAGCGGGTTGGTGCCTTGGGATTTGTTGATCATTTGGAAATTTGCTGTCATGCCCATAGAACGCTAAGCAAAGATATCACGGTTAACGTGGTGTTCACTGAAATGCTGCACGATGGAGTGTTGCTAACGCATATCCAGTGCGAGGGGTCAAATTTCTGTTCTTAATTATTAGGCTGAGTCTCAGGGCTGGATCAGACCTTCAATCTCTGTATTAGGAGATACATATCAGAAGATATTAGAACATATTTCCTATGTTTTCAAGGCTGATGTGCATATCCAGGATAAAGGCATCTGATTTGAAAATTATAATAGCTTTTTATTTATACTATTTTGTTTGTAACAATAATTTTGAAATATTTGCAAGTTCTAGTTTTAAGACACAAGGGACAAAATTCAGTGACCAAGGAAGCTTACATGCTTTTTTTTTTAGTATTGTGAAAAACGTGCAAGAGATTGAAAACCATACAGCTGATATCTTTCACAAATAGCTTATTATCTACCCAGTGAGGACAGAGATTCAGTAATGGAGTACAGGAATGTGTAAGGAGGATTAGAGATGGCTCTGAGGAATGCTCCAAAGGGAGGAGCAGAAAATGGTAAAAAGCCAATACAGCGGTATGGAATAGTAAGGGAAAAGAGGCAAAGCTAAAAGGTGAAAATCTAATGGGGGAAAATATGCAAAGGGTAAGCAAGATAGATTAAATGAGCTAAGACAAAGACAAATCATTATCAGGACTTTGGAAGATGCTTTGACTGCTGGGATCGGATGCAGTAAAATTCAGCAGTGGCACTAAATCTCTTCAAGAGAAAAAAACTAATAATGTTTGGAGTTGTGGGAATGGAAGATTTCTCATTAGATCTCTACAAAACAATTACCAAGAAAGGTGAAGGACAGGAGAAGAAAAAAGAAAAGACAAAATTTAACTGTGTTATAGAATGAAAATCATAAGGCTGAGGTAAAAATGGGTAGGGGAAAAAAAAAGCAGGTAATATGTGAAGCCTGGAACGGAAAAGTGCAGCCATCAGTGGAAATGAAGAAAAAAAGGTAATTGAATTTGGAGAAAACATGATGAGAAGCCCAATTTTGAAAACAGAGCTGTATGGCCACATATTTTCTTTCTTTGCATTGGTTTTTTTCTTTCTTTTTGTCTTGGTTTTAAAGTAGCCTGTCAGAATGGTGTCCAAGTGTTAGAGAACAAACGTAATTTGCATGAAAAGACTGATTTTTGCATGAAAAGACTCATTTTTGGAGTATTTCTCAGAATATTTTCCCTATTATCTAAACAATTACCTTTTGGCATTAAAATATATCATCAGTACTTAACTGATGTTGTATTACTTCTCCTCTGTTCGTCTTTCTATTTGTTGCAGGCAGAAGCTGTACCATTTTTTCACAGAAAACAATACTATGTGAATAAAGGTTTTATCTACACACGTCCTCCCTCTTCCTCCTCCGTTACGTTTGTAAGAGCAATAATTTTTTGTGCTGCACTCTGCAAATACACACACTATTGTACAAAATTGATACTTTAGCCTTTTCAGCATTCTCTTTAGGATATGCAAGCCTGGTGTCTCTGCAGATACATTATGAAATGATTGATTCTGTGAGAGTATTCCTTTGTACTTTTGAACATTTTAATGATATGAAAATAAATTGAGTTTGGAACTTTCTATCCTTTTTCATTCTTTTCTCTCTGAGGGAAACAGGCAAATTTTTTTTCTCTCAAAAAAAAAAAAGAAAAAAAAAAAACCAACAAACCAATCACACTTCAACCATTAGTGTTCTCACTGAAATTGCAAAGCATCACTCTAAATGTACCAGCATCCCTCTGACAGACATTTAAGAGCACCTACTCACTAGTGTAATGGAAAAAGTTAGTGATTACATATACTGAAGTGATTGAGCCAACAATGACTGTAATGGAGGGGAAAAAACCTTGATTAATAACAAGTGCCACTAAAAGAACAGATTGTTTTATGAGGAATGAATCACAAAAAGTAGCAGTACGGTATGTCATTGTCCATTGGCTGGGAATTGGTAAGGGAAAGAATAAAAAGACAAAAGCCTGAAGATCAGTAACAGTTTTGCTAGAAGGATTTAAAAATAAATTTCTCTCTCATCTCCTCCAATTCACAGCATGTAGGTGTAGCGGAATAGGTATTAACGCTGTTGTTTTTTTTTTTGAAATGTCTTCTATGTTAACTCTACTGCTGTTTTCACAGTTTGTACTTAATGCATGTGAAACTAAGGAGGATGCAGGATGATTTACCACAAGCTCCAGCTTTTGTACATTAAGTGAGCATACCACTTCTATAAATTAAATACGGTGTGTTTACGTACTCCTAAACACTGAAATGCGTACACACACCCCCCAGCCTTTGAATACTGTTGATCCAGTTGATACAGAAGACAAGACAACCTTTTCATCATTAAAGAAGGCAAAGCTTCAAAATAGGGATACAATGCATGTTTTAATCTAATGCCAGACATTTGCATACAAGTGATGTTCAGTGGTGAAGAATACAAATCAGTGTCTAAATGAATCTTTTACTATGATTCTATGAAAGCCCTTTTATTTAAGCAAACATCTTGATTTTTTTCTAAAAAAATAAAATGTATGGATTTAAAGAACAATCATAAAACTGACATATCTCAGCTGTATTGGTAACGTCATTATACTGTTGTAAGCATTGCATCAGACAAAGTTTGAGAACTGTCCCAACCAGGAAATTGGTAAAACTCTATACAGCCATCAGCAGAAGACTGGTAGAGGATTCTGCCATAAATCAACTTGCTTGTTATTTACAGCAAATACTAGCAAACAGAACTTGAGAAAGACTTTCAGTCAAAAAAAAATTAAAAAGTAAAAAAAAAAACAAAAAACCAAAACACCCCTTAGTCCCCGTCCCCCCCCCGATTGTGCTTCTTACCTCTAAAATAATTTAGAGGTAAGATCTGAATTAGAAATGATAGTTTTGGAGAAATTATTGTTTTATTAAATATATAGATCAGCTTTTTAAAATACATTTTAGGAGTCACTAGATCCGATTCCAAAATAATTTTGCTATTTTACCACAAAACTGTTGATCACGACTGACATACATTCTATAGCCATATTTTACAACCATCCATGTGAGACCAAGACAACACAAAAACATACGTCACCACTCTTCTGTGAAAGCAAGGGATAAGCATGCCTCCTCTCTCACCTAACTTCAAGGAGAGCCAGGAGCTGCAGCCACCACCACCAATTGGTACCCACGGTTTCTCTTGGTTTGGTCCTTTAATAAAGCATCTGAAGATGCTTTATTGACATGTTAGAGACAAAACAGGAAGCCCATGAGTTGCCAACGGCTTCAACCTGCCAGCGCTAATCATCAGAACACAGCTCTCACGTATACATTCTTGGGCCAATTCTTCTGTACTCATCCACTACGACACCAGCATAAATCAAAGCAAATACTGCTGAGATGTAGTTCTTGGTCCATCTCCCATTTGTGTGTGAACATGACTTTTTGCATTCAGTGACTGCATCCCTCACTTCCAAGTATATTCATAACACAAGTCTCCCAACTACTTTGTCCAGAAAATTACAGAGCAGACAGGCCGTACACACATGGTAGAAACTGTGATAGTCACCAGTAAGCCTGGCATCACCAGCAGCAGACTATAATGGAAAATCACCTGTGCTGCTACCGTGTGCAGTTCTGGGTATAGACTTAATCAACCTATTCCATTGCTTCTATTTTCTTAGCAATTTTTTACTTGTTAGAGTGCATATTTGTTTCTAATCGTCTCAGGGAAATGAAAAGAACTACTTTCTTAAGAACTACACTCTAGCCTCTTCAGCAATGACACTAACCAGATATTGGCCTTCTCCCTGAAAACATCAAGATTTGTTGCTCTACAACAAATTGTTTCAGACGCACTGTCAGAGTATTGCAGCTTGAGAAACCTATTTGGTGAAAACAAGAAAAAAAATCTGACTGCAGATAAATATGTAATTAGTCCCAGCCTACTAGCTGCTATTGTTGTAAAAGCAGCATTTGCAAATCAACATATACACACTTTTTGGAGGGATAATGTTAATTTGTATATTAAGAATACAAGAAACAGCTGAAGTTAATGATGGAGTATTAAAGAACTGGGTAAACAGTCTGCAAATGGTACATTGATGATGTGATCGGCTTTGCCTCTGCAGAGTGCTTGAGTATTCTGGCTCTGAATCAGCAGAACACTTAAGTAACTGTCTTAATAGGATAATTACACCAATAAGTATAAAAATCATTCCATTGATTTTAGTGGCATGACTCAAACCTTAGTGCATGCACGCTTTAAGTATTTTCTCTGCACGGTGACCTTTAGCATCCATCTAAATGGGAGCATATGTTTAATTCTCCTTTTGTAGATATTCCTGACCTCAAACTGAAGCTTTCTATTTCACAGATATCTCCGTACTTTATTTTGAAAACAACGTAAAAGCCTTCTTTTCACTGTTGTTTAAAACTGAGCTTCTTGCTGCTGCAATAAAACAGGCCAGCAAGCTTAACGGAATAGAAATAGGAATTGGGAAAAATCCATATTGATGACACTCTATTATTAATAAATTACCTACTGTGAACTTTCCATGAATTATTGAAGCAAATAAATCCTATTTTAAAGCGTTATAGATACTAGATAATTTATAAATATGAGACCATTGAATTATAATTCAATTTTTTCCCCTGATCTCTCTGTATTTCCATTTCCAAATGGCTTTAAAAATGTCCATGCAGGATTATTGGGTACAGCTGTTTATATATGAATTTGAATGCTCTTATTTTAATGCAGAGTTGTCAAGCTTGCTATATACCTGATGCACTGCAGGTACTGTAACAGGATGGCAGCTTATCCAAGAGTCTGCTCTGTCCTGTGAAGCGGTTCTTTGCACTGCACTTTCTAATAGGATACACACACCCCCTTCCGCACCACCACTTCCACTCACCCCCATCCCTCGCTCCTGGATGGTGAATGTGTAATTCTGTTCTAAAGAGACCAAGAGGGAAAAAGGCAGGTGAAATGTGAAGACTTACGTCAAGCACTCAGACAACTTTTACTGGCAAGTGACCTTTCTTCTAGAAGTTCACTTCAGCTCTCTAACAGTTGATGGCTCCCAGCAGTTATGCCATCAGATTTCCGGAAGAGAATCTCAAAGTTCTGCGAGTAAGCAATGACCGTAGACGTGCTCTGTCTAAGGCTAATTGGGATGGCAAAGGTATGGCTAAGCATCCAGCATGCTGATATCCAAGTGCTGCTGCCTGAAGTCTGGCAAAAGGCACTGAGATAGGTTTGAAATTCTCCATTCCTACTTATTCAGCACTCCTGATGAGATCCACTGGACAAATGTGGAGAACCCGCAAATTTTATACCTCCCAGTGATGGAAACTAGGAGCTGGGTGACTGTAGTGGGTCTGTACCTATGCAGTTGAAAGAAAGAGTCCTCCTGACACCGGGGACATGAGAGAAATTTCTCCAATGGGGGTTTCTGAAGAAGTCAAGGAGAAAAATCTCCTGAGAAATCTAGATTTCCTCAAGTTGCTGGCCCTAAACTTCTCGACACTATAAGGAACAAGCCACTCTGCTAAAACAGCTTTGATATATCCAGCTTATTCTCTTGATATGTATTTTATGTTGAAAATAAAATGTAAAATCTTAAATGAAGGAATTGAAAATGCAGGGACAAGCTCTCTAGGCTTGTAAAGTTACAGAGAGTTTAATGGAAAATACTATGCATTGGAATGATCTATTTTTGTTCCAGTAAATGCAATTTCTCTTTTCTGCCTGCTGTGTTTCAGACACAAATCAAAATAAATCTGCAGTAATTAAATTAAGAGCTTACACATGCTGTTTTGGTTTGTTTTCATACAGGTTTTTTCCACTTGACACCTTTTTATATTTTTGTTTTTTCAGCTGAATTTAATAAAAGATGGTACCACCAGGACAGTGTTGTGTTACCACTGTTCGTAATTTACTACCTACATAAGTCCTGACCTGCAGCACTTATTCTTCTTCTTTCAAGTACTGAGCTACTTGAGCTAAAATACATACATACATACATATATATATATATATATATATATTTTGACATGAGTGCAATTGTACTTTTAAGATTTAGAAGAACGCCTACCAGGGATTAGGATGAGATCAGTCCATTTACAAAGTTTTATTTAAATCTCTGGAGGCAGAACTTCAGTATACTAAGTCACCTGAAAGCTACGTAACAATTAGTATCCAAGAAAATTTTCAAATATTTTTCCTGGGAACAGAAAGAAGAAAGGTTGCAGTAGAAGTTGCTGCAACAAAAGAGAGATGCTCAGACTGTTAATTCTAATGTATTTTTTTTTCTTAGCTGTTAAAAAAAAATTCAAATTATCACTACAATGCACTGTTAGATGTCATCTTAAGCGCAGTTAAACTCTGACAGTAGTCTTTTAGTGATCACGTGCTATTGAGGAATGGAGTGAATGCTGTGCTCCTCTGTCTCATTGCCCCAGCTCTAAAATGCAGTGAGGCTCAGATGTGTGCACAAAGATGCTTGGCAGTTTGAGCAAAAGATCTTGAAACAATCATCTTGCTGCAAGCCTGTGGTAGGATTTCAGCAGAATAAGTGGCACCTTTGAGCCCTTTTGCCTAAACTGTTTTGGGTTCTTCCAGTGCCTTGACATTTCTAGCCTTGCTGTTCACTGACAGCCTGAGAAGGACAATTCAGTGCTGGTTTCCTTCCCAGCAAAGCAAAAAAAGCATCCAACCCCACCAGTGTTCAAACAGTCTGGGAAATGCTCTTTGGTGCCACAGGTCTCCCTTCTGCTGGAAAGCATTAACATCAACAGGATATGATCACTTTTGAGGAAGTCTAAGTGAAATGTGTAAGGTAGGATATACATATATTTAACCATTTATTGCCTTTTTGATGCTAGCAAAATTCATCGCAGAATGTACTCCCAGAATCCTTCTAATGCTAGTAAAAATACATACTACCATATCTGTAGATATGATATATAGTGATCAGCTTCATTTACTCCAAAATATGTTTTCTCTGTAAAATCATAGCATACAGGCAGAAAACAAACAAACAAAAAAATATACTAATACTCTAAGCATTTTTGGTCAGCGTTGATCTTTTGAATTATTCATGTTATCTTTGCTGTTACTGATTCACTGGTTTACAGAAGAAGTAAGAAACATCTCTACCACATACGTGCTTTTGCTAGGCTAAACTCAGATGATTAAGCTAAGTTAATACATCAGTGACTTGTAAAATGAGACTTTAAAGACTGTAAAATAATTTGAATTGTCTAAGAATACATTTATCTTAAAGGACAGAACTCTGGAATACTGCAAGAAAGTGTCTTCATGGCAAATTTGTCAGGAATTGCACTGCTGGAATTCTATAGCAACTTCTATTTTTTTATGTACATAACTAAAGGAGCAATGACATTTCACTGCTTGATAGTTCAAGTTATGTCTAAGAAATGCTTTAGTTCCCCCTTTAAAAACAGATATCAGAAGTAGAAACAAGGAGATTGTATGAGATCACTATTCAAATTGTGGGGTACATGTGCATGTGATTTATAGCACCGGACAATGTGAAAAATATCACCTTTGTATCGTGGATTTCTACTGATATCACAGGGAGGTTTGCTGCACAAAAGAATAAGAACTCAAGTGTACTATTGTCTACTTTGCTGTCTCTATAACTTACACTGACTCTGCAAACACATCTTGAAATCACTACGAAACATACTGCAAATGCATTTTTAGCCTGTGAAAGTTGGAATGAGGTTCCGAGTGAGACAAGTGAATGAGACACAAGCATAACAATTTGCCAAGCACTGCCTGACCATGGATAATTCAGTACTTCCTACCCTACATTAAGCCATCTTGGCTAAAGGTAGTAAATATAGAATATAAGTTTTATATTGTTATAAAGAACCCAGTAAAATTTAAACAAACACTTTATGGAATTACAGCGGAGGGAGGAAGAAGGGGCGGGGGGGGGGTGGAGTCTGGGGGGCCAGAGAAAAAGAAAAAGCCTGTCAAATACATCTAAGGCTTTGTTATTGGATGTTTGAATAGCTGGTTATTCCTTCTTATCCGTAATTGACAGTTGTTGGGATAAGCCTTTCAACAGTGTAAAATGGCTTGAACGTTGAACACAATCATTCTAAGAAAGTTTCTGTGCCCAGGCATGTTGAATACTGCTGTTAGAAAGTTGACTTTATTCTCAGAAGATCTGATGAATCTATATCTCCTTTTCAGTTAGTGTCTTTGTTTCCTTTGGATTTTTCAGATTCTTTCAAAGTTTAGATCAAGTTAGGAAAAAGCTCAAGACGTACCAGAGTCCTGATGGAAGCTTAGCCTCAAAATGTAAACTCCAGAGCTGGTAAGCTGCAACCCGTGAGCATTTTTTGAAACAAAACCTTATGGATGTCCAAGAGGCTCCACAAAAAATGGAGTCCAGCAAAGGAATGGCTAGTTTCCACCATCACAGCATAACTGTTATCCATTTTTATCTCAGTCTAAAAGTGTCTGGGACTGAATGCTGATGGGGATCTAGCTTCAGGAGCTTACCGGAATGTGTTATTAATGTTTGTAAATTGCTTTCACAACCTTTAACGAAAGTGAAAAGGACAGTATTGTTGCAAAGTATTTTTCATTGATTGCCTGGAGATTCCCAGCAGTCGGTCTCCTATTTCACTATGGCAATATTAATAGAGAATCTCTGCTATGAGAGCCAGCAGAAATGAATGTTTAAGATCCTCAGAGCAAACCTTCCACTGTACAGAAGAGAAGCCTCAAGCATTTTAAGTGGTACTATATCTAAAATAGAAACTGCAAAGCGTGCTTTATCTTTCATAGCTTGTAAATCCAAATGCATCTTGAAAATATGAATACCTTAAAGATGCATTACACAAATTATCCAGGAAACCACATTTCATCTGGAAGGCCTGTAATACTATTAAGGCTTGGCAATGGCTAGGAGCCATGTGTTGACATGTATCACATCTGCTTAAGGACTTCACTGCAGAACCCTTCTCCGATTGTACCAGCTAGCAGGAATTTATAAAATACCAACATAGGACATGGTTTATGAGAGTAATGTCTAAATCACATCCCTAGTATATACTTAACACAGATAAATCAAATTCTTTCATTCATAGCATAAAGTTTGTTACTGGTTCAATAAGAACAATAAGCTATCTCATAAGCAAAATGAATGTTTTTCTGTGTTTACCGTTGAAACTGCAAATATAATAAGCCATAAAACACAATGACTGCCAACTACATGTACAATAATGTTTTTTGGTTTTAAACACAAAAGCTATAACCTGAAAGTAAATGTTCCTACTGCTGTAAGACTGAGCCTCTGGTTTTAATATCAAACACCAGCATCTTGCAAAGAAACGGGATATATGTACCACGAGGAAGATGGAAATGTTCAGAGCACACAGGGAGGAAGGAAGTCTGGTTTCCTGAACAGAATCCAGGGACAATTCCCTGTATTCACAAATTTTCTTTGTGAATCCTCCTGTGTTTAAAAGGTGCAATCTCTGACAGAAACACCTCTCCAAACTTGACACATTCATTAGGTCTCTCTCTGTTACACTCTTTCAGAGAAGCTTACAAAGTGGCCTTCCCTTAGTCAGGATATTTTAAAAATCCTTTTTATCTGCAAAGTCATGTGTTTTCACTACCTTTCAAAATTCTATCATCCTATTAATGTCAACCATTGGGCTAAAAAACCCCTCTCATGTCGGTCAACAGGTCAAAAACTATTGGGCGATACAGACACACAGACATCTCACCCATTACATATACATTACTGTAATCACATAAGCCTTGTTTTTGTCAGGAACCACAACAAAACTTTGATTGTTTTCAGTGTCAGTAGAGGTACCAATTAAACTGCATATGTACTTAGCACATTACTCATTTTAGGCACCAATTTAGTGTAAGATTTTTTTTTCATGTCATCCACACACATCACAGTAAGGTAATTATGCTTGTAAGAAGCCAACAGTTCCTAGGATTATCTGTTTTAAGTTGTTAATGTACCTCACTAACAGAGTTTCGAAGAAGCAGGGAGGTTTTGAAGGAGGAAAAGTTTGGGGTTTTTTTTGTTTTTTTTGTTTTTTTTTTTTTTTTTTTTTTTTACACAAGAAAACAGAATCTTTAAGGCATTAAATTTCAGATATCTATTGAAAGAATAGCTTTGAAATGCAGTTACAAGGCACTGAAAGAAAGTTGGAGAGCTACAGACAAATCAAGTGTGCTTTTTTTTCAAAATCTGTTAATAGTAGTTAATTTTTTTTTTTTTTTAAGATGGACCCTGCTGCTAACTAATTGTATGTAAGCACGTCATCTTGTTTCCATAAGAAACACTAGGAAGTAATTTTTATTAAATTATACAAATGGTTTTTGTTTCATCAGCTTTTCAAGTCTCAGAGACACATGCAATGCGATCTGTACTGTAGCTGCTCCACAAATGCATTATTCAGTCAAATTCTTTAAGATCAAATATCAGTCAAAATGGCTTCATGTGCACGTTCCCAGCTTTTAGCAGAAATGGTGCCCTAGATGGACAATATAGAAGACAACTGTGCTCTAAGATGCAGTTAGAGTAAGATAGGATTTAGAAACCATGAAGTTATTTGGCAAGCTTCAAGAATTTACATAGTATATCCAACAATCAACATACGTAAGAGTAGTTTCTGACAGCAATTGTAGAAAATATTTTAGAAACACTTGTAACAGTCAGTTACGTATACTGTCAACTCCGGAAGCACAACTCTCCCTCAGCAACACATGTGCTTTATGAACATACCTACTAAACCTTGTTTTACGTATCACTGACAACTACCACCAGTTATTTTCTGCATGGTCTATAACTATTCCATAGTCTGATGACGCCGCGTTCAAAACTTTTTCCCCCGAAACTTAATCATATCCTTTACGCAGCTAGAAAAGCAAAACTATAAATAGAATTGTTGAGAGAGACTCTAGATAAGATGGCGTGTTTAACAGTTCCAAACCAAATACATGATATTGTATGTTGAAAAAGCGAGAAGCCACCAAACTTTCTAGTCTGCTAGTTTTCATATAAGGGGACTGAAGTGAAAGGATATTCAGGAGCCACTGAGCCTGGTCTGCACCAGCTAGTGTCAGTTTGAACCCAACCCTCGGCAGACATCTGACAATGCAGAAAAAAAATGAGTGAATGGAAAAAATAAGAACAGAGATCCCAATATTCTCTCTTGGTGATTGTCAGCAGCAACTACAGAGGTGGCTGCTGTAGGCTGTTTTTCAGACTCAAAAAAGACTCATTTTTCAAACCATATCTCCTTTACATTCTTATCCCATCAAAGCTAAACCACTTTACTACTCTTTGTCACCTCTAGTTGCGCCTGCCTTGTATATTATTGCAATCCCAAGTGACATAACAAAAGTAAATTCCAGGTATTTTAGAAAGATCAGTTATCAACAAAGGGTAGCATAGCTTTAAGTGCTGAAATGGGTGAGTCTTTTAACATAGCACCCAACATTGCATTATGCATATTTGGAGAACATAAATCTAGACTGACAAACACTTAATTTTAAATAACTTCAGAAATGCTAATTATATTCATAAGTTCAGCATCAAGATGTCAAACAATCTTTCAAAGGACTCCACAGTACAGAGAGGTGCATTTTGCAATTCCAGAGCTCTCATTCCTATCAGTCATTTGTATCCTGTGGCTACATCAACAGTAAATCTCTTAAATACAAACAGCCAAATCCTCAGTGCGGGCAAGAACGCAACGGTAGTTACAGATCCCTTAGAATTAAGATGCCTAACATGAAACATCTAGTGCTCAACAAATAATTTTTTTATGTCATTGATCCTGGATATTTTTTTTTTTTTAAAGCTACTTTCCATTCCTTTGACAGATGCACCATGCTGCATTTCATTACTTTTTCTCCTTACCTCGTTCTTCTTTTGTTTTAGATAAGTGATGAGGCTTTTGGAAAAGATTAAGTACTGGCAGGTAAAGCAATGGTCCAAACACGGTTTTAATTGGTAACTCAAATCCTGTGGAGAAAATAAGAAATTAAATCATTAATAATTTAATTTTACCACAGAGAGTTACTTCATGTATCCTGTTTTAGGCAGCTTTTACTATATTTCTTCATGTTTGATTTCAACAGGTATACAATCTGCTAGTCAAATCATGTTAAAAATAAAATCATTACCACAGATTTCAGTGACGTATGCACAGCTGCTAAGATGTGCAGATGCGAACAGTTCTCATCTACAGAATAGTCCACTGATTACTATTAAGAAGTCAGAATTTACTTGATTAAGCCTTAAGTCCAAAAAAAAATGCTTTCTTCTGTTAAGTCTAAAAATCTTCCAATTTCTGTATAACATTCATAGTATTGTGTTTTTATGCTGCTACAATATGCTCTTTGCCCCATGAATGCTTGACAAAGTACAACCATTACACAGTGATATCACTCAAACGCAACTCAGACATAATGCTAAACAATTCAAGCTTCGAGACAAAAGATAGTCAAAGAAATGTCATTTCTCTTGAGATTGGCAAAGGCTCTAAACATAAATACCTCCATAAAAGAAAACCATAAAAACAATTTTTTAGAGTCAGAGGTTCTATGTTGTAATATTGAGCAAGCGGCAACCAAATAACCAGCAAAATAAAACAACTCAGCATATCAGTAACCTGGTTATTTCTGAGAATAAGACATTCTTGCTTTAGTAATTTTTATACGGCCATACAGTAAAAAAAAAAAAAGTCTCAGATAGATCAGAGAACACATCTAAAATTTTTCTGAGAACTTCACTTTGTATTTTAAAAGGTCATGGGCCAAGGTTCTGATAGATTGTAAGAGGCGTTAATACAATTATTTCAAAGAACCAGCAATAAATCTTTACAAGTAACTAATCTGACCAACAGAGATAAAACTTTCTAGGTTCTCAAAGCTATATCGTGGAGGAGACTATGTTTAATTTTCTTCGCTGTTGCTGTACAACAAGCATATGTAAATTTAATTTGGGATTACAGTCAAATTTATGTACCATGACCTCAGTCACACCAGGCCACTAAAACTCAATAGACATTTTGTAGTAGGCAACTAGTTACCAATAAGTGCGTTCAATTACACATATTGCTGTTATTTAATGCAGCAAATATATCTAAAGCCCATGCAGAAGGTGGCATTTGGAACTGCTGCAAGACCATACATTTAGAAAAGCTCCTTTCATAATGATAGCTTGGATGGGTAGTGAATTTATTTACAGTTTGTTAATTGAGGACTACATTATGTACCCTCAGGAGTTTTAAAGAATAAATTGATGTTTATGACTAGAATGGGAGGCAGTATTTTTTATTAAACTCTCTTTTCTAGAGAACAGATTTGCTGGATGTTTATCTGAACATTCCATCAGAAGCATTTCTTAGGATCAAGAGAGAATTTCTGGTCAAAACAAGGATAAAATAGAAACAGAAAACCCATGTTCAAGTCTCCAGCCTGGCCGGTGTTGGAGAAACCTTAAAATCTTTCCCTTAATTACAATTTTGTTTCCGAGTTCTACTCATGACTTAACCCACATAACTGCAAGCAATAGCAAAGTTGTGGTCTGTAGTCAGATTATCTGTCATTTCCCTTCAAGAATGGATTAGCTAAAAGCACAACAATATGCATGTGACAGTCTGCTTGCAAGGCTACTTGGGATGGAAAGCAGAGGCAGTTTCTTTGCATGGCATAGAGACAACAAATCCCGCACGGACCAGATGAGATCTCTCTGCATCATATCCGTCTGCCCCATTGGGGCCTCCCAAAAAATCTCAAGAGAGAGGCTCACAGCACAGATGCTCCAAAGAAGGGTGGGCAAGAGCCAGAGCAGACCAAGCCCAGCTGCTAAGGCACGGTTAATAACCTTGGCATTCAACCAAATCTGAGCATAGTCATTCATAGAAGGGTCTGCACCACGCTCCCCACTATTTCTAGCTGTTCAAGATCTTTTCCACTGCCCAGGTACGTCCACCTTCCCTCAGCCTGATGGATAACAAAGAAGCAGCAGATGTTATCATTTCATTAGGTGGAAAGGCAGGTTATGTAGGTACTAGATGAAGGCTGGAGTGAGTACTGGGAATGAATTTTAACTTATACAGACCTGGAACTAAAGAAAAGGCAGCCTACACTCAGCTAAAAGATGCCTAACCTACAGATAATGTTCTATCAAAAGTCCTAACATACAGATAATGGCATACCTGTATATTTCCATTGTGCCACAGACAGGAAGAAAATGATGCTCGACACTGGCAATTCAGCCTTAGAAATTTTTAGAGGTTAAGATTGTTTTTTCTCCTGAAATTTAAAAATGAGTTTGAGGGGCAAATGGGCTTTTTCTTCCTCAAAACAATTTTTGGTTCAAATATCATTCCCTCACTTACTTCTCCATCAATAAATAATTTTAAATACAACTATTGGGCTTCTCTGTGTACATTTCAAAAACACCTTGCAAACTGCAAGCTCTCCGAGAAGCACTGCTCATTTTCGCACAAAGAAAAATTTAAGTCAGCCATTCAATACACAGCCATTCAAAGACATTACTAAAGTTTCACAGGAGGCAATTTTAGAGCCTGGTGTTCTAAATGAGACCCAGATACTAAGTCCTTGCCTAATTTAAAAAAAAAAAAGTATTTATTTGCCTATGGAGCTATAAAAATAACAAATACAAAAATAACAGCCACCACAATAGCCATCATTATAGTTTTCTACCAAAGCCTGCCAGAAACAAAAAAGGATAATATCTTATCCTGAGTAGTAAAAGCAGGATGGAGTAGCTGTTAGGCCCCCTCTGGATATATCTGAACCCTTGGGGCATTTGGATTTGATGCTGTATGCAAGAAACAAGAATACTCTGGTTGAGATCTATGAGAACAATAATTGAAAAAAAATCAAAATTGTTGAATAGCTTGGCTATAAATATACTAATTGATGCTTCAGGCGTAGAAAATTCAATAAAGTAGCGAAATACAGGGTAAAACAAGCCTCACAATGGTTTTCAAATTAATTCACGTTCACAGAAATGTCATAAAGATAACTTTAAGACAGAGGAACAAACTCCATCTGACTAACAAACTTAATATTTATTTAGAGAATAACCACATTAACTCAATTTACTGTCAGCATGTTCTTTACTGCTTCAGCCGTTGTTTTACAAACATCAAATTTTTCAGCATTTGAAAGAGGGGCACACCTCACCAAATTACAATTTATTATGATATTAAATTTCTTATAAGTTTACCCTGCCACGATGAATACGTACTTGGAATGGAACGAGAGAAGAAACGACAGCATCTCCTCCACAGCATGCATTTGTGTAAGAATATACTTGAAAGAAAGAGTATGTGAGAGTTTGACATGTCATTGGGGTATGATTAAAAGCTCGTGGAAAAAAAAATAATTCAAAGAAAGACAGCTCTGACTTTAACCACCACTGGGGAAAAGAGATCCTTCACTTCAGACATGTCAGTCATTCACAGGTATAGCTGAAATCATACAGAAGACATATTTTAAACCCTGGTGATTTAGATACAAATCCCAAACCAGGGAGACCTAGTGGGTGACATAAAAATGCCACAAAGTTTAACTGGAGATTCATTTTTCATAATAATAGTAAGCCCAAGCCTACAAACATACCCACTTCATATTGATAACATTGAATGATACAGAAAACTATGGTTTAGAAAAAAAATAATCCAGGAGAAGAGAGATAAAACCCCATGTAGAATATGATTCTTTAGTAAAGAAGCAATCTTTTCCCCCAGGCTGTTTTCTATCTAAAGCCATATCCAAGCCATGCTAACTCAGTTCTGTAGCAAAGGTCTGAGTTTATTCAAAGATAATGAGATTTGTAACCTAGGCTACTTCATTTTTTATGTAATGCTACCTTTTAAGTGGGTACATTTTATTAAAGATATTCTTTCCTAAGCTTCAGAGTCTGTTCCACTTTTGTGAAATCCCTTTATTTCCTTTCTGACAGTGCTACAATTAGCTGTCTACAGAGATACAAAGCCAGCTATAACTCACGGTATAATAAATATATATTAAAACCCCCACAATTTACATGAGCTCTCATCTTATGCAAAGTTATCTTCAACAATTTCTTTTAAATAAAAAAAGTAATGAGATTGACCCCAGTGTGAGAACATAGTATCTGGCATGTGAAAAATCTCGTTAAGTGAACAGCAGAACTGATGAAATCTGGTTCAGAGGCTATTTTTTCCTTCTGCGTAGATGCTTTGGAATCCAAGAAGTTCAAGATTGAAGTTAAAATTTTCCAAGTGCAAACACCGATTATGTTTCTCCCCTGTGTGCAAGAGATGGAGATGGTGTCTAATAAAGAGCATACACGCTACAGCCTTAATGGGAGCATACATAAAAGCTGCTGGTAGGGGCTCAGCCACCGAACCCTCGACTGTTGAGAACTTTGAGGACTGTCAGTTTGCAGGAACTTACTGGCTTTGAGACTTCTATCTCTCTGTGAAATGAGTTTCAAAATAGTTTCAAAAGTTACCAGCAGAAAAACAGATTTAAGGGATAAAGCTTGTTTCCTTAGCAAAAGAGACCAGAAATATCGTGCATTTTAGACATTTTCTGACTGGAATGAATAAAAGACCAATCACAAAACCTCAGTAAACTGCATACTATGTTGGAGAGCGCTTAGTTGTGAGAATGAAGTCCAAATCCACTTGAAGTTAAAAGAAGTTTAGATGTTGACTTTAGCACAGTTAGAGTTTTGCCCTGGTTCTATATGCCCAAATATTCAGAGGACAGAATCGCACCAGCTTTTTGACACAGAATATCAGTAGGACCTGCAATGCTAAATCATTCCAACTCTTGAAAAAAATCCACCTTTTAGAGGCTCATCCCTCTTCTCAATGAAATTGCTGCCAACAAGGAGACTTTGTTTCCCTTTTGGAGGAGAAGTGTGATGTCCAGATTATCTAAGTCCTCACTCTTAATGCAAATACAGTTTAGATTATCAATATTGAGATACCATGAATCACTTCTACTGCTCCTCAACAGTAATTATACATTAAGGCTTAAATTTCAATCAAAAGTCCGAGACGCTTTGCCTTAATATTAAAAAAGCAATCTCCTTGTACAACAAATTCTGCAACAGCATACTTGATATTATTTATTCTCAGAGTGATATTTACAGTTTCTGTAAATCAACTTCTAGCTTCCATTTATCAGCTGCTAATATTTATGTCAAATTAAGTAAATACAAAAGAAAATTTGTTGTATGCCTCCTTCTGTATGTTTGTATCTTTTGAAATTAGCTGTAACAGTGCTTTTGTATTAATAACAAGCCATTAGCAACAGACTAAAGTGACTAGGAGATCGTCTTCCTGTCTTTATCGAGCATGGATGTCAGCTGAGACCGCACACAGTCGTTCACATTGCTTTCTCTAGCGTGGAGAGTGTCACGATTTTGACAAGCCTAAATATGCATGGCTTCCTGACAGAAGTGGAAACTCCAAATACTGGCTTTCTCCAGCTGAAGAAAGATGTTTACAGACAAGAAATTTAATGCTAATAAGGCAGTTAAAGCTTTGAAGGCATTTTTCTAACCCACAAATTCTTGATTTGCTAGACTCTCTTATTCTCTCACATCCTCTCTTCCTGAAAGACCTTCCTTAATTTGTTCTGAAATCTTCTACACCCTATTTTAGCCCATAATAGCTCTTCAGACTCAGTTTAAGGCACATTGTCACTGTACTTAAGGATCTTTCCTCTCTCAGAGCCACGCTATTAAGATTTTCTATTGATTTTCCAGCTTAGATCAAAACCAGCCTCCACAGCCCTTGGAGTAGACTCTGAATTCAGGATGCTCATTCCTGAACAAACAGGTTTTGGTTTTTGAACACCGAGTCCTTTTCTGCTAGAGTATTAAAGGCTGACTGAAAGCCTGCTTCATGGTCCTCTCATTACTGCATAAAGAGTGCTGCTCTCTTCCTATTCTGTTTGTGCTGTCTTCCCTTCTAAGTGCTTACATCCTTCTAACCATAGAAATATTTGCAATCTGATGACTATCAATAAATAAATTGCTTTCAATAATAACCATTTAATTCACATTTTGCTTAGGCTGCTCCTGAAAAATAAATTTCCAACAAATAAATGGATTTTATTAGTTAGTTATTCCACTCTCTCTGTTATTTGTTGTTATGACAATCTAAACACATAGTTATGCTAGTCCCTACCCAAAAGGTCTTGGCAATACCATGTAATTACTTAGCTAATCTTCTAATTCATTCGTTGTTAGTTTTGTTCCTTTGAAATTTCCTCATTAAGTTATTGCAGGGAGCTGTGTTTGCACAGCAAAAGAGAAAAATACAAGCTCTTTATTGCGTTCTTTTAATATGGCTTTTATCATTAAACTAGCTAATTAGCATATTAATTAACTAGATACAGTACTCACGATCCTACAATTAACTGTAGGTACCACAGTCTACTGATTTAGTGTAACACCATGCATACTCACAGCATAAGAATATTTTCACTTGACATATCAAAGTATTTTGAAATTAAAACAACTAGTTTTAACACAACATATTTTATTAATGGCAAGTATCCAAATGAACTTCTTAGTACTTCATAAAAACTTTCCAGTCCCAACAAATAAACACATAAGGTTCATTCATTAATTAATAAGAAATGAAACCCTGCTGGCCCCACATGTTCAAAGCTCCTTTCTTTTCTGTTTTTACCATCAAATCTTCTATTTGGCTTTTTCAGACTTAGCTACTTTTCTTAACAACTTCCAAAATTCTAACAGAACTAAAACCTTCATACACCAGTAACAACTCTGAATGAGAAAAAAACCTTGTAAACGAAATGATCAAAAACATTCACTGCTCTGACTCAAACTGCTGCTGAGGGACATTTTGGACATAACCAGAAGCTCACTCAGAGCATCCACCACCTCTGCGCATGTCTAGTGGCTTCTCTCCTGTACATGTTCATAGTGTTATGCCTGGTATGACTGCAGTTACACCAAGAAACCCACCCAGACTGAAGTTCTTACCCTTCTAAAACACATCACTGGAACACGAAAGCAAGGTAGCGCTTTCTTTATGAAGAGCCACACGCATCTCCTGACTTAACAGCTGAAAACAGAAAATGCGTTCAAGCTTCCAGCAATTGAGGTTTGTGAATATTCCATAGTTCCCGCTTGAAATACTGAAAAATCAACATACAGATGTGGGTATAGGAGAAGAGAGGAGAAAATACACAAAACCTCATACCATCTCCTAGCACTACCTGCCCAAAAAAACTGTCTCCATCAAGTTGCCTGATAGCAACTCCAAGGCCTGACTGGTAAAAAACTAGTCAAGATACACAACACTTCTGGTCTGTTAATCATGCCAGGTGGCCCTTGACCTCTAGTGATTTTTTAAAAGTGTCTCCATAGTTGCTGCATCATGATTATCTTGCTGATCTGGAGAAAGGACAACCACTGTATATCATGGAGCATAGTGACTGTAATTCTCGTTAGCCTTTTCAGGAGCTGTGCAAAAACAGAAGGTGAGAACAGCTATATCCTCATACCAAACCGTGCCTTCCGCAATGGGCTCAACCGGGAATGGACACTCCAGTTGGGGGTATTTCAGAACAAACTATCTCAATAATAAATTTATAATGGAACAAATTCTGGTTCACAGTGAAATAAAAATATTTTGCACTTGTGGGGTTAGTACATTACAGTTTGGTCCACAATGGTCAAAATATGTCAGCTAATAAATATCTGATGACAATTTCAGTATAAGTGCCTACACTCACCCAGTAAGATTAATTTACTGGAGCAATAACGTTACGCTTCCTGTAGCTGAGCATTTTACAATACAAAGAATTAATTTAAATGCAACATTCTGGTAATGCCCCCATAAAACTATGGTAGCCGAGATCTATGTTTTCACATGAATTGAAATGGACACAAACATTTATAGCACAAGCCTGATAGTCTGAATGCAAAATAAGTATCTAAGCACTTACGTGCTGACTTCAATAAGGATATTACAAGACCAAGGACTCTACAGGTGACACAATGGAGAGACAGTGCTTCTACACAGCAATTACTCCTGACAACTTCCAAAACATAAAAAGCCCTGCTCCTGTATGGTGTGCTAGACAACAGCCCAGTCTGCAGTACTCCTTCCCTTCCCCTGTCCTATAACTCTCCTCAAGTCCTCTGGACTTGGGCAAAAATCCAAAGCAATTTAAAAAAATGAAAACAGAAATTACAGGCTGCCTGTTTAACGTATTCCTATCTTTGCGATGGCCTATTGATGCTAGCAGGTGTTTGTGAAGTCACATATACAAGATGACAGTATTTCAAAGCTGGCTGTGGCTTTGTGGGAATGTACGTAATGTACATTATATTTTTTCAAGAAACGTAGCAGACCTGGACATTTTATATTCAGTTTCATATAGGCACTGATGTATTGGGTGATTTACAGTGTGTGCTTTGCATTTGTTTGAAATATCTCTGACAAGTAGATATTTTTGAATTAGTGATCTAAAGATTTTTTTGATGATATAATTATGAGCTGGAGCCTGAATTTTTAGAATTGAATTTGGTGGCAGATTTGCAATTCAAAGAAGTTACTTAAATTAACAAAAATGCCCTAAAAGAACAGCTGTCTACCTGACTGATCCAAGAAAATGAACACTGAAAATAAACAGCTGCCCTGTAGAAGACGATGTGATAAAACTAATCACCCTTTGCATAATGTATTTATTTTTCCCTGTGCTTATTACAGACTTGGTGAACCTTCAAAGCTATAAATATTTAAATGTAACAGACATCCCAGGCATGTGAGTTCAAATGAAAGTAGAATTTCAGTAGCCTGACTAAAGCAAATCCAGAGCTCTTAAATCAGTTCTGATCATTATATAACAATCTAAACCACTTGTTTGTTTGTTTGGGGGTTTTTTGGGTTTGTTTTTTTTTGTTGTTTTTGTTTTGTTTTGTTATACCAACAAATCCTTTTTAAAAGGAACCCTTCTGGTGAAATCTGAATGTTCTCCAAACATTACAAGGCTGAATGTCCAGACAAAGGCTACATTTCTATTAGCAGCATCTCAGCAACATGTTACAGAGAGCAAAAGAACAGTATATATTTGAAGTTACTGGCATAAATATCCCCAGGTGCCATACTTTATCATAAATCATGCAAAATCAAGCCACTGAAGTTAACCAAGTAGTGACAATATCCAGTAATTTGAAATGTCTCGGCTATGTCTTTTTCACTTTCATAAAGCTAGATGAAAGCATAGATCAAAGTAAGGATACCTCAAAACAATTTCAGGGTTCAAACTAAGGGAATTATCTTTAGATGCAAGCATTTATATAGCCATGAAGACTCCGCAGTCGTGACTCGTATTAAGACAGAACATGAAGTCCTGGTTGTGAAAAACTGCTGTGTGACAAATTAAATAAAGTGTTTCAGAACAAATCGATTTCCCTCTTATCGAGTCCATTCATGGAAGGACGGTGAGATGTCCTTTCCTTCAGGCCTTTTTTCCATTCCAACAATTGTCAGTGGCTTCTACCACTGAAATACTTGCCAGACAGTGCTGTTCTCTCTCCATTCCCTGAGCAGCAGATCCTACCGGGAGAGTCCAAGACCAATGCCAACAAGTTCAGTTATAACAAAGGGCACAAGAGAGAAAATCCAAAGCAAAGCTAAGCCAACTCTCCATCACTTGCCTTGCTTTGTGAGATATAGTAAGTACAGCTTGGTCTGATTTATGGGGAAATCCATGGTGTCCTGAAAGTGTCTTTTGGAGAGCATGATTTGGGATGCTGCCACCGGCACTGAAGCAATCAAAGCTGCGATGGCTGCAGATGTGGTTTCTGCACTGAAGTGCCATGGATGTACCCTTTAAAGTTTCAACCATCCCCAGAGTCCCTACTATATGCAGGGCTTTTTCCCGAAAGCCTTCCAGCTTCCAGGCCTCTCAAGTCCCTTCAGCCCTCCTGCCACATTGCAGAATCTGCAAAATGAGCAGTTTTTTTGTTCTGAAGAATGGAACAAACTCTTCTCTCTCCAGGGTCTCAGCCTCACTCAGCAGCAAAGACAAGAGAAACAGGCCTGATACTCAGACATATCGTCTTAAGTGTAATGCACAGTCCCTACAGAGTCAACTGAACAATTGTGCAATTTGTCAGACTTAGAGATTTATTTGTACTCTTACATCGGTCTTTATCAGAACTGCTCACAAACAGCTGCAGGATTCACAAACAGAAAGGCCATGAAAAGCAAATACATAATATTTAGTATACTTGAATTACTAAACTGGACAGCTGCAGTTTATGTTAATTTATTAAGCTGAAGATCTGCCTATTATCAAACCAGTCCACTGCCTCTTTCAAATCCACCCATTAAAAAGCGATGGTACTTGTCGCTTGCCCAGATGCACAGGAGGAGAAAGATGCAAGGAGCAGATCTTTTGATTCTGGCACGAGAGGCGGACTTTCAGACTGACCCCTATAAACAGTGAGGAAAGTAAGGAGAGATGTTTCAATCAGTCAGCAGAGGTAATAGCCTGGAAAGGAGAGCACAAAACACGCCTCACAGCAGCTTTGCCTTTGAGGGCTCTAACCAACATTTGTCTTTTTTAGATATGCATTCTTCCCTTTACTCCTTCAAAAGCGTGCTGAGAAGATCCAGTTACCAACAAAGTCAAGAGAAGTCTTTCCACTGATTTTTATGAGAGCTGAAGATAGTGGTGTGGGCCTTCAATGAGGCCAGCATTTCCTTACTTTATTTTTTTAAACTCAAATTGCCTTACACAAAATATCTGGAAGGATGCGAAGAAAATTAACAACAGTATTTTGAACTAGATTAACCTAAAAAGAATCTCTCTCTCTCTCTCTGCCCCTTAAAAGGTTTCAGTACACTCAGATATACACGTTATGAATATTCAGTCCAGCCCCAGCAGTAACCATTCTTTGCAAGACTATTTTTTACTAAAAGCCATTTTCAGGTAACTTAATGAAAAGATAAATCTTATTTGCACAAAATAGGATGCACTGGATATGCTTACCAATGAAATTTTTTATACTATGTAAGCTAGCCTGCCCAGTCCTTTGGCTCATCCTCCATTTGCTGCTCCAGTGTGTTCTACTATACAGCACCTTAAAAGAAGGGCCAACATGGTCACCCTTGAGCCTCTGTGCATGAGTACACTACTACAAACAGGAGGTGACCCAGGAATTTCTCAAGAGTAAAACACTTAAATTGCCTACCCTCACTGTGCCATCAAATTTGTTACACGTTCTTTAAAATTAATAACAAAAATAGATCCTGAAAGACCATTAATAAACAAGCACAAGAGAAAGGAATTTTAAATAGCTCATGTTAATTGTGTTTATCTCAGTGTGAAGCCATGTCAAAAAGCCTGCGGCAAATGTATTTTGTTAAAAGTACCACTCGCGCAGCAGGCATTAAACATTAGAAAGCAAGCTTGTCATTAGTAGGCTACAACTGAAAAGGCCACTAAAACGCAACTAAATTATTAATATTGTATCTTAAAAATGTGAGATGGAGAATTAAACTCCTTTTACACTGTACATTATTTTAATGCTACTCCTTCCTCGTGTTATTCTGTTAGTAATATATAATAATATATTATATAATATAATCTTGGAGAGAACCATAGGGCAGCCACGTGCCAACCTTGGTTTGCTGTCTTCAGTGCTGCTCTCCCCCTCTACTTCTAGGGCTCTTGCATTTTGCTTGCATGCTTATCCCATTGGAGCTGAAGATTTGCATCTTTTCTCAGGTTACTTAAATGGTTTATGAAGTATAAAAGATTATATATATTTTTTAAAATCCATTGTGGTGTTTGGGATCCCTAGCATTTCTGCAGATGTGGTTTCAGGCTGCATCTAAGCCAGTTTAACACTGAGTTGACACTGAAAGGGACAATTTTGCTCTTCCTTGCCAATTCTTGTCTGAGAGTTGAGTCAGTTGGCTTGTCAAATGAAATATTGTGCTCTTTCAGGGTTATTTTTCCATTGCCTCAGCCACGCTATGAGTACAGGGAAAAAAGGGAAGCACGAGGAACACCAAGGAGCAAGGTAGGAAGCAAGTGGTGATGTTAGGTAGTAATATGCCATTGAATTAATTTCCTTTAACATGGTGTGAAATCACCAAATCTGCTGGTTTAAAGAGAAGAGAAAATACCAATGTCTACTAATAAGTGCATGTATGGGATATCTCAACAGAGAAATGAGCTACATACTGTATACTCCGTTCTAAGTTTTTCTTGCTTTTGTAATTCATTCATAACTCTCCACCATGAACAGGCAATACAGACACAATGCAATATTTTTTTTCCTGTTGGTCTTTGAAATCCAACTGAGAATAAGAAAGAGGAAAAATATGAGAGATCCCTTAGCAACACAGCTATGATCAGAAATTGTGTTGCCTTAAAAAGTGAGCAGGCTCTCACTGCAGCAAGCTGTACTCTCAACCACCAACTGCATGGGTCAGTGCACACATTCACCTACCATGCTGAGAGAAGAACTTCTGGGGGTTGGAAGCTGATTTTGTTTGGTTTATTTTTCACTTAAAGTTTACTCTCATTCTACAGATTACTTTTAGTCACAAAACCATTCTAAAAAGACAATGGAACCCCAAACACACAATCCTATCCAATTCCCATGGTTGAAAGGAAGGTACCAAAGGTGATATGCTCTGATACTATCAAGGTTTACAAAGCAAAAGCTTCCCAAAATAAATATTTTATTAACTGTTCTATTCAGAAAAGTTAAAGCATTTGGTATTAGCTTTGAGTACTTTTTCTAAAGTAGTTTCCTTCTAACTTTAGAGAGGATGAGATGAAATGAAATGAAACAACATGACAAAACTCATATTTGTGATTACTTGGGAAAAAATGAAAGAGGAAGAGAGTAACTAATGTTGACATGTGCCCACACTGTTGCCCGAGTGCTATTCAGCATGTCTTGGACGGAGGTGCTGTGACAGCCCAGCATGATTTTCTGCTGGTGGTCTAGAAGACTAAATCTGATACCAATGAGATGCTCTGGGAGTCCAGCAATCCTTCCTCAAGCTAAAGGTCACCTACTTAGTACAGGCATTTTAGGGAGCTAAGAAACATCCTCCTTCCCAAACTTACAGACTGAAAAATTGCTCAGGCTGTTGTTTAAACATCGACAGAAGGCAGACTATGTGTCAGTCATTCAAGGTTTGATGAAGTATAGCAGGCTTCTAAACATAAGCTAGTTATCCTAGAAACCTGAGGGTTTTTTTTCCTAAATAAGCATAAGAAAAAAAAACCAAACAAACAACTTTTGAAAACAGCATATTCTTCCACTCCCTGTTTCAGACTGCCTGTCACCTTAGTCCACGATGGACACTCAGACAAGGAAATAGCCCCCCTGCAGCCCCTCCCTGTGCTAAATGAGGCTTAAGGTCTTTCATTTTACTTACAAAATCGTAATATCCCAGTTCCTTCCTATTTGGGGAATCACATTTTCCATAAAATATGGTATTAAGGAAAGTATTCAAGCCTAAAAGCCCTTTCACTCTAAGACACTAATGTCTAGATATTATCTATCATACACCTCCAGGTCACAATGTGTTCCTTCTCTCTACTTCAGTGAGGGG